>OY744525.1:117418329-117595829 GCA_963556195.1 Sepiola atlantica | reverse complement strand
ATAAAACTCTCCACTGATATCGTTTGATTACTTTCTGCATGAGAGAAAGGGTCTCTTAACACAGGCATAACAAGGAGGGGTCCAAGACCATTAGACGATGAAATATGGCTAGTCACGGCGAATAGGCCACGCAACACTCCAGATGGTGATTATGATGATGACATAAGAAACGGCAAGGTATGTGGCATAAACAAGAAAATAAGACAGAGACGCTGCACAAGTCAGTATATAAAAGAGAAAGAAAGGCTAAGCTAATTAGTTCCCCACAACATGAAATTTAATTAAATAAAAAAGACGATTGATAGGTACAACCCAATTGCAGAACACGCAAAACGAGTTATGTAAGAACATTTTGTCACATGTTTGAGAACAAGTGACAGTAAGAACATGTGATTTTAAGTAAGAACTTTTAAGAAAATTGATTTAAGTACCACTTGTGATTTGCTTATGAGTATAAAGTGTTTAAGACTTTTGTTTTAATGAATGGTTATACAATACAGCACAATAAAATAATTGTTACTGGTGCTACACAAAATGAACTTTTACAGCGTTTGTTTTTAATATTTTAGCAAATTAAACAGTATGGCTTTTATGCAAAAGACCAAAAAACTGATTTCTTCGGACACAAATTAAATATATGAGATTTAATTTTAACAAAATAGTCGACGTGCCGACTCAGAATTTATTGCATCATTAAAAAAATACTGACACCAGCAGATATCAAAACTTTATGCTTATTCCTTAGCATGGTTTGTCACTGCACTGCATTTTTATCAGAACTTGATAAAGTCCGTACACTATATATATTATGGTAACGCTAATCTGAGTATGAGTCTGTCTTTAATTGTTCAGATATGTTGTTCACCCACTACATATTATGTTTGCTTCTGATGCATCTGATTATGGTGATGGAGCTGGCATATCAAATAGCTTCCCCAATGGCAGCCAAAAAGCAATTGCTTATGCATCCAGGTCACTGAGACCTGCAGAGTAAAACTATAATCTGATAGAGAAAGAAGAATTTGCACCAATTTTTGCCGACAAACATCTTTCACAAAATGTCATATGGACGTCACTTTACATTGATCACAGATCATTAGCCCTTGTTAGCATTTTCGAATCAATAAAGTTATCTCAGTCTGTACAGCTAACTGTCTGCGAAGATGCCCAACTATGCTGTTGGATTATCATTTCTCCATCAGATACTATTTAACTGATGTACTCAGACATGCAGATGTTTTATCGTGACTCATTGATGCACAAACTAATGTGAAAAAAGATTGTTTTCAACACTATCTGTAGATTCAGAAATTATTTCAGTGCATACATCAACTGTCAGAATACTGCCAATTACTTCACAAATGATCTGCGAGTCTACAACTTTCGACCCCTTACTTAAAGAAGTGTTGCACTTCCACCATACAATGTGGCCTAAGGTATGTAAAGACAAAACACTTTCACCCTTTTTTTTCAACGTCAGGCATCATTGCTTTAGGTTGATAGGTGCATGCTGTTTGGGAATGTGTCATTAAAATTCCAAAATTTAGTATTAAAACAATTTCATTTTTGACAACAGGGAATAAGGCAAATGAACGCATTAGCACGTAGCTATGTAGACATTTTACAACCTTAAAGTCAGACTTGGGAGACGAGTACAATTTAATTACTGCACTGAAAAATGTGTGCTCACATACACAGCAATGTTGTTCTAATTAAATATAAAAACTGTGGTAGACGGTTGCCGAGATTCAGGAGTTAAATCCTCTGTCATCCAAAATGTGTTAAAAAATCGGAATTCACTGTCTCTCTCTCTCTTTCCCTCCCTCTCAGTACGTCTAAGGAGAAGGGAGATGGGCAGTCTGGTGTTTTCATTGTGTATGAATGGGGCAATCATCAAATCAATTTTTAAAAATATTTTCTTCGGCATTAATAAATTATATATATTTTTGATATATAAAATGATTGATTCGTTCTTACAAAATGTTCAATTTCAAGTCTAGCCATCCAACCAGATAATTAATTCTCAGGAGAGAATAAATCATGCCTATTGAGCCAGCCAGCAACGAGGAAATACCATGCTTTGTATAATTAACCCTTTCATTGAAAGGGATGTCCCTATCATTTAGTCTGGAGGGCTAGTGTGGTACCATGACAGGACTATAAGAGCCTTTCTACATTGCGGGCACACTAAGTTATAATCCCCAGCAAACAGTTGAATCACACATATATATATATATATATATATATATATATATATACACACAAAACAAAAATGTCTGCTGAGGTATGTAAAGAAATACGAGTCATTACTTGTATTTTTATTATAATTTGTATTGAAAAATGACAAATGAGATTAATCATAATGTTTTTTTAAAGAATATGAATCATTTCATGGGTTGGAATGAAAAAAATGGATAAGCTGATGAAAATATATGAGAATCAGTTGTCTACTTCTATTTTATAAAACAGAAATTCCTACAATTTTGTCAAAGAGGTGCAGTAAAGCCAATGCAACATGTATCATGCAGAGTTCTTATTGTCGGGTGTTTTTATATATTAATAAAAAAACCGGACGAACTAGCCGTGTATATAAAAACACCCGGCAAAAATAACTCTATGCATTTTAGCCTGATGATTCCCCCCAGGGATGAAACGAGCGAGCCTCTGTGTAGCTTAATTGCCATAAATATATTTTCATAACTTACTACCTAGTTCTACTAACGTATCGAGTATTGAAGTAAATACTGAAAATTGATACATAAAAAAATTATATCTCCTTATAAAATTTTATGTGGATACATGAAATAGTAATATATATATATATATATATATACATATATATATAAAATATGAGACGTAGATATAGATTAGTCTGTATATACATAATGCAAATATAATTATCATCAAGTTTTGGTATTTAAGGTGATGCAGATGTTCCGGACTTTCACAACACCAGACACAGTCTCTCGCCTGCTCTACGTGCGGTACGATCAAAAGGATTGATAGCAGTTTTGTTGCAAGCAGTAAAATCACTTTGTACGCAGTCAAGCCAGTTTTTTTTAGTCTTCTACACACTCTCGTGCCTGGGTTTCTCATGCATGTTATATAGTCGATGCAGGAGCTAGCATTGTCAAATTACCTGAGATACAGAGCACATAACATATTTAATTCATGCTTTTTATTAAACACTTCCCAATATTTGGAAAAGATCATTACACAAAATGAGGTGAATGACTCAATATAAAGCCAGACAGTGTACCTTCAGTGAACAAAGGCTTCCATAAAATAATAATTTAATACCTCACAGGAATAAGGGTTTCTTAAGTGTGTGTTTAATAATCTACATTAATATTGCAAGTTCTAGCAATTGTTGTTAAAAAAATACTCGAAATTGTAATATCCCATAAGTTATAAAATCACTATGAACATTCCTGACATGTTTAAGTCTGTGTCATACATTTAGAGACAGTTTGATACAATTCTGCATTAACTTCTCATTAAAGCAAATCAATTTGATAAAACGAATAAAAATGATGTCAAATATAAGTAAGTTTAATGCATGTATTTACTTTATATTTCTAGATATATTTATAATTTTATGCATTTATTTGCTTGTTTATATTTCAATGATTTTTTTAAAGTAAAACATGAGAAATGCACATGAATATTAATAAGGTACATAATTTTTTATTCAAGTGATTTTTATATAGGACTTGACAATCTTTTAAAAAGACACTTGAATGTAAGTGAACTACAATTCGACTACATTCTACTCGTAGGAAAATGTTAAATATTTATTGAAAGAATGTTTTACTCTTGTGTTTGCACATGTAGTTTTGAATCAAGAATTCTCTCAAAATGCAGATACACTTGTTTTATGATAATATTTCTCTAAAATCTCTTCATTTGTGAAAATTTGTATAATAGCTTACAAAAGTTTTAGCATATTTTATCAATTTTTTTTAGTCTATGTTTGAGCGAAACGCTTAGGAATGAATTTTCTGAATATGCAGATTAACATACTTTATAAGAATAACATTTCTCTACTGTGTGTCCGCATGTGTTTCTTTAAAGAACAATCTTGTGAAAATGCAGATTCACATATTTTACAAGAATAAGGTTTCTCTCCAGTGTGTGTGCGCATGTGTTTCTTTAAGGAAGAATCCTGTGAAAATGCAGATCCACATACTTCACAAGAATAAGGTTTCTCTCCAGTATGTGTGCGAATGTGTTTCTTTAAAGACGTGTCTTGTGAAAATGCAGATCCACATACCTCACAAGAATATGGTTTTTCTCCAGTGTGTGTTCGCATATGTTTCTTCAGAGAAGAATTGCGTGAAAATGAAAATCCACATATTTGACAACAATAAGGTTTTAATCCTGTATGTGTTCGCATGTGTTGCTTTAAAGTAGAATTCGCTGAAAATTCAGATTCACATACCTGACAAGAATAGGGTTTCTCTCCAGTATGTGTTCGGGTGTGTATTTTTAAGGTAACATTCTGTGAAAATTGAGCCTTGCATATTTTACAAGAATAAGGTTTCTCTCCTGTATGTGTTCGCATGTGTCGTTTTAGGGAAGAATTATCTGAAAATCCTAATTCACATACTTTACAACAATAAGATTTTTCTCCAGAATGTGTTTGCAAGTGTTTCTTCAACGAAGAAAATTGTGAATATGTAGCTTCACAGACTTCACAATAATAAGGTTTTTCATCAGTGTGTGTTCGCATGTGATTTTTTGAGGAAGAATAATCTGTAAAAACAGATTCACATATTTTACAAGAGTATGGTTTATCTCCGGTATGTGTCCGCATGTGAATTTTCAAGGAAGAATTGCATGAAAACGCAGATCCACATACTTTACAAATATAAGGTTTCTCACCAGTGTGTGTTCGAATGTGTACTATTAATGAAGACTTTTCTGAAAATGCAGATCCACATATTTTACAATTATGAGGTTTCTCCCTGGTGTGTGTCCGCATGTGTATTGTAAAGGAAGAATTGTATGAAAAAGCAGATCCACATACTTGACAAGTGTAAGGTTTCTCTCCAGTGTGTTTTCGCATGTGTACTTTTAGTGAAGAATTCTCTGAAAATCTAGACATGCATACTTCACAATGATATGGTTTCTCTCCAGTGTGTGTGCGCATATGTTTCTTTAGAGAAGAATTTTCTGAAAATGCAGATCCACATACTGTACAAGAATATGGTTTCTCTCCGGTGTGTGTTCGCATGTGTTTTTTTAAGGAAGAATCTTGCGAAAATCCAGCTCCACATATTTTACAAGAATAAGGTTTCTCTCCGGTGTGTGTGAGCATGTGTTTCTTTAAAGAGCAATCTTGAGAAAATGCAGATTCACATACTTTACAAGAATAAGGTTTCTCTCCAGTGTGTATACGAATATGTTTCTTTAAAGAGGAATCTTGTGAAAATGCAGCTCCACATACTTTACAAGTGAATGGTTTCTCTCCAGTGTGCGTGTACATGTGTTTCTGTAAGGAAGAATTGCATGAAAATGCAAATCCACATACTTTACAAGAATAAGATTTCTCTTCAGTGTGTGTGCGCATGTTTTTCTTTCAAGTAGAATCATTTGAAAATAAAGATTCACGTACTTTACATGTATTTTCTCTAATATGTGTTCGTAAATGTCTAGTTAAATTCTTGTAAATGGTCACGTGAATACTTTACAAGAATAAGGCTTCATTTTTCATGTTTCCATTCATGTATTCTTAAAGACGAAGTGAAAACTGATGATTAAGATTTCTCATAACTGTTACCTATAAACGAACAAGATATATTATTAATCAAATATTCCATTACAAAAAGAATTCAGCATAGATAAAAGTAACAATTAAAAATAAAATCAATTTTAGGTTTGATGAATGAAAACATTTCCTGTTACATATAAAATAATTCATACAATCCACTAATCTACCTTCTTAACTTTTCATTTGTTAGGCATGCACTAAAGATGGCTACAGAGTTGTATTAAAATGCAGAATGATTGAAGATGTAGCAGTCAAATGTTTTGATGTACTATTTCCACTTCATGTAAATAGACTACGTTTACCATTGAGTAATTGGCCCATCGATCAATAGAAATGTTTTGGCATATATATATATAGTTTATTGTTCTTAAAAGTTCACCCATGCAAGTATTTTTCCTGCTTTCCAATAGTTGGAATCAGACCGCACAAGTAATCAGATGTGCTAAAGCTTGTCCTGTCCAACACTCCAGCCTATAAATGAAGTCTTCCTAGATGTGAGGCACCCTACAGTTTGTAAATATTACTATTGTCTGTTCTAGTGCTACCGAAATAAAAGATGATGATAGAAAGTCTACAACATATGGTTACAATGGAAAGAAAAGATCGAATTGTTTGTAATGTGTATATGTGTGTGTGATATATGGAAGTTTTTCCAGAGAATCTACTTGATGTAAGAAGCTGAAATGAATGGAAGATCATTAATGCAAATACTGTAGTTTTGAAAAGATGAAGGCTATGACTATGATGAAAACATTACACTAAAAGAAAGAAGCTACTGGAACAGGAAGATGTATTATGAGGTATCTGAACAGCGAATTGCTGAAGATCACTAGACAAACAAGTCAAACCAGCTGGACACAGGAAGCAGAGAATAAGTTAAAGATATTTTCTGTTAAACAACAATGTTGTTGTTTACTTTCTCTCATGAACTGGTAGGGGTTTATATGTTTCGAACATGGAGTCAAAAGGACCATTGGCCTCAACTACAACTTCATTTATAACAGTTGGGGATACGCATCCTTTCACCTAATTCATTTTAACTAACCTTTATAAAGATGCTGATAACGAATCTTTAATATGGCGACAACCGAAAGAACAGATAACATTCTTAGTAATGTTTTTATTAGAGTTGCTCAAAAGAAGACATAAAACAACTTGATATAAGAAACTAAAAAGAATCAGAGATAATAACAGAAAATACAGGAGATGCCTATTAACCTTAGTTTTGAAAAGATAATTTATATGGGTAAGAGGAAAACATTCAGCATTAAGAGTTCAAAGAGGCTACAGTTCGTGGAAAGAAGCTATTTTTATAGGGAAATGTATTACAACGATGTACCTGAATAGCGAATTGATTAAGAAACTAGCTCAAATATGAAAACAGTACTCCATACAAAGTCTGATAGTAGATTTTTAGGGATCAAGAAGACTCAGGTGTGAGAAAGTGTTAAAAGCGATAGAACTAAGAAGTTTCAGAGTCAATTTTTCCTCAAGAACTGAGCCATCCATTAACAATCTAAGGAAGGAAAAGGATCATGCTAATGATTGAAAGACATAAGTTGAGTTTTAAGAGGGTTACACAAAACAAGTCATTCCTTACCTACCTCCAGATCAGCTGCATATTTCAACTGATCACAGGGAGATGGGCAAGAATAAATACCAGAATAGAGAGTGGCATCATCAGTATTTATATTAATCCTCTTAATAATATTCTCTAGAATATCATTGATGTAGATACAAAATAATGTTGGACCTGGACTATAGCCTTGAGAAATATCAACAAAGGAAAAAAGGATGAAGAGACACCATCTAAAGTTATTCGCAAACTTCATGAAAAGACTGAGAATTATTAGTAATGTGTGTCTTATATATATTACATAGTGTTCTCATAATAAATGCATAGTGCAAGATTTAACCTTCATATTTGTCAGAAGTAATGTTCAATATTAATTAAATGAATTCTTCTGCTCTTAATTAAAGAAGACTTTTTGCAATTCTTAATCTAATACATAAAATGTAGTCAGTCTATTGAAGTGTCATCGAATCTTTGAATTTGACAAATTTATATTATCTACCTTCCACTATGTTCTTTACAATAAAAAGTACATATTTGACTTTAGTTTCTTTCAGAAAGTACTTTTTCGGGCTAGGAACTTTTTTGATAGTACTGATAACAAATATAGCAGCTAACAAAACAAAGTAATTCGTTCAGTTTCTTAAAAAATGCTTATTCTGACTAGGAACACTTAAAATCAGTTGTATTTTTTATTATAATAGAGACCACCTTATTTGCAGCAGCCATTTTCACTACTAATTTTTTAAATTCATTATTTAATACTTAAATAATTTTATTATTACTATACAAGTTGATGTAGACATTGTTTTCATTTCTGATTGATGTAAAGACACATTTTCCACTATATTAAGATACATAATTTTTTATTCATATGTTTATAATGCATTTTGTAGACACAAACTATCCCAGTGTTATATATTCTTTCTTTCTGATACCTGGTATATATTAACAGAAACGTTTGTGTCACTTGGTGTGGTCTGTGAGCAATAAACTCATCATTATTACCATTACTTTATTATATTTTGTAAGCAAGAAAGGGGCGTAGCAGAATCTTTTGTTCTACTTGCAGTTGTCTTGGAGGAATAAATATAAATTACAGTATTACATTTAAATCTCTTTGGACTATTTTCATTATCAACATCATTTCTCTTGATATTATTGTAAAAGGAGTTGTCTGATTTAAATGTAATAAATAAATATAAATTCATTTATTACATTTGACTCTCTTTGGACTATTTTTATCATCAACATCATTTTGTTCCTGATATAGTGAAAGCGAATGGGGAGAACGTACCAATAATTTCATTGTATTTTGTTCTACTCAGTGTTGTCCAAGAGCAATACGTGTAAGATTACAGTCTTATATTTTAAAGTAAATGAATTAGATTTTTTAACACATTAAAACAGGAGAAGAATAGGTTGTGTAGAGGAGAAAGAGTTGGTTTGGCGAGAGGAACATGAAATTGAAGTAGAGGGAGAGCAAGAAAGATATAGAAACGGGTAGAGAGAGAAAGAGATAGATGGGGACATATAGAAATTTGAATAGAAAGATGTTACACTTCTTCTATTTTGTTTTTTTATGGCCCCGGTAAACGCAGTAATTAATAAAACAATGGTTAGTTCGTCTCGCATTAGAAATACACACATAAACCAATCGTTCACAGCCAACACTTGTTCTTGTCTCTGACCTACTTTCGACTCCAAAGAAATGTATGGTTTATTTATTAGAATGAATTGAACATTTTTAACGTGATGGGTTGAAGGTATGGTCGCGTGCAGCACTTACAGACAGAGGGAATGAGTTGAAACCTTGGCCGGGCTGTATATACTTTGACCATCAGATTTGTGCAAAAATTATCGTAGTAATTTTACATTACAATATTAAGCAATGTTTTCTTTATTTACCTTTTGTATTTTTTCTGTATTCGACATAATTTCGGGAAATTAGAACGAAGCAACGCCAGGGATTTTTTCAATTAAATACGTTTAAAACGTCTGATAGTTTTAAAAATATTAATGCAAATTCATTTCATAATTTTTTTAAAAAAAGTTTTAAAATTTATACATAGAATTTAGCCTCTTATTATTTATAAAATAAACCTTGAATTAGATTTACATTCATTGCTATAATGAATTAGATTTACATTCATTGCAATAATGTATACACACATTATTTGTAATAAAAAACGATAATGACATTCCGGCTCTTAACCGCTTATAATTTATTAATTGAAGAGTTAAAGCAAAGAGATTCGCAATATTATTTTCAAATATGTTTGATATATTTGAAAATAATATTTATTGCAATAATAGAAAATACAAGACGTAAACATTTTTTTTTAAATTACAGTACAAATACTCTAGAGTAACTTTTATAAGTGAGAAATTGACACTAATCTATACACAACTGAGGCAGTTATAGATTATAAGTTTTGAAATATTTTAGTATTCTTTAAAGAATTTTGGGCAAACTGTATATACACAAACCTTTAAACGGTGTTAATGCTATGGAGATACATAATTAAAATAAAAGTTCATCCAAACTTCGGATTAAGATCAAAGTGTAAGTGGTGGGTTAGTTTAAAAGCTAAGAGTAGATATTGACTTGCTTATCCCACTAAATAAGTCCAAGATGAAGAAACACTTCGAAATTAACCTTGTCTGGATGGTTTGTGGGGTCCATCTAACAAGAAGGTATCTAACGAAACTGTGAACTTGAATGCAGATGAGCGTAAGGAAGTACTTGTTGACGTTTATATAGTTACATTTGAAAAGTCAAGCACCCAGAAGAACGTACCTTGGTATAAACTTGAGAGATTTGTGAGGAATATTGAGAGCACTTACAAAAGTGCTTCACACAAATGGTCATACTCCCTGTCTAGCAGTTTGGCAACTACTTGACTTACTCTCCATGATTCGATGTGGCTGTTTGCAAAAGTGGCATTAAGGAACGTGTGGTATTGGTTATGTTGAAGGTCAGTTTTAAAAAAATCACCAGGACTTGATAATTTGCTGTACAAATTGTTCTTGAGGGTGTTGCACTTATGTCTACTTTTTCTGAAAGATGTGTTCAGTCATGCGTTTTATCAGGCATCCTTCCAGGGTCAGGTGACCAAGAGGGTATCACATGGCTGAAGATGTAGGACAGATATGATGTGGAAGAACTAGATAATTAAAGGTACATAATTCTGCTAAACACAAACTTAAAGCTTCCAGTTCAGATCTTATTAATTATAAGATGTTTGTGATTTGGAAATTGTTCAAGCACCATTACAATCATATATCCTAGAAAAGTCAGAAACATTAATTACTTAAAAGTGAAATATACAGTTAAAATATGTTAGTTTCTTTAGTTATTATATTTTAAAAAGTACGGCATTATTGTTTCTATACAACACAAATCCATGTCCCAGGACAGGTAAAATTAATTGAATTCTCCATACCTAACAGTTTTGCTCCAATTTTATATCTCCTTACACAGACTAAAATTTGAAAAATCAAACCTTAAAATTAAATTCTCTTACGTTTAGTAAAAGTTATTTATTGTAAATTTGTTTTTCTTGTTAACTATACTGAAACATCGTAAAATATTTTATCAAAATTTAGATGGTCAAAGTTTGAATAATAGACACTTTGAACACTAAATTCTTCTTCACATTCTTATATGGCGTTTCAAAAGAGACATATTGTTTTTGTATTTCTGTCACTTATTTTTTTGTTTTTTGTTTTATCACATAAGAACATTTTAGAACAAATAAAGAATATTCTAAGTAAATATTGATTTTATCAACATTTATCCACCTATAAGTCTTTTTTCTCTCTCCTCTCTCTCTCTGCTTGTTTTTTTATTAAATAATTTCAATGGACGGATAAAATAAATTCCCCGAACACAACAATTTGGCACAAATCTCATGTCCCTTTCTGAGGATTAAAATCGAGATACAATGCTACTAAACGTAGAATCCTTATTCCAGTTTTTATTAAAATGCATTACTTCATTTTAATAATGTATAAAATTGAAGTCTCAAGCTTAAGGAGACTTAAGAAGAAAATGGAATTCAGGGAATCTTGTTTAATTGGTGTCTTATGACTATGGATCAAATTCAATGCAAATCTGAACTATTTGAATTTTCAAATGGACGGACATGTCCATATTTTGTTTCCTAAGAACTCTGTAGAATACTCCAAAGGAAAAATTTGTAATATTTAATAATTTACGGCTAATACCTATTAATAGAATTCTACAAAAAACGGAAGTGTCTGAACTTTCTCAAAGAGATTCCACCTCCTTTTTTACTCTTTTGCATAAAACTAAATGAAAAACAATATAGCTATCATTAGCACCTCTTACGATTAACAGATGTGTTACAAAATTCAAAATGATCGGTTAAATAGTTTAAGAGTCTATCCTGTACGTACAAATATAGAAATATGTAGACACACTTAAGTATATATATATATATATATATATATATATATATATATATATATATATATATATATATATATATATATATATATATTATATTATATAAAGAAAATTGTAGTTTGCTTGAAGCATTGCTGGTAAATAGAAATGTAAGTTCGTAATCCGAGGCAGGAGCAATGCGATATAGGATCTGGAAGGTGGAACAGATGAACAAAAATAAATGAGAAGAGAAAATATGAATGGAATCTCTAATCAATTTATTAACATATCACGGTTTAAATACCAAAACAGTAAATAGAAAAAGGTTTACTGTCAAGCAATTTAAAAGGTCCGGAATAGGGGGTAAACTTCAATTTTCGAGAATTGATCTGTTGCTTTTGATAATGAGAGATATATCATTATTTAATTTATCTTCCTCCCACAAGGTAAGATGTAAGATGTGACACAAGGTCGAGAAAGAAAGATTTGAAAAGCCAGCGCCTGAGAAGGTGAGCACTCTGGCCTACAAAAAATGCCAGAGCAGTCCCGTCGGCATTCCCCGGTAGGGGCGCCTCAGTCAGTAAGCAATAAACTTACTCCTCCCCAAAGAGAGGAGGCAAAACCTGGGAGGGTGGACCTCCTAGAACTGCATAGACAAACCCATAGACCGGCGGAATTCAAGCCCCGAAGGCCAAGACGATACCGGTCTATGGGGTGCAGTATCCATCAGAACAGATACTACACTTTGATCTTGGCCAAAAGATATATCATTATATTTTCATATAGCAGTGTCCTCATTCTTTTCAGAAAAGCAGAAATCCTACATAAGTAGATATTTACCTCCCACCGCAGGAAGATGTGACACAAGATCGGAAGATTGGCGTTTGAAAAGCCAGTGCACAAGATCTGTGTATCCTCTGGCCATCAAAAGATGTATGTAGAAAGTAAAGCCTTAAAAAAGCCTTATTTTTTGTTGTTTGTTTTCGATACAGGTTGGTAGAGAATTTAATTCCATTATGTTTGCTATAAATTATTTGTTACTTTTAGTTTTTTGTTCATGAGTTCTCGACTGTTCACTATCCTGTGCTTTTGTAGCAGTAATAAACATGATCATTTCTTTCCACTCGCGGAGAGTAACTCATGTGACGTGGTAGAATCACACAATGGCCAATCAGACTCCTGATTTCAACCGAAACTTTGAAAAACTACTTCCAGACACTTTGGGATTTACAAAACAGTCACAGAGAACCTCCAGGCAATAACAAAGAAATATGTCTTCTCTCTCGTCCCGGTCTACTTGATGTTGAGCACGGCTGTCTGCACTGAATGATATACTGCTCGAAAATAATTTTTGCCGCTTACATTTTTACTTTATTACTTATTCACTGACACTGTTTTCACATTCAGCAACCTACACCCAACAGTGTAGGTCACCCCAAAAAACATTATTTGTTATTCATAGGAGGGCTTTTTCCCCTTTCATTTGACAACCCTTTTGTTACAAAATAATACAGGAGTTGGTCTTACAGTCAATGCGAAGATATTCTCCTATACTTCAATCTTGTTACCATGACAAACAAAGATTACTACTTGTAAACAACGGCGAAATTCGTTGTAACTTTAGATCAATTTTTTTGTTACGCGTGACACCCATGAGACAAAGCCCCCCCCCCCCTCAAGCCCTTCATTCGGCATTTTAAAACATTGACACTTTCTCTTCTGCAATAAAACTACTTATAAAATCGTAAAATAAAATAAATTCAAGTAACATTATACTTACTTTTATGTAATCTTCTTTTTTAGCTGCCTAATAGAAATAATAATGATAAGAGAAAACGTCTGAATTGTTTAGTTGTGCGTCTTCGTGCTCTCGTCAAAATTCAAAATGGTGACCAGAAAAGCAGCTCCGCAGAAAATTTAAAAAAAAGAAAAAGATGGGAAATAAAAAGTGCTGATCTATGTGAGAATTAAAGCGCAATTTATATAAATTTGGTTAAAGAGAAGATTGTTCCGGCGGAAAGAGGCAAACGGTGTTATTAGAATTATTTTAGGTCAAATTTTTTTTTTTTTAATTATTTACAAAATAATATGAGAAAATTAGAATGCTTTTTCTAATCGCAAATTTAGTTAATATTTTATTACAAATAATCAAATCATTTTCCTTTTAATAATTGAGTTTTTTTTTTACAAATAATGAATGTTTTGTTTTTTTGTTTGAAATTTTTTTTTTAAATAGTCTATATTGAAAATATTTTTATGTACTTTTATTTATTCTAATATTTTTGTTGGTACTTATATCGATCTTGACCCAGTTTCCGTGAGTTTCTTGTCGGAAGCGTTCGGCTATCCTACACAAACGCCCGAGAGATGACGAGCCGATTTGTACCAGACGACAATTTTGATACGGTGCTGCGTCCTATGATTTTAATGTGTTGCTTGTTTTGTTTTTTTTTGTTGTTGTTAGGGTTAGGGTTTAGGGTTAAGGTTAGGGTTAACAATATTTATTTGATAACAGTAATTTCGCTCCGTTCTGCTTGTTTTATTTGTTTTGTTGTTTAAAAAATGTCTTGCAATTATAACTAAAGATTATAGGACGCAGCAACGTATCAAAATAACAAAAAATATTTATTTGATAACAGTAACTTCGCTATGTTTTGCAGGTTTTGTTTTTGTTTTTGTTTCTTTTAGAAAATTTCTTGAAAATATAACTTAAAATCATAGGACGCAGCACAGTATCAAAATTGTCGTCTGGTATAAATCGGCTCGTCATCTCTCGGGCGTTTGACGTAGGATAGCCGAACGCTTCCGACAAGAAACTCACGAAAACTGGGTCAAGATCGATATAAGTACCAACAAAAATATTAGAATAAGTAATTGTCGGTGTACGGTAATACTTTTCTGTCAGTGTATTTTTAACTGTCATATTTTACAAGTGCCTGTTCATGCTACATGCTTGCTAATTGTACATCGAAATAAAAAAAGTTGGTCCATAACATGCAGCATAATCAAAACTGACCTCCCTCCTAAAATCTCAAATATTTGAAAAATATTCCCCCAAACCCGGAATTTTTTTCGCGGCATGATAGGTAATTGTAAACAGAAGAATTTTAAAAATGTGAGATGGTCAAAAAGAGGGTGATCAGTCTACGTTGAATTTACATTGAAAACTGATCCCCCGTCTTAAAGTCTAAAATATTTGAATTTTTTTCCCAAAAAAAACAGAATTCTCTATCGACATGATAGGTCATTATACACCGAAAAAGATTTTTTTTTTTAAATTGAGATGGTCAAAAAGAGGGGGATTAGTCTAAGTTGAATTTACATTGGAAACTGATCCCCCCTCCTAAAATGTAAATTTTTTTTTTAATCCAAAAGGCCCGGAATTCTCTAGCAGCCTTATAGGTAAGTGTACACCGATAAAAGAAAAAGAATGGTCAGTAAACATTTAATAATCAGGCCTCTAGTCGATGCTATGTTTGGAATCTGTTGGCAAATGTTGATTTTTTGCTAGCAAAAGTTTTAAGATCAGCTGACATCAAAGTTTAATGGAAAAGAGAGTATTTGTTCTGATACTACACTTCAATCAGTCTGTGAATGAGAAATCTGCCTAGAATGAGCCTATTTTTATTTTTGTCCTAATTCAAAGTACTTCTTTAGTAGTCGGGTTTGTGAACAGTAAATGTTTATTTAATACTTCATTGTTTTTTAGTTGTTACTTTGTTTTCATTGGTAAATGCTTGTATTTGAACATATATAAACGTGGCTCTGAAAGAAATGTTTTCTACTCAGGTAAAAAGTCCTGGTGTGGTTGTACTTACTTTTAATCAATTAAAAACTGAAATAGAAAACAAAAAAATGAATTATGTATAAAACACATACTTTTTCTATTAACAACTTCTGCTCCAGCTCCTAGTGCAGCCTGCCTCTTCAGCTCTCTCGCCCCAGATCCTTCCGGAAGCGCTTGCCCCAGCTCCTTATAGCAATGGCTGCTCCAGCTCTTTACAGTGGATCTTGCTCCTTCTAGTGGCCCCTGCTCCAGCTCCTCCATGCAGCGCTTGCCCCAGCTCTTTCCTACGGCACCTATTCCAGCTCCTTCCAGTGAATCTTACTCTAGCTCCTTTTCCCGTGCCTGTCGATGTCCTAACTTACTTGTTCCTGTCAATCCAGCCCTTGGCCACATCCACACAGACCGGACCTACTTGAAGCACCTCACAACACCTCAAGGACGGCAATCTTGATGTTGTCAGTTAGATATCTTACAAAATTAGCTATTCAAATATATGTTAATATGCTTAACCTAACACTTATAAATAGATTAATTTGATTGTATAAAATGTTAAAACGGCGTTATTCGCACTTTTAAGGGGCAGCCAGGAATACAGGGCTACTTCCATTATGTTTACATGCAAATTAAACATGTGAATAGACTTATATTTAAGATACACTCCCTAGTATGTCTATATTTTTAGGGACGGACATGCACACATACATTTGTTATGTCGACTTTCAAATAGCGTTCATAAAAAATAGGATATACATATTGAAGTTTTAAAAGGGTTCTGTCACCATGGGTCACTTAAAGGTTGGAGCATATCTAGATTTGGGACCACTTACATTGTATTACTTTAGAGAATTTTATACATATGATATAAATTGCATAAAAATGGGATATATTTGAAGTTTTATAGAGGGGTCGGGCCCTACAGCTCCCTTAGATTATGAAGGCACATAGAGATTCAGGACAACTTCCATTGTCTTCCTCAGAAAATTTTATACATACGATTTAAATTTCATAAAAATAGGATATAGTTAAGATTTAAGGGGTGTATGCCTTCATAGCCCTCTTACGGTGAACTTAGACATTTAGGAACACATCCATTGTCTTTCACAGCAAATTTTACATAAGATTTAAAGATTTTATGTAGATTCTCTAACCTTTTTTCCAATATGAAACACACAAACAGCACACACATATATTGAGTGTATATACATATATATAATAATCCATGTATAGCAAACATTCACAGGATAAAAATCCAAAATATCCCTCCCTTAGGTCATATTCCAAATATGACCTAAGGGAAGGATCAGATTTTTATTCTGCCTGATGATATCTCAGCTATTAACAGCTGTTGATCGATAAAATCGACATGCCAGTGTCGCAGATTATGTACATGTATGTATAAATAAAAATAATAATAATATATATATGGGTTAGGGTTAGGGTGCTGAAATACAACACATTTGATAGCAGTAATTTAACAATTTAAAAAATATTGTTTATCATGTTTTCATTCAAACTCTTCATAAGTTAGACATGATTCATTCCTAAACTAATTTAAACAGCAGCTAAGTATAAAGGTGGGTAATGTGGGCCATGTTTAGTTCAATTTAATTTTATGCAAAATGACAAGTAAACATAAGTAATACCATCGAAATGAGGAAAAAGAAGAAAAGATAAAAAACTATGAGACAGTCTCCCCTGACAAAGTTGTTTTACAACGAAAGCTTGCAAAAAAATAAAAAAAATGATCTTATCATTTAAATTGCACCATGTGTTCGTTTGTCAAAATTCCATTTATATATATATATATATATATATATATATATATAAATATTATTATAAGCCCCCTTTACTAAGGCTGGGCACTCTGAGTGAGTTTATATATATATATATATATATATATATATATATATATATCTTAAAGGGGGCTTATAATAATATTTATAAATAGATATATAGATATATATATATATCTTTATATCTATATATTTATTTATAAATATAATTATAAGCTCCCTTTACTAAGGCGAGGCACTCTGAGTGAGTTTAATAACAAGCAGTACTAATAGCTTCATTGTGAGATCCAACACAGTTTGTTGTTGTAGATCACTTTCGCTGCTCGTTGTAAAAATACCCGCCGACTCGGTATTTAATTATTAGCTGGCCAGCAGGGGAACGCTCTTGACTGCGAATCAGTCCCGATTTGAGATCGGAGTTCGAGCCCGTCGACCATCAGAAATGTACTTCCTGCACTGAAGATTGCGGTGGCATGAAACATCGATGTCTGTAGGTAATAAATAATTAATATTCATTTATATATATATATATATATATATATATATATAAATGTTAATTTAAATTCAACATATTTTACACTTAGGTCAGCTATTATAATTTTAGGAATTTATTTTATCTACATATTAGTCGCAAACCATTTTCTCATTTTTCTATTGGAAAATTCAAAGGCAAAATTAATATGATCAGAAATGGTGAAAGGATGAACTAATATAAATAATTAAATGATATAAAGAGAAGAGTTAATTATATTTCGACAAATCGTTAAGCTATTAAGTGAGAGACTCTTTTTGCAAGAAAGAGTGACTTGTATATATAAAAATATATTTATATTCAACATATTAGGCACCCAGACAATGCCAGGTATTTCAGCTATTATCATTTTAAGAATTTATTTAATCTACACATTAATCCAAAACCATTTTCATATTTTTCTATTGGAAGGTTTCAAAAGAAAGTGAACTGCTATAATAAATAAATAAAATTAACATACAAGAAAATAAAAATACCTTTTTTACTTTCAAAATTACATATTTATTGTTTTTCACATTTAATTCTTATTTTGTTTTTACCAAAATTCCAAGGAAATTACATAATTAAATATAATTAATCATATAATTAATATTATATAATCTATATAATACCAATATTCTGATAATTTTGTTTGTTTGTTTACAAATTGAATGTTTAAGATAAAGGAAGGGAGAATAATGTAAATAAGGATGAAATAGACGTTCTTCTCGTGAAAGGTGGAACTAATGAAAACAATACAATTATATAAAGAGAAAAGTTAATTGAATTTTGACTGAATCTCTTTCTTTCTCTATCTAATTTCATTTTTTTATTAAAAAGTACTTGAACCCTAATACAAAAAAAAGATAAAATGAAAACTAGTAAACATTCATATTATAATCTAGATACAATAGACACGAAATATCTCACTATATAGGGAGCGCGAAATGAATTGATGCTTGAGGAGGTTGCCCTCAATCACACTTCTTCATTTCTTTAAACCAATAAAAAAAAAGTGAAAAAGTGAAAAAGGAGAAGGAGGGGGAGTTGCTATACTTTAAAATAACATAATGTTTGAGAGAAAATAGATGAAGTAGATATAGAAAAAGGAGATGAATAATGAAAGAAAAATGACAAAATCCAACGTCAAATGGCTATAGCATCAGTATTCTAGAGAATATTCATATAGAGTTTCTTGAGCGCATTTTTAAGATGCTGAAAACTTTTAACCAAAGATAACTTGACATTCTTCTTACAATCAGGATTAACTTGAATGCTACCCAATTTAAAAACTGTATTCCAAAGTTTTGGACAAAAATATCCCATTGACTGATTATCATAGGTTTTTGTTTTAATAGAAGAGATATATAATAGTTTTTTTTTACTGAACTTTTCAGAACTTCATCAGTAATGTGAACTTCACTACTGAACTTGAATAGAGACATAAGGTCTTCTGGTATCTGGTTACATTAGAAATAAAACAGGTTTTATTGGTGTACTTTCACAATTTCTCTTACCTTAAGTAATTTTAAGTTAATAAATATCTGATTAGTATGTGAATTAAATGGAGAAAAAGACATTATTCTAAGACACTTATTTTGAAGGACTTATTACTTGTTAATATTTCCTTCAGATGTCAAGCCTCATGCATTACACCGATAGATTAAGTGCGAGTTGAAAATTGCATTGTAGACTTGAATACACATTTCAAGAGAAGCGTTGTAACTTAGTTTGGAGAGTATTCCATTAGCTTGACTAAGCTTTTTACTAAGTTTATGAATGGGAAAGTCCCACTGCAAATATGTATCAATGTACACACCAAGATATTTAACATGATTTATCAAAAGTAGCCTTGTTCCATTAAAATTAATATAGATGTCATCATAATTTAATGAATGTCGTATAGAATGAAAAAAGATTAACTCAGTTTTATCTGTATTAAGAGATTTGTTCAGCCTTAGCCATTATTACAAGCTTGAGTTCTGTATTAATAACAGTCGTAATTGTTTTGGGCTTAGAGCCATGAAAACAAATCGTTAAGCAAACTAATGTAAGATTTTACAATTAAATCTGTATTTATTGTTTGATTAGAAAACATCAGATGAGAATTAAAAAATCTTACTAAATATTTCTTAGCTTTATGTTTTTGTTTTTTTTTAGTTTGAACTACCAAAAGAATGACATTTTTTAATTAAAATGGAAGTTGTTCCTTTTAGGTTTATTTATATTTTGAAGAACAATTCTAATTAGTGTTATTTCAGAGAAATCTTAAATTAGTCAGCATTCAAAATATTTATTTTCAAAGTACATTTTTGGGGAAAGTATATCTTGTTAGTGTATGACACTTTCACTAGTGACTTCCAATCAAGTGCGTATGCGTAAATAAAACTATGTAATAATAATAAAATGAGGAAAATCATGGAATTAGTAAATAATTAATGAGATGTCCTTTTGTAAAGTTATATGTAAATTAGTTAACCTTAGGACGCTAAGTGCTACACATGATCAGTATATTAGAAAGCTATTGTTCTTTTATGAAGATGAAGACGTTTTATTCTCATTTTCAGTGCAATGTATTATGAATAGAAACGATATGAGATGTTTGTCCACCTATTCTTGTTAGGTTATTAAACCTAGGTACTTGAAATTTGATAAGAATGATTTTCTATCTAGTGACTGCCAATCAAGTGTGAAGAACAGTAGCAAATCATTGCTTACTGCTATAATGAAGAAGCTGCTAACATTTTCATTTCAATTGTTTTCATATCATTGTATTTTTATCCTACCCCCAAATATGGAAATTACTACAATTATTTTAGTGTTGAACCCTAAATAGAAAAAAAAACAATATGATGTTATGAACATAGTGAAAAAGTACATTGTAATGATCCTCATTCAATCCCTGGTAACGTCAGGTCTTCCTGCTAGTTATTTAATATCTGTACAGCAATTTAAGTCTTTAAATTAATGCATGTAGCAGTCACCAATAGGGACTACTTTTGAATGCGTAATCACTGTCCTTGTGAGCTGGCTTGTCCAATCAAATCACAGGGCGCAGTAATATTGTTAGTTACCTAAGGGACTACTTATGTCCCCTTAGGGTTCGAGGAAAAAGAGCAGACGACCTCCCGGCACCAGCTTGGACACATCGCAGAGAGCACCAGCGAGGAACGAGGAAACACCCTTTCTCCGTCGCCCACCAGTGAGGAATGAGGAAACGCTCTCTCTCCTGCCACCGTCGCCCACTCGAAGACTACTACCAGGCAGCCCTAAGAACTCTTATATTCTTCTTCTTCCTCAGACGGACACCGTCCCACTCTCATCTACCTGTACCAAATGGTATAGGTAACCTTGAGTTAATAAAACCCCTTTTTATTATAGTTACAGAAATACTTTTTGTTGTTCCGTTTCCTTACGAAAAAATAAAAGGATATGCGAACTTTGTAAATAATTTAAACAAATTTAGATTTGTTTATTATTGAAAAATGAAACAAAATATGATATAAAATTCCTATTATTTTAGTGATGGAATCTAAATAGAAAACACGATTGCCAGCTTATAATTTTATCAAAGATTTTAGCCAAATAATTTGAAATTAATATGAGATTTTAATTCTAAGAACGTTCAGATTATATAAAACAACTCAAGTTGAATGTTGTTCATATTTAGAAAATAATTTATTCTTTTATATATATCTTTTAAATATATAAAAGTATAAGGGTCAGCTCACATGAGATCGCCAAGGAAAACATTGGAGAAAGTGAGATAGACTTGAGAGAAAGAGAAAGAAATAAAGACCTAGACAGAGATAGGTTAGTTTGGAAGTCAATTCCTAAAAGCCGTTCAAAACATGTCAGATGTAAAAACGGATGTACAAACCGTACGATGATGATGATTCGTTTGAAATAGAGTGTTGTTCCTTTCAATAACACAAACATAATAAAGTTGCTGTAAAATAAACGAACAACTAAAACTTGTGTGAATACATAAAATCCTACAATCAATATGCATATATTTATGTTATTTAGCTTTTATGTATACCAATAGTTATGTTATTTAGCTTTTATGTATACCAATATTAATGTTATTTAGCTTTTATGTATACCAATATGTATATATTATTTAGCTTTTATGTATAGCAATATGTATATGTTGTTTATCTTTTATGTATACCAATATTAATGTTAATGTTATTTAGCTTTTATGTATACCCATATTTATGTTATTTAGCTTTTATGTATACCAATATTTATATGTTATTTAGCTTTTATGTATACCGAAATTTATATGTTATTTAGCTTTTATGTATACCAAAATTTATATGTTATTTAGCTTTTATGTATACCAATATTGATTTGTTATTTAGCTTTTATGTATACCAATATTTATTTGTTATTTAGCTTTTATGTATACCAATATGTATGTTATTTAGCTTTTATGTATACCAATATTTATGTTATTTAGCTTTTATGTATAACAATATTTATTTGTTATTTAGCTTTTATGTATACAAATATGTATATGTTATTTAGCTTTTAATGTATACCAATATTTATGTTATTTAGCTTTTATGTATACCAATATTTATGTTATTTAACTTTTATGTATACCAATATTTATGTTATTAAGCTTTTATGTATACCAATATTTATATGTTATTTAGCTTTTATGTATACCAATATTTATATGTTATTTAGCTTTTATGTATACCAATATTAATTTGTTATTTAGCTTTTATGTATACCAATATTTATATATTATTTAGCTTTTATGTATAGCAATATGTATATGTTGTTTAGCTTTTATGTATAGCAATATGTATATGTTGTTTAGCTTTTATGTATAGCAATATGTATATGTTGTTTAGCTTTTATGTATAGCAATATGTATATGTTGTTTAGCTTTTATGTATAGCAATATGTATATGTTGTTTAGCTTTTATGTATACCAATATTTATGTTATTTATGTTTTATGTATACCAATATTAATATGTTATTTAGCTTTTATGTATACCAATATTTATGTTATTTAGCTTTTATGTATACCAATATTAATTTTATTTAGGTTTTATGTATACCAATATTTATTTGTTATTTAGCTTTTATGTATACCAATATTTATGTTACATAGCTTTTATGTATACCAACATTAATTTATGTTATTTAGCTTTTATGTATACCAATATGTATATGTTATTTAGTTTTTATGTATACCAATATACATACTTTAAAACCTTATCATGTGTTGTAAAAATCTACTGGCAAAGCTTTTTATATCAGTCGTGTCTTTACCTTCGCCTCGCTGGTTTCATTGTTTTCAGCTGTGACACATACAACCACAAAATGTGTAGACACTCGTATTCAGATTATAACTTCATTTATATAAAGATAGATTTTGTATAAAATAGTTCATTACTCATGAACTAAGAAAGTTTAGGTTTTTTTACTGATAGATTCAAGTTTTTTTGTATAACACTTTGGAAAAGATGTTTGCCATAAATTAAATGTACTATTAAAAATCTTTATTTCATTATATTAGAAAATATATAGAAATAGATGGAAGCGACAGTGATAGAAACTGTATAGAATAAGAGGGGGTGGCTCAAAAAAGATAGAACGAGAGAGGATGAAAATGAAAGACGGAAAAGTTAAGAGATGGATAACTTGGTGAATTAATCGCAAATTAAAGCAAATTGGGAACAATTAAATGAACTTTTTAAAAACCTTTTCAAAAACCAAGGAATATAATAGTATGCATTTTTGTATGATCAAGATATACATGTAAAAAGCCTTATGGAAACAAACGTTTGTTAATTTCAGTATAATACTAGATGAACTTTTTTTTTTTTTTTTACATGGTTCACCCCAAACAAGGCAGGACGCCACTGTAAACGTAAGGGGCTACTGAGAAAAAGGAAAAGGGGGGAAGGATTGGTGGTTCAGCTTAAATTGGGATCTGAGCAGCAGGATGTCTGTTTACATTAGTTTTAAATTTCTGCATGTCAGTACTGTCGGGGAAACAGGGGGCAGGGAGGGAGTTCCAGAGGCCAGCAGCACGAGGAAAGAAGCTATTTGAGTAGAATGCTCTCCGGCATCTGGGGACCTCCACAGTGAATGAATGAGATTTATGACCTGTTGGGTCACAACCACTATAGTATAATACTAGATTAACTTCTGACCCGTTGGGTCACAGCCACTACCACTATTTATTCGACTTTGATTTCATTTTAATTTTGCTATACGTGTTTATGCTATGAACGGATACATGTATGTAAATTAGATGGTCATGCTGAATAAAGAGTCACTCTTTTCGTTCAGAGAGACATTAAGGAATATTTGTGCTTGAATAAACAGTGAAAGGGACAGGAGAAATACATAGATAGCTAAGAGATATATGTGCGCCTTGTTCAGTTTAAATTACGGTTAATTAGAACAGTTGACACTTGTTATATATTGTGTGAAAAGAAAGTTTCTTTTTCAAACTAAGAAATGTAAGAATTAGTTTTTTTCCTGAAGATAAATACCTTAACTACAAGGTTTCTTGTATAACACTTTGGAAACACTTGTGAAAAGGTGTTCACAATAAATAAAATGAACTGTATTGAATTGTTATTATATTATTGTGTCAAGAGAAAGTTTCTTTTTCAAAATAAGAATTTCTTCTGCTGATAATTGCGTGCAAGTTAGAGTTCTCTGAAAATGCAGATACAAATGTTCAACATAAATAAAAATTTCACTAAGATGTGTTCATATGTGAAGTTTTGAATTAGAACAGTTTGAAAATACAAATTAACTAATTTTATGAGTTTTTTCTCCAGTCTGTTTATTTTTAAGGAAGAATTCTCTGAAAATCCAGATCCAAATACTTTACAAAGAATGTTTCTCTTTTCTTTATTAGTTTTCTTACTGTTTCTTAATCATAGAGATAGGTAATTCTTTCAAATAATCACCTGCTATTTAGAGGATCCCAGCGAGTGATCTTATAAGGATTTGGGCTGTTACCTTAATTGTAATTATTTGGATTTCTTTCGCATTTGGTTCCTGGGGATACTTTCCAAATACTTTTTAAAATTCTTCACGATGCCTTTTTCTCTTATTACAACTGGGATGATGTTGATGTTTTTAAGTTCCAGTTCTCTTCATATCATACACATACATCATATACATTGTTTCCTTCTCCCTTTCCCGTGTGTATTTGCATGTGTCTTTTCAATGAAGCAACTTGTGCAAATGCGGATCCACATATTTTACAAGAATACGGTTTCTCTCCAGTGTGTCTTCGCACGTGTGCTTTTAAAGAAGAATCTTGAGAGAACGCAGTTCCACAAACTTTACAAGCATAAGGTTTCTCTCCAGTGTGCGTTCGCATGTGTTTCTTTAAAGAAGAATCATCTGAAAATGTAGATCCACATACTTTACAAGAGAATGGTTTTTCTCCAGTATGTGTTCGAATGTGTGATTTTAAGGTGGAATTCTCTGAAAAAGAAGTTCCACATACTTTACAAGAATAAGGTTTCTCTCCAGTGTGAGTTCGCATGTGTATTTTTAATCTAGAATTATCTGAAAATGCTGATGCACATACTGTACAAGAATAAGGTTTCTCTCCAGTGTGTGTTCGAATGTGTCTTTTTAACGAAGTACTATCATAAAATGCTGATACACACACTTTACAAGAATATGGTTTCTCTCCAGTATGTATTCGCATGTGTATTTTTAAAGAACATTTGCGTGCAAATTCAGATCCACATACTTCACAATGATATGGTTTCTCTCCAGTGTGTGTGCGCATGTGTTTCTCTAAGGAAGAATTAATAGAAAATGAAAATCCGCACACTTTACAAGTATAAGGTTTTTCTCCAATATGTCTTTGAAAATGTTTTTTTAAATTAGAACTGCTTGTAAATGATAATTTGCAGATTTCACAAGAATATGGTGTCAGTTTTGCATATGTTTCCATGTTTATATTCTTAAAGCAGACGATGTGAAAATCGATATAACTGTTATCTGTGAATGAATAAAAAATATAATTACACAAATTTTACATCATAAAAATTAAACCTGCCTAAAAAGATTTATTAAATTTCAAGATGTTATACTTGGTTAGGCATGCTTAATAAAAACATGTCATCTTAAATGATTTCCTATAAACTTATTGACACAATATATTAATCTAATTACTTAACATTTTATTATTAATGCATACTAGAAACTAAAGAGGAAGTGCAGGATGTACATGAATTAATATGGTACTAAAGCTTTTAGAATATGGTGAAACTGGAATGAAAAGATAAAATTCTTAGGAATGTGTGTATTTTACACATATATTTACAAGATGTTCTTCTCTTTGATTTTCACGATAAAATTATAATAAACGCATAATGTAAGACCGATACCTTATGTCAGATATATTTAATATACAGGTAGTGAAATTAAAGAAACTTAATCCGCTTATAATTTAAAATGACTATGTTCTAAGATTGTAACACAACCTGTCTAGACTTCCAATATCTATGATCAAGGAGGTTTTAATTATTAAAGTATGTCATGTATTTTAAATCGACATGCATAATTTTTTGCTGATGTGCTATATTGTGTAGCATGTAACACACATCCCCAAAGAAAATAAAAGTATGGTGCAGGGATATGAAACATGCCATGAAGTGTATTTTGATACTAATTATACCCCCATTTCTTCATCATAATTCTTTTATGCTCCTTTCGAGCAGAGTGACATTTGATTTGTCCCTTTAATTCGGTCATTTGTCTTAGAATCATTCTCTATACAATTACCAATTTTCAAATGTTTGATTTAATTTCTATTATTCAGAAAATAATTTGTGTTACTCTCCCTATACATAGAAATATTTTTAATTAAAAAAAAAATTTCTGACCCCCCCCAAGAAAATTTTTTTTCATCCTCCCCCATACAAAAAATTATTTTTAATTAAAAAGAAAAAAAAATTTGACCCCCCTCAATTTTTTTTTACCCTCCCCCCATACATAGAAATATTTTTAGTTTAAAAAAGAAAAAAATCAAGGAGCAGTTATAATCAAGTGAAAGTGTATGTAATGAGTATATGTGTAGCAAGAAGAAAAATAAATAACTGAGATCAATTTCAGTTTATGTTGCAAGTAGTCTTTCTATACACATGAAAGTGCATCTTGATTCTAGTTAAGTGAATTCGTATGAATCGGAATGGTACAACTTTGTTGACCAGTTTGATTCTATTGTCGGAATTCTTGCAGAAGGGGCCACATTCCTAAGTGAAAGTGGTATTATGGAATCTACATAATTCTTACTTGGCCCACCCAATTCGTCGTCAGAGTCGTTATCCACTTAACCACGGTGATCTCCCTACTTGATAGTAATTATAGTTCTTCCCAATGTCTTCATCATTTTTTCATTGCTGCAACATATTCAAGGATTGGTATTATTTCAGAAGGCGACTTCATTCAGACTTATTTCCCTAACGAGACTTCAGAGTCGAGTCTACTATTCCATGCATAATTAGATAGGTTCATATTTTCCTCCTACTAGTATTTGAATCTGGAAAGAATCTATGTTGACGTTGATCAATATTTTCTATAAATTTTCCTTCTTATGAACACTTAAAAAATCTGAAAAATCTCTCCTAAGAATTTCATTAGCAGCTGTTAAAAATTGCTATCTGATAGTGAAGGTTACAGCAATTTCCACTCAGAAGTTTCACATGCGCAGAGATTTAAAAATTATCACATTGTACTGTGTAACGTGGCTATTTCTACTAATATGGAGTAGACTTACGAGCAGCAATTCCACAACCAATAAGATAAGCCTAATATGCTGTGAAAATGAAATATTGATTGAACTTGTTAACAGGGTCAGTATACATCTAAATAAATAACTAAATGCGAAGGTTTTTTTTTCAATTATCACTACTATATTATAATCAAAACGGGTTACTGTTATTTAAATCAATAATACAAAATAAATGTTTGATATTCTGTATATATATAGTAACTATAAAAGATTAAGAGAGAACTCTTTGACTGCCTAATTAGCATAACTATTTTTAAGCCGTCCATAATTAATTACTGTTTAGTATTATTATTTTGGAATTGGATTAGCTTTTGTTGGCTATCTATATGCAGTAGTTACATCTATATTAACGGTAATTAATTAAAGTTATTTAATAAATAAATCGTAAAAATATCTAAACACCTTAAGTTTTAACTCCATGCGCTCACTGACAACCTTACTGGCAAGGCAGAATCAAGAAAGGAAAGGAAGATTGGGAGGGAGTGTGGTTGTCTTGGCTTGCTAACAAAGAACAAGGGAGAAGAGAAAGGAGTGGGAGGGACAGTGCGGCTTGATAATCTGCTAAATCCCCTCCCCAAAAAATTACTACTTTTTTTTTAACTTGATGGACTTATCGAGGAGAATAGGTTATTTTTGGATGAGTTATGCTGTTTACTATCCTTGTGGGAGCGTCATTACCTTCGAATGTAATTTTCTTCATTGGAGTAATTTTATCGGACCCGGAAGAAAAAAATGGCCGAATTGGATTTAGCCGAGCTTGCATCTTACCAGGAAGTTATGGTTTGCACTACTTCTATCAGCTCATAAGAACCCTGAATATTGAACATTATAATATTCAACACCAAGTGAGTTTTCTGAACTTTTGATATGATTTGTTTTTTTTTCTATCGTTTTATTAATTTGCATACACCTTGGATACATTTTTCACTGTCATTTACTGCATCGATTGCAAACAGGTTTCCCGCCTGGATAACTTTTTCGTTTTTGGACTACCACTCACCACCTGGATCATTTTTCAATCAACCTCCTTCATATCTTTCCTGAATATGTTTTAAATTTTATGACTTGGATAAACTGTATAGCTTTAACAAAAAAGTATTTTTTGGCTGATATATTTGATGCTTTATATTCTTTTATGTATTTTTATATATATTTTTATATATTTTCAAAGTTTAATTTTATTACCCGCAGTAATGTCATTGCGGTAATGGTCCTCTGAGGAGAAGAATTTTCTTTGAAAGTTTATGAGTTAAAAACTTTAAAGTACTTTGCCTGAACATTTAATTCTAATAAAATTTGATTCTCACCTTATTTTATTCTTTCACTTTATCTAATACTATTAATGCTCTATCCAGTATATTGAGCTTCAGTTTCATCCGGATGTTCACTAATCAAAGATATTAGTTGCCTCTTATATCTTTTGTTGGATGAACCTTATATATATATATATATATATATATATATATATATATATATATATATTATTTGTAGATGAAATAATAACAAAATTATTTTCAAAATATCACATTGTTTGGTTTTCTAAACTACATAAATAATTCAAAATTTAGCGATGCTTATTAACAAAACATTAAATTCAAAAAGACTTTCAAAACTACCTGGCGAATATACCCAGTCAACCAAATGCAAGAGAGATAAAACAATTGCAATCAAAGGGATAGTTAGAATCTTTAAAAGATATTTCGGTTGGATTCTCTGAAATAGTGGGTGAATGTCTGGCATCTCGTAGGATGCCCTATTTCCAGCAAAAACAAAAACATAAGAAAATTAAAATTTGTATATATATATATATATATATATATATATATATAATTGACCTCTCATAATCGGAATAGAATAAATATTTTTTTTAAAAAAGAGCTTTACAACATCTAAAAGGCGACAACACAAAATGAAAACTAGGTTCTCGAAATGAAAAACAAAACAAAAAATGAAAAAAAAACTTTCTGATTTATTTACATTGATGCATCATTTTTTTTCTAAATGGTTCAAGGTCAGGTGTAAGTAACCTTCTTTTACTAATGTTATACATGACCGTTGCGCCTGGCAAGACATACTCTTATATGATGTGTAGGACAAAAAAAAAACAATAAAATGAAAAAAAATTGACAATAGCTACTAATTACCAAAAAAAGACTATTGCTGAATAAAAACAATTTTTACATAAAAAATAGTACTTGCAAGGGTGGATATTCAGAGGATTTCATTACATACCGAATCAATCTTGAGTATTATTGGAGAATACCGACTAATTCTTGGGAATGGCCGAAACAGTTTACGATCTAAAAGCCACCTTCTTTTCTGAGGAAATTTTCTTAACTTTATTTTTGTTTTTCAGAGGCTATACTTTTTAAAATCCTAACCTTTTGTCTACCTTTTTACAGTATTCGTGGCTTTGAAATCGTAAACTGCTTCAGCCATTTCCAGGACGTACTCCAAATTATCCAGCAATACTTGGGACTTACTCTGTAAGTACCAAAAACAAAACACAATGCAACAATATAAATAAATCAGCCAAAGATCAATTGGAACAATGTAAATAAATTAGTAGATTTTTAAAAATGAATTGTGTTGGGAACCTGTTATTTTATTTTGTGACATTTCCTTTTTGCTGTTGTAGTTTTTTGTTTTTTATTGTTTCTTTTTTCCTCATATATATATATATATATATATATATACATATATACATACATATATATATGTATAGATATATATATGTATATTTCGGCAGCAAGTCATTTATCATACATGCGTCATTTAAGACCACAGAGTTTTCTTTCTTTGCTACCCTTCTGTTTAATTTCTCGATGCGGCAAGCGATTCGTCGGTTTTCCGCTGTTAATTGGTGGAGTATGGCACCTAACGTTGTATCGTGGGCCATTTCTTGAGCGCTTTCGGTCTCGCGACCGTCTTCTGGAAGCGATGTCTTGTTATCAGTAAAAAGCCGTATTTATTAGTTATATATCTATTAATTTACATATATATATATATATATATATCTTTATTTGTTTATTTACTTACAAATTTATTTATTTATCTTTTTGAAAGCTGATCTGTAAAATCACTGAAAATCTTTTTATCTCTACCAAGAAGCAACAATAGAGAAACAAGTATTTTATTTACCTTCTCCCCAGGAGGTTAGACACAAGGTCAGGTGTGGTTTTGAAACGCCAGTACACTAGGAGTAAGCACACTCTGGCCTACAAAAAAATGCCTGAGTAGTGCCGTTGGCATTCCCTGGTAGGGGCGCCTCAGGTGATTAGCAATAATTTACACACAAAAAGTATAATTAAATAATGTAAAGCAATTGGTAGGGATCTCCAAAGCGCACCATAGAATCGGTGACGTCATAAGTTCGTGCGTACATTACAGATTTTGAATAATTCTTTTCATTTCATTGTTTTCAAATCTTCCAAATATATAGATATATATATTGGAACTTGTTTCGAATAAAAGTAGTTTATTTAAAGATTAAATTATCGAATTGGGAAAATGCCCATCTCTATCTTAAGAAATAAGTAGGAAAATCCTTTTTTTGTACGCCGGGATGTGGGGGGGGGGGGGCTTGCTTATCTAACGTATACACAACAATGAGCATTCCGATGTCATATTTTAAATATCCATGGATGGTCAGAAGTGAGAGAAAATACACTTGTTTGCTCATTATGTTGTTACCCCAGGAGGGCAAAGTTAGACACAAGGCGGTTTTTTTTATGTGGGGAAATCAAGCTCCACATGAATAGCACTTTGAATTGAAACAAAAATAAAAATTGCCACAATCTAGAAGGACTTCTCCTCAAATGACCGAGAACAGATTAAGACAGCATCAGAACAGATACTACATTTTGTTCCAAGTCGAAATTATCGGTTTTCAACAATTTTTTTAAATAATTTTTTTAAACAATTTTTTAAAATAATTTTTTTAAATAATTTTTTTAAACAATTTTTTCAAACAATTTTTTTAAACAATTTTTTTCAACAATTTTTTTAAATAATTTTTTTAAACAATTTTTTTAAATAATTTTTTTAGATAATTTTTTTCAACAATTTTTTTAAATAATTTTTTTAAACAATTTTTTTAAACAATTTTTTAAAATAATTTTTTAAAATAATTTTTTAAAACAATTTTTTAAAATAATTTTTTTAAACAATTTTTTTAAACAATTTTTTAAAATAATTTTTTTAAACAATTTTTTTAAACAATTTTTTAAAATAATTTTTTTAAACAATTTTTTTAAACAATTTTTTTAAACAATTTTTTTAAATAATTTTTTAAAATAATTTTTTAAAACAATTTTTTTAAATAATTTTTTTAAACAATTTTTTTAAACAATTTTTTTAAACAATTTTTTTCAACAATTTTTTAAAATAATTTTTTTCTCCTTTTTTAATGTGATAGAGGTTTGGAAATAAATTTTTATTTGTGGAATTTCTTAATAGCGAATTATTTGTTTATTATTTTGTTATGTGCTTCCATACCTTTCTAATGGCCATATTAATCCTAGGAAACGCTCGTCATCAATCACAAATAAAACATGTATTTACAATTAAAAAAATTATGAAATCGCGGTCGATGCAAGTTGTTTACGACTGATAAGATCCAGTTTTATATCATATTAAAATATTTTGAAAAATTTGGAAACTTTTTTCCAAAATCGATTTTGTGTGAACATAACATTTTCAAACTGATGATATTATTTTAATTCATTTAAATCTTTTAAAAAATAATTATTTCTCAGAATGTTTTTTTCTTTGCAATTCAACAGATTATTTTCAAAAAATATTTAATCCATTTCCATTTTTTATTTACGAACTCACGGTAAGTTTACAAAAATATGTGTTGATTAAACATTAACATACATATGATATCTTTATTTAGACTCTTAAGCTTTATCTACTATCAAGATTTCGATCGATTATAATATATTTTGTTCAGATTTCATAAAATTAAATATGGGGTGATCATGTACAAAAAATATTCCCCAAATATATTTCACTAAAACTGCATTTAGTACATAAATTAACCCACAAATGAATAAGTATCGACATTTTCAACAACAACAACACAAATATTCCCCAAATATATTTCACTAAAACTGCATTTAGTACATAAATTAACCCACAAATGAATAAGTATCGACATTTTCAACAACAACAACACAAAAATTCCCCAAATATATTTTACTAAAACTGCATTTTGTACATAAATTAATCCAAAAGTGAATGATTATCGAAAATTTCGTAAAAATCTGACCATTAGTTGATTTTGTTAGATTTATTAAACACAGGTACGTATGTGCGTTAAAAATGACCACTACATAGGAACGTTGTTTGAAGGCGTCGATAATGTAAACACGATTTCAGTTTCTCATTTTCATTATTTTTGTGCGCTGAAATTATTTTTTTTAACCATTGCCAGCTTATTTTAGTTTTCTTCTTTTGAATTGTACAAAAGTTACTCTGATAATTTTTAATCTATATTAAAATTATATTGTGTTAAATATAGGTGGGTAAATTCTATGGTGCGTTTTGGAGGTCCCTATGAATAAGTAAATGATTTTTTGTTTTCTGTTTAAGGAATCTGGTTTTAATTTTGTGTTTGCCTTTGGACTGTTGAAATCACTCGCTAACACATTTTGTCAATTATGAGGGCTGATAAATAAAAGCACAGTTTTGGATTGCTGTAATACTTGTTTTCCTATACTTATATGTTCTCTTACCAGTCGTGAAAACGTCCTCGACTCCAGTCTGTTCTAGAGTTGTCGTTGGGTTTATTGAGGCTACCGAGACAGGAAATAGACATTTTGTTAAGTCGACTATTATAACTCGTTTCCGAATATTACTGAACAAATATTGTCCGGCATGTGGAGGTGGTGCATATTTGTAAAAGCGGTACTAATATAAAATGGGACCCAATTTCCATTATAGCAGTTACATGATTAACCGGAAATGCACTCTTCAATGCATGAGATTCACGCAAGAGATCGTAATTTGGCACAAAACCCAAATCACGTGATCAATGTGATTAACTAGTTCATGATTTCAGTCAACAATTAAATATGTGATCCTGCATTCTCTGTCAGTTATTTTGCATTGTCAATATATATTCAAGCTCATGTATAAAGGATGCTCTGTTCTGTTATTCCTGTGAATAAACCTTCATCTATATATCGTTTTATTAGATGTGTCTTATTTAATCTGCCTCCTACCATCAGCATAAATTGGTAATCCTTATGTGATTTAAAACATGCAACTTTCTGCTTAAAAAAAATCAGTGACTATCCAGCAAAAATTGGCGAGCACGACAAGAATTAAAATATGCAACCTTAAAATAATTTTTTTTTTCCTTCTTCACGGCGAACTACATATCTAAGTTAATCGCTTTTAAATAACTATAATTCTAAGTCATCCTATATGGTATAGTTGTATTGACTTCAGTTGTAAGGATTATTGTTTTGCATTAATGATTTTTTTTACATATTTTTACCAAATATGTATGTTATCTTCAATTAAGCGATTTTCAACATCCCATGTGCTAGCTTGCATGCCCATTTTTCCTAATTCAATTCAATTTTTTTTCTAATACTATTTCTTGCCTAATCTTAACACATGATGTATCCCTTTCATGTAATATTTTTTGCCGCCTATTTGAAATTAGGGCACTATATTTTCACATATTTTCTAGATTTAGGCATATTTCGATGTCCATGGCAGAGCGAAAACTGTTAAAACAGGGAAGTTTCTACACAGTACACACCGCTTACATACAGTTATTATGTGCCACAATGCATTACTCACAAGCACTTACTAGCAAAGGTGCATATACACATGCATTCCCTATGCACAACAATAGATATCAACGTCTACTCCTCCATGCATGTGACAGCACACCAACGTGCACCATGCTTGCTACAGTGTATAATCACACAGACTAGTCATTTTTTGGCTAAGATCAAAGTGTAATATCTGTTCCGATGGATACTGCACCCCATAGACAGGTATTGTCTTAGCCTTCAGGGCTTGACTTACGCTGGTCTATGGGTCTGTCCTGTGCAGTTCAAGGAGGTCCACCCTCCCAGGCTTCGCCTCCCATCTATGGGGAGGAGTAAGTTTATTGCTTACTACCTGAGGTGCCCCTACCGGGGAATGCCGACGTGGCTGCCCAGGCAATTTTTAATGGCCAGAATACTCACCTCTCGGGCGCTGGCTTATCAAACCCCACTTTCCCGACCCGACCTTGGGTCACATCTTACTTGTGGGAGTAAGATAAAACTGGCCTTGTGCCTAACTCCTGGAGAGGAATAAATAAATACTCATTTCACCATCAGTTTGTAGCTGTTCTTCAGTACTCACATGTACTCAAGTTGCAATATCCTTTGGACGTGAAACTGTGCAAAGATCTCAGGTGGATCTTTATCTTGATGACAGACTTGCATAGACAAAGACTGACAGATTCTAGCACTAACCTGTCAGTATCTGGTAGAAAAGCTTCTGAGTAGCTTATTATTATTAAACCTGTATTCTGTACTGCTTCTGCGGCTGACAAAACGAACTTAAATGTTCCATCAACATTCACTCAGCTAAACTGACAACTTTGCATCGGCATCTTCCGGCAGTTTACATAAACCGCCGAAAAAAGCCAATGTAAAGACTGACAGACGATATGGACGCTTCTTCTGCTTCAAGAAAATACATTTTTTGTTTGTTTATAATTAGAAAACTAAAACTAAACAACTGGTCAAAGGTTATTTTACTTTTTTTTATATAACATGAACTGGAATAGCTAAACTTTTAATAATTATTTTTTCCAAAAAAATTTTTATATATAAACTAAACTGTTAATAATCACTTTTTTCAAATATTTTTTTATATAAAACGAAGAAAGCATAGCTAATCAACTGTTACTAAACATTTTTTTTTCAAGAAAAGCTGTTTTTTTGTAGATAAAATGATGTGTTTTGTTGATAAAATGATTAGCTATTTTTAGATAAAATGATTTGTTTTATAGATAAAATGATTTGTGTTTTGTCGATAAAATTATTTGTTTTTTTAGATGAAATGATTTGTTTTCTTTTTAGATAAAATTTGTTTTTTTTGTAGAGAAAATGATTTGTTTTTTTAGATGAAATGATTTTTCTTTAGATAAAATTTGTTTTTTAGATAAAATGATTTGTGTTTTGTCGATAAAATGATTTGTGTTTTGTCGATAAAATGATTTGTTCTTAAGATAAAATGATTTTTTTTTAGATAAAATGATTTGTTTTCTTTTTAGATAAAATGATTTGGTTTTTGTCGATAAAATGAACAAAACATATCTAATCAATTGTTAATAATATTTTTTTAAAGTTTCCAATAACATTTTCTTAGCTATTAGACGTCGTTCTCGGCAGAAAGAGATGACTCGTTCGGAGAATTTAATTAGCTCAGCTAGATCGTTGAAATTCATTTTCTGATTTGACAAATATTTCTTAATTTACTCAATATCGAGATTTTTTTGAAAATTGGTCATCTGCTATCATCTGACAGCTGATTGGCTAATCTTGTCTTAGCGCCTGTCAGTCTTCGCATCAGCTTTTTTCGGCGGTTACGTAAACTGCCGCAAAATTCCGGCGCAAATTTGACGGAAATTGGATCCCATTATCGAACCAATATCCGGCATGTGAGGGGGTGCTGATCTGTAAAAGCACATAAACAATAGAACATGCAATGGATTCAGTTTATTCACTTCCATTGACGCTGTCACACATAAAAAAGTCGGCACTTCTGCATTTTAGCAGTCACTTACTGTGATCAGAAATCGTAATTGAAGAGTTCCATTCATCTAACCCAGTCAACCGGAAGTGCCAGACTGAAATTTGATTTTCGTTTTAAATTATAAATTTTCGTTTTAAAATATCACTGTTGACTATTTTGATAAAATTTTAATTCATACAATGAAAAAAAATCACTGACTAAAATCACTGACTATTAATTTAAATGATAAATTTTCGTTTTAAAAATCACTGTTGACTATTTTGAGAAAGTTTTAATTCATACAATAAAAAAAAACACATTTTTACATTATTAAATAAAATATTTTCATATTCAATAACGATACATTGTTCGCTGTTATTGTTGTCATTTTGGATAAAAAAAAAGGGGGGATCTTTTACGACGCTCAGCAGAGGCGCGAACGGGGTCCAAAAAAAGAACGAGAAAGGGTTTAGAAACATAAATTTGCAACAAGTGAAGTTGACCTGCGACGAGAATAGATATTTTTCTACTTACCTATGTAATTTGTTTTTATTTTTTCGTATTATAAATGGGTTTTTATTAGATGTAAAAAAAAAAGTTTCTTGTTTTTTTTTCAACTGGTTTTCACAAATTCAATATGGCGGAATTACGTGCTTCTTTATCCAATGCCCCCCCCCCCCAAAATCGGCCATTTTTTCCCAAGTTCCGGTGGCAAAACTATTGATTTCTAATAAATAGCGGTTGTAACGGTCTAAAAAATACAAACAAATGCCACAGGCAAATTTGAAACTAACTTTTACAGCCTACAGTTACTTTTATTTGTTGTATATTTGTTTTTTTAGCGTTTTTACTCTGCTGAGCGTCGTAAAATATACCCCCAAAAAACATCTAATTCTGTTACTTTCGGTTGGTTGTCTGCCCCTGCCTTCAAAAGAGGAAAGCAAATAAAGTCCGAGTGACGGCTAAAATGCAGAAGTGCCAAAAAGTCTGTACGAACACCATGATTTTCGTGTTGCACGAAATAATGCGGCTCTATGATCTGTGTGATATTTTACCAAGTTGTGCGTCTTCCTCCATTGTTGTTTACTTTTTGACAAGACTTTCCGAACACCCTGCACTTTTTAAAACTATTTATAAAATCGTAAAATAGAGAAATTCAAGTAACTTTATACTTACTTTTATCGAATCTCCTTTCTTATCTGCTTTACAGAAATAAGAATAGAAACAATAACGATGGAAGAAAAATGTTAAGTTGTGCGTCTTCGTGTTCTCGTCAAAAATTCAAGATGGAGACCAGAAAAGCAGCTCCGCAGAAAATTAAAAAGAGAAAAAAAAATAGTGCTGATATCTCTGGAGATTAATGCTTAAATTATTTAAATTTATTTATTTTAAGGGGGGGGGGGCTCATCTTAGATTGAACTGATATTAACGTAAAGCTTGCAATAAAAATAAACGCAAATTTGAATTGACCGGAATTGCTTTTTGGGATTCTTCTATTTAATATTATGGGAGAAGAGAATTTATGGGAGGACTTCTGGCTTCCGGTGAAAAAATTGTGTATGGATGCCTGAAAGTGCTACAACATTTTTTTTATTCATATTACTTTGAGACTTTTCTTTCATCATATAAAAATAATTAACATGATACAGACTATTTGAAAAATAATGTATTTGTTTTTTTATTTGATTGTTTTCAAAACATTTTTTTAAATTTTCATTGATTTTTTTTAATCCGTATTTGATTTAACGTCTAAAATGCATTGTTTTTACACCTCATAATATATATATATATATATATATATATATATATATATATATATATATATATATATATATATATATATATATATATTAATTTGGCACTTCTTCAGTTTAGGTTTGAATCAGAACGTATTTGTTTTCAGTGCCACCGGATGTAATATAGAAATAGAAGTTTTTATCCAAAAAATCAATAAAGCGAACAATAATAAAGCAAAATGATTTCTGTAATTTGACATTTAACCCTAACCCTATTTCCCAAAAATCATTATTTTCACTAAATATTTCCAAAAAAACATTTCACGTATTTTTAGAAAAACACATATTTTCACTATTAGTTGAAAAAAACAAACATTATTTCTTGAAAATAAAAAAAGATTATTCTATTTTGTTTATTTTTTTCAATGAAATTTTTTAAAACAATCAAATAAATTTCTTTTCAAATAGTCTGTATTATGTTAATTATTTGAATATGATTTTTAAAAAGTTTCAAATCATTATAAATAAAAAAAAAATTGTTGTATCACTTTCAGGCACGATTTTTTCACCGGAAGCCAGAAGTCCTCCCTAAAATTCCCTTCTGCCAATATTATTCGATTTTACGTTCATTTTCAGGTGCTTTAAGCAATTTATTGACTTTTTAATTACAATTTTTTTCAAGTGTTTGATGCAACAAAATACTGAAGAGATTACCAAGAAAGAAAAAATAACGCACATAAAGAAAAAGAATACATTGAATTACATCCACCTGTACACTGGGTGTTTATTAAATTTCATGTAATCATCTCCTCTTAAAAACCGCGTACAATGTCGACAACATTTTTTAAAATTAGATAATCACGCGTTGTCAGTGTTTATTCTTACGAACATAATCATGGTCATCATATTCGGTTTAACGTCTGGGCACTTGTATAGATCGTGTACACAAGCCGAATTTTTTTTTTAGAAGAGTTCCAATGGTGTAAGAAGGGGCAGACAACTCTCTTTTTTTAAGTACATAATTTTTAGCTTCTCCGAAAATGGACGTAATCAACTTGAATGCCTTGAATATGCGCGAATTATTATATTTAACAAGTACTCAACAAAAAGTGGTGGCTTTTTTTGCAAGCGCAGAGACTCCTTTCTCCCACCGAGAGATGCACCTGCGGAGTTAATATTTTATTAAGTAGCCACAAATTCTGGGAGGCGAGGGTCGAAGCGTGGAGATAGACGAAAGTCTATTTTCACGCCGTAAATATAATACCGGCCGTATTCCACGACAACTTTGGGTTTTTGGTGGCTATGAAAAGGACACTAAATCGTTTTTTAGTGACGGTCCCGTCCAGAGATGCCGCCACATTAATCCCAATAATAAAAAAATATGTGCGCCCAGGTACCACAATCACATCCGATTCCTGGCGCGCATATGATCGACTTGGATCTGAAGGATTTCACCATTTGCGTGTAAATCATAAGTATAATTTTGTCGATCCTTTGACAGGTGCGACAACCAATCATGTGGAAAGCATGGTGCAACAAGCCAAGCGGAGGAACAAATTAGAATGTGGTACCCACACGCAAATGGTGGAATTCTATTTATCAGAATTTATGTTTTTAATAAAAAAACAAAATCAAGAGAAGAAAAGAAAAACAGATAAATTTATTTTTTAAACTATAAAAAAACAAACAAATATGTTTTTTTTTCCAAAACCGATGGCTGTTCGTTTTGAAATGAAAAACAATATATATTGCTGTTTTTGGTACTTTTATCCCCCGCCCAGGCATGGCCACCGAGAGTTGACAAGGCCAAGCAACTAACTTCTTGCCCCCCTCTGACGTCACTGCATTGCGCGTCAAAACAATGGCCGTCGTAATAAGAATAAGAAGGCATTTCGACTTCTCCATTCACTAAATAATCCATCAAAATTCAGGAAATCAACCAACTTTAATGACATTTTCAGTATTTATTAATTAATGGTCACGGAATATAATAAATCCATTACTTTATTATAAAGCTTGGTGCAAATGTATTATTTCTTGTAAACAAAAAACACCTTTACTAAAGTTATCCAAAATATCAAAACATGTTGACCATACGATATTGTAAATATTTAAAACAAAGCATTAGAAAACTTTAAAAATTGCATGTAAAAAAAGAAAAGAAAGGAACACGATTCGATTTATTCTGAAACGGATCTTTATTCTATTGCTACAATTATTTTTATTGATGGAATCTAAATAATATATACTAATTTACATTTTTAATTTAAGATTTTACAAATTAGATTCTACAATTTTTGGAATATTTATCATTTTTTTATACTTTGGTGATGCGATAAGGGTGGAGCAGGTGCGAGTGTAATTGCTAAATTTAGGTGTGAATAAAATAAGTTCAGGGAAATTCTGCAATAACTAACCCCCAGAATGTTACGACTGTCGACCAAGGGAAGAATCCATCAGGCATGTGTACTGTAACCTGGTCAGTGATCTAAATAAATTGGGCTTCTTGGCCTTTTGGCTAGGTTCAAAGTGTAGTATCTGTTCTGATGGATACTGCACGCCTGTCCTGTGCAGTTCTAGGAGGTCCACCCTCCCAGGCTTTGCCTCCCCTCTTTGGGGAGGAATAAGTTTATTGCTTACTGTCTGAGGCGCCCCTACCGGGGAATGCCGACGGGGCTGCCCAGGCAATTTTTAAATGGTCAGAGTGCTCACCTCTCAAACGCTGGCTTTTCAAACCCCACTTTCTCGACCCGATCTTGGGTCACATCTTACTTGTGGGAGTAAGATAAAACTGGCCTTGTGCCTAACTCCTGGGGAGGAGTAAATAAAACCTGGTCAGTGATGGTTGAGGTGAGAAATAATATGAGAATGATACAATGGATGTCTAATATGAGTCTTAAAGGCAGACTTAAATCTGATGACTTCAGAGGAAGATCAAATCTAGACAGTAGAGGGAGACGTGTGCAGAATAAGAGACTGGTTGTATGGCCACGTTGAAACAATGGATGAGATTTCTTGGGTTAGTAGATGTAGAACGGTTGAAATGCCGAGTTCAGTTTATAAGGGAAAGAAAAGGAAAACATGGGAGAAAATTGAAAGGATGGCCTTGACAGAAAGAGAGATGAATAAATACCTGGCCAGAGATAGGTTAGTTTGGATGCCAATTTCTAAAAACCGTTTAACGCATACCAGCATGTAAAATTGACGTTAAACCGATGAAGATGATGATTGTTGTATTAGCATTTATTTTTTAAATAATTTACACACACACACACACATATATACAGGGTGTCCCAAAATAATGTATACATCGTTTGAATCGTTATAACTCGTTCAATTTACCGAGTTTGATTTGCAAACAAAATTGATAAAAGAGTAGAACAGTAAGATACACATTTAAAAATACTGAAAGTAAAATTAACAAAAACATAGAATATTAACTTTTAATAAACGTAAAGGCTACAATGTTTAAAGCAAGAAACCTGAAGTAATTGCAAACAAATGGGAGTAGTAATTGTAGTAGAATGTGCTCAAATACCGGAGTAAATGTCGCAGGACGTTTGTAGGTACAATTCTTCACGTCTTCACTAAATGGAAAGTGTATTGGGCAGAACGGGTTGGGGTTAGGATGAGGGTTCATTTTATGAACATTCTGAAATTACCCTAAGTAGCCTTTATCTTTGTTAAAAGTTAATTTTCTATGTTTTTGTTAATTTTACTGTCAGTATTTTTAAATGAATATTCTTATTCAATCTTGTTTATCAATCTTGCAAATAAAAATCAGTAAATTGAACGACTTATAACAATTCAAAGGGTGTATACATTATTTTGGGACACCCTGTATATATACTTCTATAAATATTTTAAAGAAAAGAAACTATTTTATTATTTATTAAATAAGCTTAGCTTTTTTACCAAAGAGAAACAAGGACGTTTTTATATCACACTGTTAAATTTAAACAATAAAAACAGTACATTTATAATTCCATATATTTTACTGAAAAATCAATTTTTGGGGTGGGGGTGGAGAGTAAAAAATTACACCCAGTCCAAGAGGAAGAGCAAGCTCAGATGTGGCAATCATACCAATGCATAGGTGAATGGTGGCTTTATAGAGACATGGGTGTGCAAAGTTTTTTAGCCAAGTAGAGGGAGCCTATCTTCTGTGTACTTATTCCGATTCATCTTGTCTGAGAATGTCAGGTCGAAGAGTTTGAATGTTGCACTCTCAAGAAATGTGCTATCGGCCATGGAAATCAGTGCTAAAATTAATTTTATATTGAGAGTGAATTTAAAATCTTGTTGCCAAATTGAACATTCTTTAATTTTCAGTAAATTTAGAGTTTAACCCATACATTTCTTAAAATAATACAGATTTAACCAAAATTGTTAGATGAATGAACTGCTATCAGTTGTGAAAGAGGCCTTCATATCTGGTAATCGACAGAGAGATAATAAATATAAATATATTCACTGAGAAAATGCTGCTATTTAAAATAAAATTCAGCCAAACTATGTCTTTTAACTAAAATTCAACATGTCTATTGGATTTGCATGAATGAAAAAGTTAAACTATATTTCAAGTTTGCATGGACAGTAAACTAGTTCATTTTTTGCCAAATAATAACAAACTGAATCTCATTCTGTGATTAAGAGGCAAAAAGATGGGTCTCTTATTATATTAAAACTTCTAAATATTGTGAAAAATTAAAAAATAATTATTAGGTTAAATGGCAAAAAATGCTTACCAATATGCAGCAGCTAACTTGAAGTATTCGTATTGTCTATAAACAAGGAAACAATTGGTTTTCTCAGGGATTTCATGTAGGTAATTTGGAAAGGAATAAAAAATATGACAATTTTTTATTACATTTTCTTAGGCTTATAAATCAGATAAATGTTTTAAATAAGACACGGATATAATGTTACATCTCTAAAATTAAAAGAATCTGAAAATGAATTAAATGCACAACTATTGACTACTCTTGAAAAGAAGAGAAACTATGGAAATTCATACAATTATTTTTATTGAAAGAATCAAAATAGAAAAAAATACCATTACTGGCTGAGACTTTTATCAAAAGTTTTAGCCAAATAAATTGAAAAGAAAATTTGGTGCTTGTTCGTTATCACCATCAAATGTTTTCAGATTTTTTATAAACCAAATCGTGATCTTTTTTCTGCGTACAATTACCGATACTTTCACTAGAGAATTCCGTCTTTTTGGTTATTTTTTTTCAAATATTTTACATTTTAGAAGGGGATCAGTTCCATGTATCAATTTGATGTAAACTGATCACCCACTTTATGACCATTACAAGTTTGACCAATTCTTTTTCCGTTAAGACTTCCATTACCTTGTGCCACATCGTGAAGGGATCAATTTTATACAACTGGAAGAATGAATGTACTAAAATCTTTATAAACATATGTGAGTCTGAGGGGACTCCATTTCAATATTTTAATTTAATAAAGAGGAAATTCCTATAATGTTGTTATTTAATTTCATACCAGATATTTGATGGTTTGGTAAAAGTTCAGATCTTACTACTGCATAAATCGTGCCCCTAATCACAATCTCAGTGGAAATATACCTTGTTTGGTTAGAACAAAATGTAAATACATTTTTAAAAATAAATTTTAAAAAATGGTTTAAAATTATATGGTCGGTTGACCAATCCGAATGAAACCACAATGTATTTTGAAGAATAAAATAATTTTATGGGTGGAAATTAAATAAATGGATATTCTAAAAGCTAAATAAATTCACCAAATAAAAATGTGTGGGTAAAACCAGGACTCAATTGTCTATTTCTATTTTATAAACAGGAAATTACATATCAGACATTTGATGATAGTTTGGTAAAAAGTTCACACATTTCTAAAGCAATTAAATAAATTAATCATAAAACCGTTTGAAATTATATAGTAGAGCTGAAAGTATGGTAAAAAATACATTTTATAGAAAAAAATATGAGCATTATATATAATCTCTCGAAATAAAGAATGTACGTTATAATCGTATATTAAGATGTTTTACACATACTATGTCTCTACGATGTGTTCGTATGGAATTTGAAACTAAAAACAGATTGAAAATGCTGATCTGCATACTTTATAGATTTGTCTACAGTGTGTTTCCATGTGAATTTTAAGAAACAATTATCTGAAAATGCAGATTTACATACTTTGCAAAAATAGTTTTTTTTCTCTTTTTCCATTTTAGTTCAATTATTACTATGGAATAAAGGAGCCATTTCTTGTGGTACACATTTGATTTCTTTATGAGTTACATAGATATTTGAGTGTTTATTTGAGGGTCTCTCCTACTTCTCAAACCCTCAATAAAAAAAGCAGTGAAAATTAAACTTGTTCTTCAAAATAGACCACTTTACTATATAATAGTTTATTTTCCTTGTGGTTTTTACTTATCTCGCAAGAGCCAGTGTCTAGACATATTACTTTTTTTATTATTTTAGTTCACTTAGTTATATGATATAAAGAGAATCCTTCCTGGGGCTAACACTTGATTTCAGTCATCACAGAGAGCAGTTATTTAAGGTTTGTTCAGTATGATACTGTCTGGTTTCATGGCCTTGTCTTTTATGTATCTACCCAACTGTATGTATTTGTCATAGAACACCACAATCTTTATCTTTGTTGTTATGGGTGAACATTTATGTTACCGTGGTCTTACACTTTATTTAGTGTTGTCCCTTTTAAAGCTGCTATTTCTCACTCCGCTAACACTAGGTATTCCAGAAATTATGTCACAGTATTTTTTAGATTGTTTTTTATAAGGCCAGTTTCCCATGCTACAACAGGTTTATTTCTTTCAAGTAATTCCTGAGGTCCTGATATTTTAAGCTTTTTTCATGTTAGTCTCTCTTGAAGTCATTCAGGTCAGTTACATCAATAATGATAGAGAGAGCAATTCTTTCATATGTGTTCAATATGATAATGTCTGGTTTGATTTATATGTATCTATCTGCCTGTATATCTTTGTCATAGAAGACTGTCATCTTGATGTTATGGGTTAAGATTCACGTCACCTGTATACTGGCATGTGTTTCTTTAAATCAGAATTTTCATAAAATAGAGATACACATATTTTACAGAGTATTTCTCTTTTTTTTTATTTTACTTCAGTAAGTTCTCAGAGTGTTAAATCTAGATTCTTTTCTACCTCTCAAACTTTGATGTAGTAAAAAAGTGAAGAATATTAATTTTTCTCTCTATTATGTGTTTGCATGTGGACTTTTAAGGAAGAATTATGTGTAAATGCAGCTTCACACACTTTACAAGCATAAGGTTTTTCTCCAGTGTGTATGCGCATGTGTTTTATTAGGGAAGAATTATCTGAAAATGCAGATACACATACGTTACACAAATAGGGTTTTTCTCCAGTGTGTATTCGAACATGTCTTTTTAAATCAGAACTGCGTAAAAATGCTGAACCACATTCTTCGCAAGAGAAATTTTTTACTCCAAGATGGCTACGAATGTGTCTTTTTAAGGAAGAATCTTGTGAGAATGTAGATTCACATATGTTACAAGAATACGGTTTTTCTCCAGTGTGTGTCCGCATGTGTTTTTTTAAGGAAGAATGTTGTGAAAATGCAGCTTCACACACTTTACAAGAATAAGGTTTTTCTCCAGTGTGTGTTCGCATGTGTTCCTTCAAGAAATAATTACGTGAAAATACAGATCCGCACACTGTACAAGGATATGTTTTCTCTGCAGTGTGTGCTCGCATGTGTATTTTGAATTCGGAATGTTCTGAAAATGTAGATACACATATTTTACAAGAATAAGATTTTTTAGTGTGTGTTCGCATGTGTTTTTTTAATGAAGAATTGTGTGCAAATGTAGAGTTACATTCCTTACAAGAATATGGTTTCCATCCAGTGTGTGTGTGCATATGTCCTTTTAAGGAAGAATATTGTGAAAATGCAGATTCACATACTTGACACATGAAAGGTTTTTCTCCGGTATGTGTTCGTACATGTCTTTTTAAATTAGATCTACTCGTAAATGATAATTTGCATACTTCACAAGAATAAGAGTTTTTCTTTGCAGATGTTTTCATACTTAGTTTCTCACCGGTGTGTGTTCATACATGTCTTTTCAAAGAAGCACCACTTTTACATGACAAGTTGCATACTTCACAAGAATGAGACTTCGGTTTTGCATATGTCTTCATTTTTATATTCTTAAAGATGATCTGAAAATGATGATCCACTGTTGTCAGATGATTTAGATTTCTTAGCAGTAAATGATATCATTTATTTTTCCAATATAACTGTTAACTGTGAATGAACAAGATATATTATTAAACAAATCTTACATCACAAAATATTTCAGACATGCAGAAAAAAAATTAATTAACTCAATGTGTGGCTTTTATCAATAATATCACTTTTTGGCTTGATAAATTTATTTAATATGAAATTATTTAATATAAATTTATCGATACAAGACATTAACCTGCCTAACTGTTTATTTTTCATGCATACATCAAGGGAAACTACAGAGGGTTTTTTTTTGCTTTTTTAAATTATATTCACCTAAAACAAGGCACATTGTCACCAAAACGTAAGGGGTTACTGTGAATTAGGGGCCAGATTTATAGGGCCATCCTAAGTATGGAGTTTGGAGGGTAGGTCCATGCAACGTGATAAGTTATTAATAGTGGTGTCTCCTGGCCAAGAAAGAGAAAGCAACTAATAAGCACTCCCTTTTATCAATACGTGTTGTGTACTCAGCTCGCCTCAGAGATGGCCTCTGATTGGGCAAGCCAGAAAGGAAGTTATGGAAATTTAGCATAGCTTCTAAATCGTTAACCTGTTTACTTTTCATGCATACATAGAAACAGATGTAACGCAACTTGGTCCTAAGCAGTAGGCAAATTAAAAGACCCAAATTAAAATACCTTTCTATTAAAATACGAGCCTGCCAGGCCAGCTTTCTTACATTCCTGTATTCCTATGTTCCAGTTAAATAAAATTTATTTATATTATTGTAGAGATGTTTGTATTTGATATCGATCTCTTTCTTATTCAATTCAAGTCAGATACACAGACACGGCCGACTCAGCAAAATGGCTATCTTTCATCTCGACGTTCAACATACACCGACCATTTTGCATATTGGCGTCCTTGACGTCATGAGAACACACTAACCTTTGATCCCAACACTTTTATAAAACTAAATATTGACGCTGACTGATACATATTAAAACAAGGAATGAATCTTTGAATCTTTTTTTTTTTTTTTTTTTTACATGATTCACCCCAAACAAGGCAGGACACCACTGTAAACGTAAGGGGGCTACTGAGAAAAAGGAAAAGGGGAGAAGGATTGGTGGTTCAGCTTAAATTGGGATCTGAGCAGCGAGATGTCTGTTTACATTAGTTTTAAATTTCTGCATGTCAGTACTGTCGGGGGGGCAGGGAGGGAGTTCCAGAGGCCAGCAGCACGAGGAAAGAAGCAATTTGAGTAGAATGCTCTCCGGCATCTGGGGACCTCCACAGTGAATGAATGAGATTTAGTAGAATATCGAGTTAGTCTAGTGAATTTACGTCGAGGGGGCACCAGAGTAGCCAACTCATCGGAGCATAATCCATTGAAATATTTGTAAAACAGACACAAGGATGCCACATTGCGGCGATGGGACAAGGGCTGGAGCTTAGCTGACAGTGAGGGACCTATTAGGTTGACTACTCTTTTTTGGACTTTGTCAAGGAGGGAGAGACTAGTAGATGATGCACCAGCCCAGAGGTGGCAACAATACTCCATGCATGGGCGAATGGTGGCTTTGTAGAGATACAGGATAATGTCAGGTGTAAGGAGTCCACTAGCACGGTAGAGGGAATTTTGACAAAAACTTCCATTTCTTAATTCTTCTCTATCGACGAGTTTCCTCCTTGGCATTTTAAAGAGACACTCGTATGAACAAAAATATGAAAAATAACGTTACTACTCTCAAACTTTTGACTTTTAATAATGCAGATTGGTACCTACCATTACAGAAAATACACGTCATCAAATATGACACCCTGCCATTAAAAAACAATAGAAGTTTTATCCTGGGAGTATTTAAAAGAAAAATGGTAAAACAAAAGATTTGTAGGTATATATTCTTGTTTTTTTTCTGGCATGATATTCGCTGTAAGATATATATTTTATCAGAGATTTTTATCCTCATAAGTCTATTAAAAAAATGAAGAAATAATTGGATATAGATAGAAAAAAAGCTTCATGTCCAGTGTTGAATGTAAAGTTTTTTTCAAATTCAGTCTTTGCTAATTTTAAGATTTTCTCCTCCATGCATTTCTCCTTCACCCACTTGTTTATGAAACAAAAATTATTATGGCTCAAATATGCTTGCGCCAGAATATTTTTTCTTCCCTTCAGATCAGTGACTTATTTTTAAGCAACATTAAAAAAGGAAAAAAAAAGAAGATTTTTGTTAGCTTTGCCCAATATAATGTTAACTGAATGATTTTAGCAGACAAATATTTCCTTGTTGTTTCCGCTTGTAAGGAGATTCTGCTTCTTACGAAAGTCATGTCTTTCGTTTACACTTTGAATTTCTTCACTTAATAAACTGCTTATCTCATTCAAAGGTTGTTTCTGTCGACTGCTTATTGGAATTACATTTTTTCTGATCCAATATGAGCAGCAGTTATTCAACACCAGCCGGTGATACCCTTCACACTTAAACCAATACGTGGCCTTTTCACATTGGTAATTTCCAATACTGTTGCTACACCTTCCTTTCACTGCCTAGTTAAATACAATCTCATACACAGAGGTAGAAACGATTGAATCATATGCAGCAGTGCAGCCTTACCTGAACTGCTTCACATGCAACAATATGTTCATATATAAACTTCTTTCCCCTCATGTGCAACAGTGTATACACATATGCAATTCTTTTTATGGACAACAGTGCAGTAACACTTCTTACTAACAACAGTACCTACACTCATTCATACATGCACTTCTTGTCACATGCGACAATAGAAACTGACCTCTACTCCTCCACACTTTTAACAGTACAGACTGTACTCCATGCTTGCAACAGTGCATAATCCCATACACTACTGATTTAAACCTCAGTCTTTGAACCACTTCCCCATACCCAATATTTATTGTTGCTAATATCCTTACCTAACTTACTTTTTCTTAAGCATAGAAACAAATGAGTAAATTCATATTCTAAGCTAGTAATACATCTTCGTCTTTCTAAGTGTTTGAAGCGATGCCATGTCAGGATATAAACCCAATTAAATGTATTCCAGTGTTATTTCTCTATCAGAGGACAGTAACCTTTTATCAAATTGCTTTCAGCCAACAATCAGTGGATATTTTTAATTTTTAAGTCCCAGAGTTTTTTTACCTGCGAAAACGAATACATCATAACTTTGGTGGAAGGCAAATTAAAAGACATTTCTACTCTAATACGTGTCCACCAGACCAACTTTCTTATGTTCCTACATTTCTATGTTCTTGTTAAATAGAAAATGATTTATATTATTGTGGAGATGTTGGAATAATATATCAGAGTCTTTCATATTCAATTCAGATACATACAGACATGGTCGACTCAGAAAAATGTCTATCTTCTATCTTGATGTTTAAAATACACCAAGCGCTCTACATATTCTTCTCGACAAAGAGAGAGGGGGTCGAAATCAGGCAAAGTTTTGCAAAAATACTGTTTCGGTTTTGTGACCTCAACACTTGCCAAAGGTCAAATTACATAGAACATTTTACTGCTCGCTATCTGGCTGAGAGGCTGTATGATAAGACACTACCATTGGTAACACAGGTTTGGGAGTCAAATGTATTTTCTCATATAGTCGCTTGTTAGAATCGTTTGCGTCTTTAACACTGTAGGTTACGATAGACACATGCAATAAAAACTTGACTGAAAAAGGTTAGGACAGAGCAGTTGCCGTTTTTATAACACCCCTTCTCACTACATACAGACACCAGTTTGTTCCACGTATGCAAATTAATTCTTATAAATTCTAATTTTTCAACACCATAAAAAGAGTAGAAGTGTAGCGACCAAGTTTACCCTTCGGTGCCCAAAATGAAAATGCTTAAACTCGTTTCTGTGTGTATACGGCTCGATGCATGCATTTGCCTGACTTAATAAAAACATTTCAAGCCAATCATTTATGAAATTTGCTGTTTTGATCCACTCAGAGTAAATAAAAAGTCAGATTTTTCCTTTAACAAGAGGTTGAGCCCAAAATCCACGACAGAGTTAACATCGCTATCTCACTAGCTTCCCTTGTCCTCTGACGGGCGATGGGAAGGTTAAAATTGCATTTCTACACTCACATAACCATTCTGACACTAATGCACACACATACACAATGCATTAACCTTTTCCCCCTATTGTCTGCTGATTGAAAATAAATGTCCTTAAACTTAACCACTTTAATACTTCTAAAATTTTCACTGAACTTTCTAGAATGAACACAAATAAACATTGACTCTTAATAACTTTCAATCAAATAAACATTTTATAATTGAGTGGGGAAGTTTTGATTACGATTTTTCAGACCTGTGGATAATTTGCAGCCCTTAAATTATCGACTCAGATTTCCTAGATATCTCAGCTATGAATCATCCTTGTTCAAAAGACTCTCAAAATATGGAGGAATCAAATAAACATTTTATAATTGAGTGGGGAAGTTTTGATTACGATTTTTCAGACCTGTGGATAATTTGCAGCCCTTAAATTATCGACTCAGATTTCCTAGATATCTCAGCTATGAATCATCCTTGTTCAAAAGACTCTCAAAATATGGAGGAATCAAATAAACATTTTATAATTGAGTGGGGAAGTTTTGATTACGATTTTTCAGACCTGTGGATAATTTGCAGCCCTTAAATTATCGACTCAGATTTCCTAGATATCTCAGCTATGAATCATCCTTGTTCAAAAGACTCTCAAAATATGGATAAAAAAAATTCTATACTTTCCTATCTATGTAGACTTCGGTTTTAAACATATATAACTAATCTGTTTTGTGAACTTATGCTTTTGAATTCCTTATTTCGTTTGTTTTTATAATATAACATTTATCTCATTCTCTCACATTTGAGTATTACCTAAAACTGTTTCCTGTAAAATGTTTCTCTAAAACTGTTTCTTCTCAAATATCGACCCCAAAACTTGAACCCTAAAAAGGGACCCAAGTAAAAAAAATAACATGCAATGTTTTCAGTTTATTCACTTTCATCTGTATTAACGTCATTAGTTTTGTGTTGCAGAAAATTATGCGGTATTCTGACCCATGTGCAATGGCTGCAGAGGTCTGGTGATGTCCTGGACCAACTCCATGATTATAAGCCTCAAAGACTCAAGTTCTATTACTGAAAAAAAGGCACTTGTACAGATACGGTACACGAGCCAAAATTTGTTTTAGAAGAGTTCCAATGGTGTAAGAAGGGCAGACAACTCTGATTCTCCGAAAATGGACGTATTCGACGTGAATGCCTTTAATATGCGCGAGTTAACAAGTACTCAACAGAAAGTGGTGTATTTTTTGCAAATGTTCTATCAATATACTGTTGATTTTCACAAATGTTAATTTCTGCAATAATTTAATATTTTAAACTATAAAAAAATCTGTTAATCCAAACAAGAGGACTGTTCGTTTTGTTGGTTTTGAAATGAAAAAAATATACCGTTGATTTTCCCAAATTCTTCAATAAATGTTCTATCAATATACTGTTGATTTTCACAAATTGTTATTTCTTCGAAAAATGTTCTATTAATTGAATGTGCATGATTTTTAAATAAAAAATGCATATTTTCCATTTTCGGAGAAATTGCGTACTAAAAAAAGAGAGTTGTCTGTCCTTTGCACCATTGGAACTCTTCTAAAATAAATTTCGGCTCGTGTACCGCATCTGTACAAGTGCAAAAAAAAATTGAGAAAGGAAAATACTTTGAATATGATTGCATGGGCACACACTCACCCCGATTTTTATGTCCGCCCCCCCCCCCTTTTTCACACTACTGCCCGTGATATGTTACGAAGCAGTGCTTCTTCCTCCATTGTTAAAAACTTCAGCGTGACAAGACCGTTTACTTTTAATTCTGAAATGAAACTATTTGCAAATTCATAAAATAAAGAAATTCAACATACATTATACTTACTTTTATCCAATCTTCTTTCTTATCGGCTTTACAGAAAATAATAATAGAAACAATAATGGTAAAAGAAAACGTGTGAATGCTTTAGTCGTTCGTCTTCGTGTTTAGTCAAAATTCAAGATGGTGATCAGAAAAAGAGCTTCGCAGAAAATGAGAAACAGATAGAAAATTTTAAAAAGCCCATTTCTTTGTGGATTCTAGCTTAAATTGTTTCAATTTTATTTATTTAAATATTTGGCAATCAGGTAGAACAACCGAGAATCGCGGCTTCCGCTTACTTCCGTAAGTTTTAAACGCATTTTTTTGTATTTTTTTCTAATTAAAATACACAATTTTTATCCAACATCTTCATCTGAATTATTTGATTTTATTATAAATCTGAGGACTTTTAAATATAAAAACAATTCGTTAAAAACTTGCGGGAGTCGCGATTTTCAGTTGTTGTATGCGATTACCCAACATGTTGTTCTTGGCCTTTTGGCTAAGATCAAAGTGTAGTATCTGTTCCGATGGATACTGCACCCCATAGACTGGTATTGTCTTGGCCTTCGGGGCTTGATTTACGCCGGTCTATTGGTCTGTCCTGTGCAGTTCTAGGAGGCCCACCCTCCCAGGCTTCGCCTCCCCTCTTTGGGGAGGAGTATGTTTATTGCTTACTGCCTGAGGCGCCCCTACCGGGGAATACCGACGGGGCTGCTCAGGCAATTTTTAAACCCCACTTTCCCGACCCGACCTTGGGTCACATCTTACTTGTGGGAGGAAGATAAAAACTGGCCTTGTGCCTAACTCCTGGAGAGGAGTAAATCAATACCCGATTACCCAACATTTTAATGAGGCGGGGGTTGAAGGGCATCAGCTTGGATTGAGAATTGATATCAACGTAAAGCAGACGAAGAAAACGCCATTTTGAATTGACCAGAACTTGTAACTTATTTTATTCTTCAATTTTACTATTAGTACTTTTACTTTTCATTTTCCTGTTCTTTAAGCCATTTTTATAATTTTAGGTTTTAATTCATACTTTTTTTAATACAAATTATTTGAAATTATGGTGCTTTTACAGTTTAGCGGATACTTTCGAAAAATTAAAAAAAAAAAAACAACTGAGGAATATCTGTTTGATGTACGTACCTGCCACAGGTTGAATATACCCTATACCTAAAAGCACGTAAATTAATCAAGTACTTTTTTAAAAATTAAATTTTAACGAATAGCGTGTTAATAGGTCCTCATTAAGGCTTATTATGAATTTCGGTTATCTCCCTTGAATATCACTTGAATAACTCGTAATCTCGGCCGTATTTCCACGCTATTCGTTAATCGGTAAAATTTAAGGCACATGTTCGTCTTTAACCACTGTCCGTTTTTCACAACTTTTTACTGACCATTTTTCTTTTTTTTTTTCGGTGTACACTTATCTATCAGGCTGCTAGAGAATTCCGGCGTTTTTGGATTTTTTTTTCAAATATTTTACATTTTAGGAGGGGGATCAGTTTCCAATGTTAATTCAACGTAGACTGATCCCCCTCTTTTTGACCATCTCAATTTTTAAAAACATCTTTTTCAGTGTACAATTACCTATTATGTCAGTAGAGAATTTCGGGGGTTTTGGAAAGAAATTTTTAAAAACTGATTTTAAGACGGGGGATCAGTTTTCAATGTAAATTCAACGTTGACTGATCCCCCTCTTTTTAACCATCTCAAATTTTAAAAATGATTCTTCTGCTTACAATTACCTATCATGTCACGAGAGAATTCCGGCGTTTTTGGAAAGAAATTTTTAAAAAATGAGATTTTAAGACGTAAAATGTTGTGAAAAACGAACTATGGTAAAAGTACGAACAAGACTGATCCCCCGTCTTAAAATCTCAATTTTTTGAAATTTCTTTCCAAAAACGCCGGAATTCGAGAGATGATAGGAAATTGTAAGCAGAAGAATAATTTTTAAAATTTGAGATGGTAAAAAAAGGGGGGTATCAGTCCACGTTGAATTTACATTGAAAACTGATCCCCCGTCTTAAAATCACAGTTTTTAAAAATTTCTTTCCAAGACCCCTGGAATTCTCTACTGACATGACAGGTAATTGTACAGCGAAAAAGATCTTTTAAAAAATTGAGTGGTCAAAAAGAGGGGGATCAGTCTACGTTGAATTAACATTGGAAACTGATCCCCCTCCTAAAATGTAAAATATTTAAAAATAAATTCCAAAAACGCCGGAATTCTCTAGCAGCCTGATAGATAAGTGTACACCGAAAAAAGAAAAGAAAAATGGTCAGTAAAAAGTTGTGAAAAACGGACAGTGGTTAAAGACGAACATGTGCCAAATTTAATTTTCTTTTATAAAATAAAAACGGGTATCTTTTACAATAGCCCTCAAACTCGCGAGTCGGGTTCAAAAAAAGTTGTAGAACGTGGTAAAAAAAATGAATATGCAACAAATAAATGCGACGTACGTCGAGACTGGAGATTTTTCGAGTTAGCCATTCCATTTGTTTGTATGTTTACGTAGGATAAATGGGTTTTTATTAGACATGAAAAAAAATTTTTTTTCTGGGCACGGATTTTTACTTAAAAAACATGGCGTCGACGCTCTTGTTTTGCGAGCCTCGCTTCGAGTTCTCGTGGTCAAGGGTTATGGCGTGTGTGTGTGTGTTTTTTTTTTACCGGGACTCATAATCAAAGCGGTGATTTTGGGTTTTTTTGGTTTGCATTTTTGAAATTTAATTTTATGAAACGAACATTTTAACGATCATTTTGGTTAGAGTTAAGGCTGGAGTTAGGGCTAGGGCTGGAGTTGGGGTTAGGGCTGGAGTTTGGGTTAGGGCTGGAGTTAGGATTAGGGTTAGGGCTGGAGTTAGTGTTAGGGCTGGAGTTAGGGTTAGGGTTAGGGCTGGAGTTAGGGTTAGGGAGAGCAAAGAGATCATCCATCTGCACTAGATTGTGAAGTCGGGTTAGGGTTTTCGGGTTGAATGAAAATAATATGTAAATAAAAGCACAAGGACATGTAAATAAAAAGAAAATGATTTTATTCCTTTTGCTTGGCTGAAAAATGAAAAATTGCGCTTTGAATATGAGTCCCAGTAAAAAAACAACAACCCCGACATATTGAAACCAAAACGAGGCTGCAACAATTTGGACAAGAACCCGCCATTTTTTTTTACAATTTCCATGCGATAAAAATATCGACTTATAAAAAATAGCACTTTTTACCGATTATAATCATTAATAAATGTCACAGGTATGTTGGAAATTCAGTTTTATCGGCTACGGTAACTTTTATTTGTTGTATATTTGGGTTTTTTTTTTCGTTTTCATTTGAGGGCTATTGTAAAAGGTACCCTTACGTGCTTTTTGGCATAGGATTTATTCAAAGTGTGACACATACGTACATCAAACAGATATTCCTCAGTGTGTTGTATTTAAAGTATCCGCTAAACTGTAAAAGCACCGAAATTATTGCTGCAATGAAATACTAAAGAGATCGCAAAAAAAAGAAGAATCCTAAATAAATAAAGAATACATTGAATTAAATCAATCTCTACATTTAGCGGGTAGGCTTTATGGGTTTGTTTTACAATATCCAACAGAACAACAAAGGGATGAAAAAAACAAACAAACAAATAGTAAAAAGACTAAATGTTACCAAAGGCAAGATAAGTTTCTCTTCTACCTACCTGAATAAGTTTTGTGTTTTACATTATTTTAAAGCGTTCAAAAACCACGGTCAAGTCTGTTCAGTTAGAACGAAAAAAATAATGGCTTCTATAAGATCGCCACATGGAGTCTCGACAATTGTTCAAACATTGAAAATTAAGCAGAAATCTGGCGAAAATATAATGTTCGATCGAACTATGTTTGAATTACAAGTATTTTTGTGTAATTTTCGATTTGTGAGCGATTATCGAGATGTCAGCCATTATTTTTTCGTTCTAACTTAACAGACTTGGCCGTACTTTTCTATTGAACTAAAAAAGGGCACTTCTGCAGTTTAGCTGTCACTCACACTTTATTTACTTTCCCTTTTTTAAGGCAGGGGCAGACAACCAACCAGAAGTAAGAGAATTAGATTTTTTCATCCGAAATGACAATAATAACAGCGAACAATGTTTCTTGATTGCATATGAAAATATTTTATTTAATAATGTAAAAATTTATAAAAGTAAATGTTTTTTTTATATTGTATGAATTGAAACTTTCTCAAAATAGTCAAGAGTGATCTTTTAAAACGAAAATTTATCATTTAAATGAATAGTCAATGATTTTTTTTATTGTATGAATTAAAACTCTCAAAATAGTCAACAGTGATCTTTTTAAATGAAAATTTATCATTTAAAACGAAAATCCAACAAACAATCAACATTGTTTTTTTTTTATAAAACTTTGTTAAACTACCAGTATCTCGCAGATTGAGGTCATTCACTGCACTGCAGAAGTGCCAAAAACGCTTAAAAATAATATAAAACTTATCCATGTAGAGTATTGATTTACTCCTCTCCAGGAGTTAGACACAAGGCCAGTTTTTATCTTACTCCCACAAGTAAGATGTGACCCAAGGTCGGGTCGGGTTGGGAAAGTGGGGTTTAAAAATTGCCTGGGCAGCCCCGTCAGCATTCCCCGGTAGGGGCGCCTCAGGCAGTAAGCAAAAACTTACTCCTCCCCAAAGAGGGGAGGCAAAGCATGGGAAGGTGGACCTCCCAGAACTGCACAGGACAGACCCATTGACCGGCGTAAATAAAAACCCGAAGGTCAAGAAAACACCAGTATGGGGTGCAGTATCCATCGGAACAGATACTACACTTTGATCTTAGCCAAAAGGCGTTATTTAACACCCACCCACAATGGGAGTATGTGACACAAGGTCGGAAAGTGGGATTTGAAAAGCCAGCGCTCGAGAAGGTGAGCGCTATGGCCATTAAAAATTGCCTGGGCAGCCCCGTCGGCATTCCCCGGTAGGGGCGCCTCAGACAGTAAGCAATAAACTTACTCCTCCCCAAAGAGGGGAGGCGAAGCCTGGGAGGGTGGACCTCCTAGAACTGCACAGGACAGACCCATAGACCGGCGTAAATCAAGCCCCGAAGGGCAAGACAATACCGATCTATGAAGTGTAGTATCCATCGGAACAGATACTACACTTTGATCTTAGCCAAAAGGCCAAGAAGAAATTCTAACTGGTCTTGGCTTTGGTACAAAAACAATTGTTTAACTGTCTTAAAACGTTAGAATGACCCGGAAATGGGGGATCATTTACGTTAAATGTACATGCGAAACTGATTCATACTCTAAATTCTAAAACAATTGTTTTTTTCTTCTTTCTGCTAAGTTTTTCAAGGTGTTCACACATAATCATCTAAAAAAGTAGAATCTCATTTTTAATGCATAATTTACCAAGCAGTTATCAGATATGTATTATATCCCTCCTTTTTAAATATATTTTATTGGTTTTATGTTCTTGTTGATGTAAGTATTAAGACTGTGTATAATATGTATAATCTTATCATGAAGAAATAACCATATTCTTCATCTTCTGTAAAAACAAATTGTGTATGTAAGAAACAGAACACATTTTGTAACAATTATCAAAATTGTTTCTTCGAACATTATTTTGTTCATAAAGTATTGTAAAATGTTGAATATGCTTATTCACCCTTGTCTTTCATCTTCCTTTTATTTACCTGTAAACGAAGATGACACACAAAAGTTGTATTAAATGTTAGAATGAGACTTCGTCACATATTCTACACTTTCAGTTCTCCTGATGAATCATTAAACCACATCACAATTAACTTAGTTGAACCATGGCTGGTCAGCCAAGGATACTCGTACCTGGTGACCTATATTGATGGTTTTTCTGATTGGCATGAAGCCATACCACTCAGTGATATTTCTGCGGAAACTCTGGCATGTGGTTAAAGATTTGGCTGGATTTTGTCTTAAGGTGCCCCTGCAACAATTACCATTGATCGTGGTAGGCAGTTCGGATCCTGCCTATACCATGAACTGTCCCAAATTCTGGGTATAAAGAGTACAAGTACCATTAGTTATCCCCCAGCTTTCAATGGTACGATCGAGTGATTTAATCAGCAATTAAAAGTCACTTCGCATGCAGCTGATGATCCTCAATGATCGATTGAGTTTACACTTATCATTCTCCTGGAATCCTACGCTACCCTTAAGAAAAATTGGATTTATTCTCCAGCTGAACTGGTTTACAGAATCTCATTACCTGGTCGCATATTCATCCCCTCAAATTCCTCTGTGCTTGATATTTAACACTACATTAACAGACGCAGATGCTACGTTAACAGTATGCTGTCGATATAACATCAGCATCAAAGCATTAAATCAGAGGTTCCGAAAGACATTGCATCATGGATTTATGATTTTATACGAAAAGACTAAATAAAAACCCTACTCACACACCCTTATTCTGACCCATATCATGTGCTCAGACGAACGGACATTTTTTTAACCCTGGACATTGGGAGTAAAAAAGAGACTATGTTTGTAGATAGATTGAAACAAGTATTTTAGACACTGGAACTCAGAAACCCCATGTTCAATTTACACTCATATTTCCTGAACAAACTGAGATAAGATCTCAAGCCTAATATTATCTTCTCTGGTGATACCAGATCAGGCTGCCCTGTGGCTCCCTTAGACGAAATTCACCTACATTGACGTTTTTTTTTTTTTTTTTTTTTTTTTTTGTAAAACTTAATTATGTTCTACAAAACCAAAAACAAAAGCCCCTCTCCCTTTCTCCCTCCCCTTTTTTATTTTATTTTTAGAACTTGAAGCATAAATCTTTTACTATAATGACCAGATTCGGCATTAAATAACCCAGAAAGGGTTGATATGCCGTAAAACAAAACTACCAAACCAAAAACGATGATTAAACATTTGAAGATATAAAGAACTTGAAGCATAAAAACTTTTACCATAATGACCAGATTCGGCATTAAATAACCCAAAAAGGGTTGATATGCCGTAAAACAAAACTACCATACCAAACTACCATATTATCTTCTAATCACATAACTACTACACGTTCTGGTAGACATGATAATTGGTCAACATTTTTTACAAGACTGTCTATATTTGAATGAACAAATTTTCCAAATGTAATGGGCTCTTTTGAAAATATTATTTCTACCTGGTTCTTTTTTACCAGACATTTTTCTCTTTTCAGCAAAATAACACACATTTGTCTTTTTTCGACAAAAATACAAATGAACATTTATTTACCTTCTGGTTGCAATTTTCTTGTTCATTTTAATTTATTCTTGTGTGCTGCAAGACGCTCTTGGTTTTATCGGCTAACAGCTTAAGCAGCAGGTAATGTAGCAGTTACATTATTAAAAGCTATTTTCTTTTGCAATTTTACATGAAATGATTTGCATAGGACTGGTATATTGTTGAGTCAGACTTGTGTAGTATAGAGCGGTTGTATACTTTGCACCTGTGTGGCTTCATTCCATTTCAGCAAAAGATATGTTTCACACCAAATGTAAGCAGTTCCAGTTGAGATGCCGATGTGGATGGATGTTATACTACTTGCTAGACGAGATGGATACCCTGAATTACATTCTTCTATAGTGCATGCCTGCCGGACGGACTGACCTGTCTTGTATTCTTGTTCCTCAATATTTCTGGACCATATTCTGTGTTGACAAAACTGTTAAATAAAGTTGACTTATATTGTACTTACTACTTGTATTTCAAACATGATTCACCTGAGGCGGGTTAAACCGGCGCCATCCATCCATCCTTGACACAGCATCCCTCACGAAATTGCTCAAGCCTGACGATTTGAAGTCAACGATTAGGTCATTTCTAGCCACTCGCTGTTCCAACAGCAAACTCCATAGATTTGAGGGCCAAGATTTATATTGTAGAGATGTTTGTCATTATAACCGGAACCTGGTCACCCTTTTCTGTTTATCAAACAAGGTCTGTCAGATGAATACAGACACAGTGCCCCTAATACAAAATGACAATCTCCAACAAGCATCACTCACCCCAACTCTACACTTATTTTCTTTTTCTTTACTAAGTTTCCGGCAATTGTTGATGCTCAAGAAATGAGTGAAAATTTTCATGTTAAATTTATATAGAAAAGTGATCTCCACTCTAAAAAATCAGGTAAAAAAAACAAAAAACAAAACAAATGGAACTCTCTAGCGACATAGTAGTTAATTATGTAGGATGGACGTGACAAACTCTCATTCTAACATTTAATAACAACTTCATGGATTCGTCTTCGTTAGTACGTGAACAAAATGGAAAAGGGTTAGTATGTCCATAAGTATGGACGAAGACAAAAGTAAAGGAATTCCATTACTATAATTTCCCATGAGTATTTATTTACTCCTCTCCAGAAGTTAGGCATAAAGCCAGTTTTATCTTACTCCCACAAGTAAGATATGACCCAAGGTCGGGTCGGGAAAGTGGGGTTTGAAAAGCCAGCGTCCGAGAGGTGAGCACTCTGGCCATTAAAAATTGACTGGGGAGCCCCGTCGGCATTCCCCGGGAGGGGCGCCTAAGGCAGTAAGCAATAAACTTACTCCTCCCAAAAGAAGGGAGGCGAAGCCTGGGAGGGTAGACCTCCTGGAACTGCACAGGACAGACCCATAGACCGGCGTAAATCAAGCCCTGAAGACCAAGACATTACCAGTTTATGGGGTGCAGTATCCATCGGAACAGATACTACACTTTGATCTTAGCCAAAAAGCCAAAAACAGTAAGGCCAAGAGTATTGATTTACTACTCTCCAGGAGTTAGGCACAAGGCCAGTTTTTATCTTACTCCCACGAGTAAGATGTGATCCAAGGTCAGGTCGGGAAAGTGGGGTTTAAAAATTGCCTGGGCAGCCCCGTCGGCATTCCCCGGTAGGGGCGCCTCAGGCAGTAAGCAATAAACTTACTCCTCCCCAAAGAGGGGAGGCGAAGCCTGGAGGGTGGACCTCCTAGAACTGCACAGGACAGACCCATAGACCAGCGTAAATCAAGCCCCGAAGGCCAAGGCAATACCAGTCTATGGGGTGCAGTATCCATCGGAACAGATACTACACTTTTTATTTACCTCCCCAGGAGGTTAGGCACAAGGCCAGGTTTATCTTACTCCCACAAGGTAAGATTTGACCCAAGCTCGGGTCGGGAAAGTGGGGTTTGAAAAGCCAGCGTCCGAGAAGGTGAGCGCTCTAGCCATTAAAAATTGCCTGGGCATCCCCGTCGGCATTCCCCGGTAGGGGCGCCTCAGACAGTAAGCTATAAACTTACTCCTCCCCAATGAGGGGAGGCAAAGCCTGGGAGGGTGGACCTCCTAGAACTGCACAGGACAGACCCATAGACCGGCGTAAATCAAGCCCCGAAGGCCAAGACAATACCAGTTTATGGGGTGCAGTATCCATCGGAACAGATATTACACTTTGATCTTAGCCAAAAGGCCAATAACAGTAAGGCCAAGAGTATTTATTTACTCCTCTCCATGAGTTAGGCACAAGGCCAGTTTTATCTTACTCCCACAAGTAAGATGTGACCCAAGGTCGGGTCCGGAAAGTGGGGTTTGAAAAGCCAGCGCTCGAGAGGTGAGCACTCTGGCCATTAAAAATTGCCTATGCAGCCCCGTCGGCATTCCCCGGTAGACAGCTAAGAAGTTATCAACATTTAAACAATATGGCGGCTGTGTGACAGTCTGTAGCAAGCTAAGAAAATCAAACTGGTTTTTATAATTGGAAATTTTATGTTTTTTTGCAAGTAATAAAATCAAACTTTTTCATAATTTAAATTTTTTTAATATTTTATAAATAATAAAATCAAACTGGTTTTTATGATTGGAAATTTTTATTTTTTTACACATGAGAAAATCAAACTGTTTTTTTATAATTTAATTTGAAATTTTTATTTTTTTTTATTAGAAATAATAATATCAAACTTTTTTTTATAATTGGAATGCTGTTTTTTACAAATAATCAAATCAAACTTTTTGTAAAAGGCGTTCTATTATTTTGGGCGATTACGTGTCAATTTCTGATTTCAAAGCCAGAAGCCGTCACTAAGTAGACTTTTTAACTTCCACCATACACAGAAAATTTGGTGCTTATCCAGAATTACCGAGACAAACAAAATAAGACAAACTTAGATATACCTGTGTAATTTATGTACCCTTTACAGAATACCAAAAATCACGTAAAGTAATCAAATATTTTTTATTTTATAAAAGAAAAGAAAATTTTATCGCTAAACGGGAAATGTTGATATCTCGGCGGCAAAGGAGCTAAGGGAGATAACACCCGTAATTCCAGACTTTATTTCTCTAGTTTACATGATCTGCCTTGAATATGACCAATAAGGCGCCTATTTCCCCTTATTCGTTTATCGATAAAATTGTATTTTATTTAAAAAAATAAAAACTACTTTATTAATTTACGTGATTTTTGGTATAGGATATATTCATCTCATGACAGGTAGTACATCAAACAGATATTTCTGCTTGTTTTAATTTTTTTTTAATGTCTCGGTAATTCTAGATAAGCACCGATTTTTTTTTAATTGGCCCGTGAAAAATGCTTTAAAAAATACTGAAAAAGCGCCCGGTAATGAAGAAAAAGAAGAAGAAGAAGAAGAAAAATAATAATAATAATACCACCCAAATATCAGTTTTTTTATAACAATAAATACTTACAACATGTAGTTATATAATAGTTAAGGCTAGTAGTCTCACTATAAGTATAAGCACGGTAGACGGTAGTCATACGAGGAAAAACTCAATGCTTGTTTTAACATTAAACACATATTTATTGAGTATCCTATACCGTTGGGGTATAGCATAGAAAAAGGTAGGACTGGTGTCCGGTGGGAGGAAACGAAGTTCTTTTACTGCTCGAGAAGCGGTGCTCAGAAATCCAGTGGATGAGGTGGCAGGAGAGAGGTGAAGAAGAGTTCCTTCTAGGTTGACGGTCAAGGTCTCTCTGACGATCTGTTCCACCGTTCAACAGGGGTACAAATAGTCCGCAAGGGACTAGCTTGGTTAGTTTAAGACCAACTTGCCCACAGTGGACGCATAAGAAATAGATCCTATTTCAGACTGCAACATCTATCTATTTTCATCATTCCCATTTTTTGTCGTGTACACTGAGTGCTGTTCTACCGGTATCGTCTTGGCCTTCGGGGCTTGATTTCTGCCGGTCTATGGGTTTGTCCTGTACAGTTCTAGGAGGTCCACCCTCCCAGGCTTTGCCTTCTCACCCTTTGGGAAGGGGTTTGTTTATTGCTAATCGCCTAAGGCGCCCCGACCAGGGAATGCTGATGGGGCTGCCCAGGCATTTTTGAAGGTCACAGGTGCTCTTCCTCTAGGGTGCTGACTTATCAAATCCCACTTTCCGATCTTGTGTCACATTTTACTTTGTGGGGGGTAGATAAATATACACTGAGTGCTTTTTAAAGTTTTTCTTGCAAAGCCAAATTGGGCGATTTTCAACAAAAGTTAACAGATGAAAAGGGTGAAAGAAACAAATATGCAACAAATAAATATTACCAGAGGCAATAAAAGTTACATTTGTACCTACCTGCTTTTTTTCGTGTATTTAAAAGTATTTGTAGTGGTTTTATTGGATTTTAATAATTCGTCCGAATCCAAGTGCGTTAGTTACATTTTCAAGATGGCGGAACCAGACTTTCCCGAAGTTTGCTCAATCGGGTGTCGCCTTTTGGGGTCTAAAAACAAAACAAGCAGTCAACAAATACCTATTCCAAACGCCTTAAAATTTACTTTACTAACTAATTTAAATGAGATATGTACAATTTTTTTTTATCAAACTTAGATACAGTCGCCGAACGTCTATCAACCATTTTTGTCTTTTAATCTAACATAACATATTTGACCGCACTTTTTGATTGACATGAAAAACGTTTTAAAATACTTTTAAACACAAAAAAAATAAGACAGGTAGGTAGAAAAGTAACTTGTATTGCTTTTGGTAACATTTTTTGTTGCCTATTTGTTTCATTCGCCTTTTAATAAAAGCAATTACAAATCCCAATCAATTCAAGATGACGTTTTCTTCTTGCTTGACGTTAATATCAATCCAATGCAAGATGAAGCCATCCCACCCAGTTCCAATTAAAATATTGGGTTAATGAGCATACACCCCCCCCCCTACTTCGGTAAGTTTTTAACTAATAGATTTTTTTATATTTATAAGTCCTCAGATTTATAATTTATATGAAACTTTTTGATTTATATAAATGTGGTGCTTATCCAGAAGTACAGAGACATTCTAAAAAAAATAAAATAAATAAAATAAGACAAACTAAGGATTATCTGTTTGATGTACGTACCTGTCACGGAATAAAAATATCCTATACAAAAAATCACGTAAATTAACAAAGTATTTTTTTTCTTTTATAAAAGAAACACAAAGTTTATCAATAAACGAATAAGGGAGAAATATCGCCGCCATGTTGATCATATTCAAGGGAGATAATACGAACGTTTGCGAAATAGAGAAATTAAGTCTTGAATTTTGGGTGTTATCTCCCTTAGCTCCCTTGAATATAACCAAACATGCCGCTGATATATAAACATTACCCGTTTATCGGTAACATTTAATTTTCTTTTATAAAATAAAAATTACTTGATTAATTTACGTGATTTTTGGTGTACGATATATTCATTCCGTGATAGGTACGTAAATCAAACAGATATTCTCCCGTTTGTTTGGCACTCGGGTACACGAGTCGAAGTTTATTTTAGAAGAGTTCCAATGGTGTAAGGGGCAGATAATTGTCTTTTTTTTAGTACGCAATTTCTCCGAAAATGGAAAATATCCATTTTTTTAAATAAGAATTCATACAAATTCAATATTTGAGAAAATCAACAGTATATTGATAGAACATTTATTGAAGAAAATATAATTTGGGAAAATCAACAGTATATTGATAGAACATTTATTGAAGAAAATATAATTTGGGAAAATCAACAGTATATTTTTTCATTTCAAAACGAACAGCCATCGGTTTTGGTTTAAAACATTTTTGATTTTTTTTGTTTTGATAAATAGGATAAGCCACCACTTTTTGTTGAGTACTTGTTTATTATAATAATTCGCGCATATTCAAGGCTTTCACGTCGATTACGTCCATTTTCGGAGAAGCTAGAAATTATGTATTTAAAAAAAAGAGAGTTACACCATTGGAACTCTTCTAAAATAAATTTCGACCCATGGACCCGATCTATACAAGTGCCAAAGTTTCTTTTGTCATTTATGATCATTCCGTAGTTGAAATTTACTGTAGGATAACCCGGAAGTCAGCGGGATGGCGAACCCTTCTGGAGAGCCCATAAATGAATTGCTTGAAGAGCTTTTAAATTAAACGTTCAAACGAATAATAGTAAATAGGACAAATAAAGAAAACAGACAATTACAAGTTCCGGTTAATTCAAGATGGCGATTTGGTGGTGTTTGCTTACGTAAATATCAATTCAATCCACGATGATGCCCATCCACCCACTCCCCATTAAAATTTTAAAATGAATAAAATTGAAATAATTTCAGCTTAAATTCTCAAAGAGATAGACAATTTTTATTTTTCATCTTGTTTTTATTTTTTTTATTTTCTGCGGCGCTGTTTTTCTGGTCACCATCTTGAATTTTGACGAGAACACAAAGGCGCTCCGCTCATCTAAACCGTTTTATTTTATCATTATTGTTTCAATTATGAAGCAGATAATAAAGAAGATTGAATAAAAGTAAGTATGCTGTTACTTGAATTTCTTTATTTTACGATTTTGTAAATTGTTTCATTGCAGAAAAAAAAGTACAGGGTGTTCGGAAAGTCTTGTCACTCTGACCAAAACGTAACACTAATAGAGGAAGAAGTACGGCTTGGTAAAATATCACACAGGTCATGGCGCCGCATTATTTTGTGCAACACAAACTGACAATGTTTATACGTATCTTCTTGATGTGTTACAGTATCAATTAAAGTGAATAAACTGAATCTATTATATATAATTTTGATTATTCGAACTACTGTTTTCATCTTGTGTGTTATCATCAAAACGTTTTGGCCGCTGTAACCTCTGGCCTTCTTCAGGTGTATTTTGTCGAACTCGGAAATCTGGACGGAATTTCGAACGGAACTCTTTATTTAATCCACTGGGGTAGCATGCTCTCGTTCCTCGTTGCGGGCGATACAAAGAATTGCGAATTACTGAAGATTTTTCCCAGTCCTGGCTGACGGAACGAGAGCATGCTACACCATTTAATTAAAGAAGGTGTTATGCTAAAAATTCCGTCCAGATTCCCGAGTTTGACAGAAATATTCCCGAGTTCGAAAACACACCTGAAGAAAGCCGGAGGTTAAAGCGGCTGAAACATTGAGATGATAACACTCAAGATGAGAACAGTAGTCCTAATAATCAAAATTATACAAATTATCAATCCTCATCTAAAAAATTCAGAAATATAATATCAAATCGGTACGAACCCGAAATAATACAAAAATGAAAACAACTTGAAAAGCTATATAAAAAACTGGCAAGAACGAGTAACCACCTTACATTCCTATACAGATGCTATGATCTAAAGCTAGTTCCACTGGGCTTAACCGTGAAATTACCAGTCAGTTCCAGGAGAACACAAAGGATCGAAAGACGAGTAGGGCATGAGCTTGTCCGGGATATAATTCACAACAGCCGGTAGAAGAAACATCATTTAAAAACCAATATTTTAAGGTCAAATCTTGCCAAATAAAGAAGTTGGAAAATCTGGCATCTTAGGACATCTGCCATTCACCTATAAAAGCCATTGTCAACACAAGTAAACATCAGCTGACTTCTGAAGAAGAAATCAGTACGGAACAAAGGTATCAACTTCGCCACAATGATCAAGTGGATTCCATACTTAGAGATGAGAGCTCCAATAGAAGAGGCAGCCTTGAATAAACCCAAAGCACAAAGAGATAACCTAAGATAGAAGGTGAGACAAGCATTTGAGAATTTAGAGCCTCCAAAACCTTACATTTCAAAGGAAGAAGTATTGGCTATCAAGTCACACTGATGATGATATCATAATACTACCAGCAGACAAATGCAATGCTACATTTAATGTTAATAGATAGAGCTTAATATTAAAAAAAATTGGCAAATCTAATAGGATTTGATGGCTACTGTAAAGTAAAAAAGAATGCGACTTTGAAAACAAAGATGAAGCTGTCACAAATCCTCAGTAAGAAAAAGGATCTAATATCACCTGCAAAGTTCAACATTATAACAAGCTACCACACATATACGGCCGTCCTAAGATTCACAAATATAGTATTCCATTTAAGCCCATTGTCAGCACCTGAGGTTCAGCATGCCATTTATTGAGCCAATTCTTAGTAGATATAATCAGCCTACTCACAGGCAAATCTCCATTGTATGTAAAGAATTCAGCTCACTCTGTGGAAAAAAATCAACAATGCTCTCATTCATTCCAACCAGATGGTGAGTCTTGATGTAGTGAGCCTGTACACGAAAGTACCCACTGATGAGACTCTGACGGTGGTACGGAATAAGTGACTACAGATACCTCACTGAAGGAATGCATTATTATCCCAATTGATTATCTAATGGAGATATTGGCCTGTGTAGAAACCACATACTTAGCGATGGGATTTGATATATACTGGCAGGAAGAATGTCTAGCTATGAGATCACCATTGTCCCCAGTACGGGCCAATGTATACATGAAATACGTCGAGGAAATAGCATTAGGATCAACACCACTAAAGCCAACAATGTGGCTACGATATGTGGATGACACATTCATACTCTGACCTCACCAGGAAGATGTTCAAACATTACTAGACAATGTGAACGCTATCTGTTCATCTATACAGTTCACAATGGAAAAGGAACATAATTATTCTTCTGAGATGTGCTGATAACTTGCACTGATCAGGGGTTTAGGTCATCTATATATCGACAGCTAACTTTCACTGAATAGTATCTAAATTTCAACTCCCACCATCCATATAATATAAAGAAAGGAATCGTCTGCTGCTTACAACGTCGAATAAAGAAAATATGTAGTAAGAGGAGATGGACAGCTTGAGAGAAACCTTCAAGCGAAACAACTATCCAGAGAGCACAACATCAGCTCCAAGAAATCTAGACCAAACACCAAGGGACACAACCCGAAAACCCACCGCAGTTAATTCTCTGAAGGCATCTTGTGAGTCAAACCTCCTTCGGAAAAATGTATGACTAAAAACTGTATATGCGATCCCATGTAAGTGTGGGAAAATATACAAACGTGAGACATGTCACCCATTAAAAGTAAGGCTAACAGAACACCGGAAAGCAATAATACATAAAGATATCGAAAAATCAGTAATGACTCGCCACGTATGGAGGGAAAAGGGAAACCATCTACCCTTATGGGATGAAGTAAAAATTATAGATAGAGAAGAATGGTGGCGAGTAAGACGACTCAAAGAAGCAGCGCATATATTAAACAACAATGACTTACTAAGCAAACCTAGTATAGAATTTAATACAATATGAGAACCATTGATTATAAATAATAGATAATAGAATTTTTTTTTACATAGTTCACCCCAAGCAAGGCAGGCCGCCACTGTAGACGTAAGGGGCTACTGAGAAAAAAAAGGGGAGAAGGTTGAGGGGGGGGTCAACCTAAATTGGGATCTGCGCAGCGAGATGTCTGTTTACATTAGTTTTAAATTTCTGCATGTCAGTACTGTCGGGGAAACAGGGGGCAGGGAAGGAGTTCCAGAGGCCAGCAGCACGAGGAAAGAAGCTATTTGAGTAGAAGGCTCTCCGGCATCTGGGGACTTCCACAGTGAATTAATGAGATTTAGTTGATTGTCGAGTTTGTCTAGTGAATTTACGTTGAGGGGGCACCAGAGTAGCCAATTCATAGGAGCATAATCCATTGAAGTATTTGTAAAACAAGCACAAGGATACTACATTGTGGCGATGGGATAGGGACTGGAGCTTGGTTGACAGTGAGGGACCTATTAGGTTGGCGACTCTTTTTTGGACCTTGTCAAGGAGGGAGAGATGTATATATATATATATATATATATATATATAATACACATTGATATGTAGTAATAAAAGTACTTATATATAGTGATAAGTAGTAAGACTACACATTAAAAACAAGAATAGTTTTAAGGCTTCCAAAATTCATACTAGAACTGTCCGCAATGACCAGTGGTACAGTGAATATAGTATTAAATTCAGTTCTTACTGATAGTCATCTGAAGGTTGAAGGTTCAATCCTTAGTGCAGGTGATACAAAGAATTGTGAATTACTGAAAACTTCTCCCAATCAAGCTACCCCAGTGGATTAAATAAAATGTTACGTTCAAAATTCTGTCCAAATTTCGGAGTTCGACAGAAATATTCGAAAGTTCGAAAAGATACACCTGAAGAAGGCCGGAGGTTACAGCAGCCGAAATGTTGTGATGATAACAGTAGTTCAAATAATTAAAATTCTACAAATTATCAATCCTCATTTAAAAAATTAATAAATATAATGAATCTATTATGTTTTTCTTTTGTATTACTGTATTAAATATTCTTTTTTTTATTCTAGTGTATGAATTAAACCTTCAGGTAGGTGCTTTTACTGATGAGATTTTTTACAGATGATATTTTCTTATCTAGAAACATTATGATAATGGTCGAAATGAAACCACACACAATTTTAAAAATAAGTTCTTGAAATAAATAACATGAATCACTTACTGATTTTTTAAGTAAAATTAAAGTTGAGCACTGGTATGAGATATTTCAAATAGACATTCACTTAGCTACAAAGTAAGACTCCGACTAAGGTTGTCGAGTTCTCTAGTCTGTCTTAGTGTTTATGCTGTAATTGCATAAATATAGCTTAAATTCTCCATACCACATGGTAATTTGAAATAGCCGTGAGAGCAGGTGAAAGCGTGTAGATCTGAAGGTTGCTCTGTGAACCAGGTTTGTGCCTCACGATCATCTGAAGAGAGCAGTAAGCTCAAACCGACATCGTCTGTAGGTAAATATAATTTAATATTTGTTTATAAATATTATATATAAATATATATAAGTACATCGGGGTATGTTTAAAAGAAGTCAATAAAGTTCTCGATTGTAAGAATGTTAGAGCTAAAATACAAAATTTAAAAACTATACATTTCATATTCCAGAGAAGTACCATGGTTTCATTAACATGTGTACATCTTTATTGTTCAGCAAAGGCCCTTACAATCTATTTCAAATCTTTGACCACTCACAAAATGAACACAGTTCAAAAAATGGAATCTGACGATCACCACTTTCATCGTACAATGAATTCTCTCAAGTATCCCTTTTGGAGAAAGTACCAAGTTTTGGGGAAAGTTTATGAAGACTGTCTATAATGATGTATGAGCTTTATTTTTTATTTAGTATCATTAAAATATAACTTAATTGTTGATTATGGCGTATTTATAGTTAGGTGTGATGGTGTGTAGTGTAATTAATTCATAGATTGGCGACTGTATTAAAATTCTCATGTTGTCGATTGCTATTAATGTACTGTTATTAAAGGATTTATTCGTTATATTTATTTGGGAGGATGCTTATGTTTGAGTATAAAGTTGTTATTATATTAAAGTTCATTACTTAAGGGAGGGCTTCGTGTCTAATGGAGGAGGAGGTTATCTCTATCAGTGTAAAATGTTGGCCTAAGGAGTATTAAATCACACAAATGACCATTATAGGCTTGCTATCTCCATAATATATGTGGTGGTACTTGTATGAGATCCTGTGGGCTCATTGTATTTTAATTAATTCCGTTAAAAGAATTAATTAAAATACAATTATGATATTAGGCAATAATGTGAATGTTTTAATATTGATTATTATTTATTAACTTAATAATTAAACAGAAAACATATTTAATACTTATAGATAGTTAAATTCGATTAAAAATACTTCTATGAGAATTGAGTTTTGGTGGCAGGAGTTTCTTGGGTACCTCAATTCGCACAGACATTGGTCTTTCTTATAAAAAATAATTATAAGACAAATGACATCATAAGTAGAACAAACAAAACCATTGGACCAAACTATTATTATTTAACAAAAGCAAATTTAAACAGTTTCTGTTATTTTCTTAGAACTTAGCAATAGCAAAAAGGTTTTTACAGTTCGAAGTAGATTAATTTTTTTTAATTATCGAACAATAATTCTGACACCAATAAGTTTTGTGTTCGGTATCATGCATTTATTATATTTTAAATCTAGTAAAATAAAGTAAAAAAATGATTTTCCAATTATATATGTACAAAAACATATTCTTTAGTAAAATAACAGATTTACAAAATTAAGTAGGTTTTCTTAAACTTACATCAGATTTTCGTTTTTGATTTTAAATAGCAAACAATCATTTCAAAACAATTACTTATTAGAAATGTGTTCTTATAGACAATTAGACAGCAGCACACCTAGGCCTTCAATCACAGATCAGTACACCTAAATCTTCAATCAGTGGGCAGCATGCTAGACTTTTAATCACAGAGTAGCACACCTGGACATTCAATCATAAATCAGCAGATGTAGACCAGCATGCATAGACCTTCATCACAGAGCAGAACGTTTAGACCTTCAATAAGAGTTCCACATTCCTAGACCTTCTCTTTATGAACATATCTCACAACAAATTTCAACAAGGGAACATCTTTTTTTAAGAGAGACTTAATTCACAAAATATTGTCCGGGCCTTTGGGTCTTCATTTACGCCGGTCTATTGGGGGTTGCCGGTCCTGTGCAGTTCTAGGAGGTCCACCCTCTCAGGCTTTGCCTCCCCTCTTTGGAGAGGAGTAAGTTTATTTCTTACTGTCTGAGGCGCCCCTACCGGGGAATGCCGAAGGGGCTGCCCAGGCAATTTTTAAATGGCCAGAGTGCTCACCTCTTGAGCGCTGGCATATCTTATCCCACTTTCCCGACCTTGTGTCACATCTTACCTTGTGGGAGGTAGATAAATAAATTGGGGAAAAGTAAAGCTTGTTCGAACTTTATTGAAGCAACGAATATCTGTCACTAGTAGAAATGTCATCTAGTAGAAATGAAATAGAAATGTTCCCACCATTTATAACAAAAATGTTCTAAAACTTCTGTTATTCTTATTCACAACCTTTTATTATATACGCTGACATTAGTGTTAAGAGCAGAATTAATTTGCATATGTACAAATTTGATACTAAAACTTTTTTTATGTTTGCGGTTGCACTTTTACATTTGCATTAAACAAAGTAAAGAACAAATAAAAGTAAAGAATAAATAATTATAATTTAAATCTAACAAAATGATATGAAAAATCATCTTCTTATATGTTTAGTAAATTCTTAAGAAGTCATTCTATTCTTTCCATTTCGTAAGACTTTGATGTCTATTTTTTTCAAGGTCATTATAGTCTAGATTTATAAGCTTTCTCTTCTGTGACAATATTAACTGGCCCTACGAAGGTCGGCGCCCAGCATACATGGCTAGTATAAATTGGCCCAGTAGAATATAATATAATTTCTGGTTTGAAATAAGAGTATCAATTTATATTGTCGGAGTGACCTATAGACTTCTTCTGTATCCATAAACCTTAACCCACATTGGACCTCAAATAAACAAAATGAGAATTAGCTTGATAAATAACATTTCTCCACTGAAGATAAACAAGTTCATATATCAATTATATTGTCAGAGTGACCTATAGACCTCTTATGTATCCATAAACATTAACCAACATTGGACCTCAAATAAACAAAATGAGAAATAGCTTGATAAATAACACTTTTCCACTGAAGATAAACAAGTTCATATATCAATTTATATGGTCAGTGACCTCAAAACATCTTCAATCTCAGATGGCATTATCGGAATTGAACCTTGTTGTTTCGAATTGGAAAACAGTGGAAATGTAATCTATTATATAAACGTCACCTGTCTGTATGGATGTATGTATGTATGTATGTATGTATGTATGTATGTATGTATGTATGTATGTATGTATGTAAAGCTTCTCCTCCGAAAGTACCCAACACACGGTCACACGGGTGACATCATTCCGACCGGCCAGCCCAGACGCGTGTAATATCTCGGAACCGGAAAAAAAAAATTGACTCTGCCGGGGTCGACTGAGCACTTTATTCCAATGGGGGGTGGCTTTTAACTCCACTTTTCAACGTTATTTATACTAATTTGAGAAGAAAAATAATGCAAAGTCACGATAAACTAGATATGACGTCAGAGTAAGGGAGTGGCGGGTAGAAATTCACTCACACTACAACCATTTTTTTTCTTTCTTTCTTCTTCCCCTCTCACTCCCACACTTTCTTTCTTAATTATTAATAGACGCTAATATTCCTTCCCCCCTCCCTTCCTCACTATGGCCGTTCTGTTATCCTGATATAATACTTCCAGGCATTACCTCCTCCTTTCAGGCCAAATAGGGGGGGGGAGGGGGAATGCCGGCATTCACCGATGTGAGCGCCACAGGCCAAATCTGGGGAGAGGGAGTGTCGGCATTCGGCGGTGGGGCGCCTCAGGCCAAATCTGGGGAGGGGGAATGTCGGTATTCGCCGGTATGAGCGCCCCAGGCCAAATTTGGGGAGGGGGAGTGTCGACATTCGCCGGTGTGAGCGCCTCAGGCCAAATTTGGGGGATAGGAGACTATCGGTATTCGCCGGTGGGGCGCCAGGCTAAATCTGGGGAGGGGGAATGTCGGCATTCGCCGGTATGAGCGCCTCAGGCCAAATCTGGGGAGGGGGAGCGCCTCAGGCCAAATCTGGGGAGGGGGGGTGTCGGCATTCGCCGGTGTGAGCGCCTCAGGCCAAATTTGGGGCAGAGGAGAGTATCGGTATTCGCCGGTGGGGCGCCAGGCTAAATCTGGGGAGGGGGAATGTCGGCATTCGCCGGTATGAGCGCCTCAGGCCAAATCTGGGGAGGGGGAGCGCCTCAGGCCAAATCTGGGGAGGGGGGGTGTCGGCATTCGCCGGTGTGAGCGCCTCAGGCCAAATTTGGGGCAGAGGAGAGTATCGGTATTCGCCGGTGGGGCGCCAGGCTAAATCTGGGGAGGGGGAATGTCGGCATTCGCCGGTATGAGCGCCTCAGGCCAAATCTGGGGAGGGGGAGCGCCTCAGGCCAAATCTGGGGAGGGGGGGTGTCGGCATTCGCCGGTGTGAGCGCCTCAGGCCAAATTTGGGGCAGAGGAGAGTATCGGTATTCGCCGGTGGGGCGCCAGGCTAAATCTGGGGAGGGGGAATGTCGGCATTCGCCGGTATGAGCGCCTCAGGCCAAATCTGGGGAGGGGGAGCGCCTCAGGCTAAATCTGGGGAGGGGGGGTGTCGGCATTCGCCGGTGTGAGCGCCTCAGGCCAAATTTGGGGCAGAGGAGAGTATCGGTATTCGCCGGTGGGGCGCCAGGCTAAATCTGGGGAGGGGGAATGTCGGCATTCGCCGGTATGAGCGCCTCAGGCCAAATCTGGGGAGGGGGAGCGCCTCAGGCCAAATCTGGGGAGGGGGGGTGTCGGCATTCGCCGGTGTGAGCGCCTCAGGCCAAATTTGGGGCAGAGGAGAGTATCGGTATTCGCCGGTGGGGCGCCAGGCTAAATCTGGGGAGGGGGAATGTCGGCATTCGCCGGTATGAGCGCCTCAGGCAAAATCTGGGGAGGGGGAGCGCCTCAGGCCAAACCTGGGGAGGGGGGGTGTCGGCATTCGCCGGTGTGAGCGCCTCAGGCCAAATTTGGGGCAGAGGAGAGTATCGGTATTCGCCGGTGGGGCGCCAGGCTAAATCTGGGGAGGGGGGGTGTCGGCATTCGCCGGTGTGAGCGCCTCAGGCCAAATTTGGGGCAGAGGAGAGTATCGGTATTCGCCGGTGGGGCGCCAGGCTAAATCTGGGGAGGGGGAATGTCGGCATTCGCCGGTATGAGCGCCTCAGGCCAAATCTGGGGAGGGGGAGCGCCTCAGGCCAAATCTGGGGAGGGGGGGTGTCGGCATTCGCCGGTGTGAGCGCCTCAGGCCAAATTTGGGGGGAAATCGGTATTCGCCAGTGGGGCCTCAGGCGAAACTTGAGGAGGTGGAGTTCCAGCATTCGCAGGTGTGAACGCCTCAGGTGAAATTCAGGGGAGGGGGGGGGGAGTATGAGTAATCGTCGGTGAGATCACGACCTCAGCCTGTACTTTAGGGGAGAAGAAATGCCCAAAAGGAAAAGGGATTAAAAAAAAAAATGATAATCTGATTTTTGATTCGACAGTGTAAAACCGACACCTACTGGATAGGACTAGATAATACACTTGATCTCAAGGCAAAAATGCCGAGAACAGATACTACACTTTGATCTTAGCCAAAAGGCCAGTTTATTTAGGCAGGTGAGTTCCTTCGGACAACCCTCATCTTTATCTACAGATGAAGATTTTACAAACCTTGGGAACTCACCAGACCTTAGGCATAGTGCCCGTTATGTAGGGGGAGGGGGGGTCGGGGATAAGTGAGACAAGCTGTTCAATGTTTTTTATTTCACAAAATTTTACAAACAACATAAAAAGAACATTTGCTGACTCTAAACTAGATTCTTGCACCAAAATACCGCATTCACTCTGTGGGTGGATCCCTACTTAAAATATCCCCAAAAAACATCGATGTAAAAAAGAATTATCGTGGGAGTGGGAAAAAATATTAAAAACACCCAAAAAGAAAGAAAAATAAAGAACAAAATAAAATGGTAGAAAAGTTAGTATGGCCCGGCTTTCCCTCATGACTAAGTGTTAGACCGCCCACTGTTTTCCGGCACGAGACCGAAAACAAGCGGGTCGGTCACTAAGTGGGAGTGGGAACTTAAGAGAGGAGTGTTCAAAAAATAAATTCATCGGGAATGGGATCATTGGGTGGATGGCGTCTTCCAAGATAGTAATGCCAAGGGTTTCAAAAGACCGGGGACAAAATAAAACAGTGGAAGTGGGAATCTTTGGAAGCTCTCTAGTGCCGGCAAAAATAAAATAGGGACAGGATAACTTTCATTCCTACTAGTTTAAGAGGTTACCAGTTTTTTTAAATAAATCAAAAAACTCTACAGGGGTGGGTTCCGTAGAACCCAGTACCGCGTGTGCCATAACTATGGAGGGAACACGAACTCAAACTTGGCGCCTCGTCGGATGCACAAACTAGTGTCATGCACCCATCTCCTATCGAAATCCATGCGATGTAATCGTTTCCAATCGCATCTGATCTTCACTTTAAGTTGGTGTTTAAAGTAAACTACCAGATCCCGATCCGAAACAGATCCAACCCCATGAACCTCATTAAGACGTGTAACCCACGTCACTAGTCTTGCTACGGCTAGGATGGCTAGAAACACCATTCGTTTCTCCCCAGACCACGGCGGTGCTGCGTTGTTGATGACAGATGCTACATCCAGGACCATCGGCTGCTCGGCGTCGATGCGGGCCGTCACCTCCCTGACGTATCCCCAGAGATGTCGAAGTTTGCTGCAGGTGAAGAAGGCGTGCTCGGCCGTTTCTTCTTCGTCGTCTTCACAGCGCGGGCATAAGGGGACGTCCCTTAAACCATCTCTGCATAATCTGCCATAGAGGGGCAGTGCGTTCCGAACCAGTCGCCAGGTCAGAGAATACTCAGAATTGTTGAGATAACTCTGGCCTGGCGCCCAATTCCACTGGGAGCGGGCCTCCTCCCTCGACAATCCAAGCCGCTCCTCAAGTGGGTCCGAAGCGGTACCCTCCACTAGATCCCGATATAGTCTCTTCCTAGACCGGGCAAGGTTACTGGACCCCGGCAACGCTCTAAGCGCGGCCCGGCATTCGGCGAAGAACAAGGGCTCCCCTCTCGGCCTACGTCGTCCTTCGACCGAGAGGTCGGGTATGAGGTTGGGAAAGGCGCTCCCGACCGCAGGGACCCACGGAGTGTCTTCCATCAAAGTCCGACTCAGGAAAGCCAGTCTCTCGGCATGTCGATGACTTGCCAAGTCAGGCATCCCCAAGCCTCCCACACTCGGAACTTGAGTACAGACCTGTCTGCGGACGTACGCTTTCCGGCCCTTCCAAAGAAGCGAGAAGAGTAAGCGCGTGAAAGCGATAAGGCGGGCCGCAGGCAGTGGTAGTACAGACAGCCGGTAAAGGATGAGAGGAAAGACGTAAGTGGCGCACGCCTCCGCTCTGCCCTTTAAGGAAAGCTTCCTTCGAATCCAAGCCCGGACCGACGATTCGACCTTTGTCTGTACTTCCGACCAGTTCTTTTCCAGCTGGAGGCCCGGCCCGAACCACACGCCGAGGATTCGAACCGGGCCATCCGACCAGCTGAAGTCACCTGGAAGAGCGGTCTCTCCGCTCCAGGCACCCAACCGCAGGCCGTTCGACTTGCTGCGGTTGACTATGGCCCCTGTCACTTCTTCGTACCGAGCGAGCGCCTTAATCACCGTTCGAATGTCAGTACGGCTCGACACGAAAACGGTGACATCATCGGCAAACGCGGAAACCCTGACTCGCGCTTTGCGAGGAGGGATAGCGATCCCGCGCAGGACTGGTGTTGTCGCCTCATCCCTTAATTTGCGAAGGAAGGGTTCCAACGCCAGGATGTAGAGCAGGGGCGACAGCGGACAACCCTGACGTACCGACCGAGAAACAACGAACGATTCCGACCTCTTTCCATTGACTTGCACCACTGCCGTCGGCGAGTCATACAGAATAGAGATCCACCTGCGGAAGTCCGGACCAAAACCGGCAGCCGCTAAAACAGCTTTCAGGAAACCATGGTCGACCCTATCGAAAGCCTTGGACTGATCTAAATTGATCAGCGCGGCTTCAGCGTCGTCTTCTGTCCCCTCTATGATCATGCGAATCAAATGCAAGTTGTTCTGAATCGACCTCCCCTTCACAGCAAAGTTCTGCTCCGGCTTGATCAAATCACCGATAACAACCTGCAGGCGGTTCGCAAGAACGCGGGCCAAAATCTTTAACTCTGTGTTTAGCAGAGTTATGGGCCTGTAGTCGTCTAAATTTCCCCCACCAGGTTGGTCCCTCTTCTTCAGTAATGTGACCACTCCTTTGGTTACCTGTCCAGGGATTGACTCCTGAACAAACCAGTGGTTAAACACATCCTTCAGAATTGGGACAAACATGGGCGACAGCCTCAAATACATTTCGTACGGCAGACCATCGAGTCCCGGAGATTTGTTCAAGCCGACCTGCTTCAACGCAGTAACGATCTCGCCCTCCGTAATCCTGCCATCACAGCCAGCTGCTCGAGCCGCCTCGAGGCGGGGCGAGTCAGCCAAATAGCTGTCAAACTCCTGGCCGCGGAGTCTGGGCAGTTGGGTGAAGCGTTCCTCCAAATGCTCACGGAACCCCTCACAGATCTCACGAGACGATACGAGGGTATGTCCTTCCAGGTTTTTCACCTTCCGAATGTACCCATCCGAACCACGACGTAAAGCAGCCTTACGCTCAACAGCGTCAACGTTCACGGCTTCGTTAGAGACTTTCTTTAATCTAGCTCTAACTACTTGACCTTCATATCGCTCGCTAGCCAAGCGATTGAGGTCCCCCGTAATTAATGCTATCTCTAGGGGATCCCCCCCAGCCACCGCCCGGGTCATCTTATCCTCTACTTGCTTTTGCGTCCTAGCCCTATCTTGAGCGAGGCGCTGGCTGTAGCGGACACAAAAGTTCCTAACCTGAGCCTTAGTTTTAACCCAGTACCTACTCCCGATAACCACCCCCACTAATCCCCGCTGGAGTAGTAACGTTAGCTGTTCCCGGAAGTCTCGTATCTCCAGTAAGGAGGTATTAAACTTCCAGTACCCAGCCAACCTAGGCCTATCACTTAAGTTCAACCGGGCCGTAACCAATTTATGGTCCGAATGTCCTAACCAAGTGAACGTGGGACAAGATATGAAATCTACGTCGCCTCTTCTAACTAACATTCTGTCCAAGTAAGTACTCGGACAGAAGGCCGCGCTAGTATGCCACGTCCACATCTCCCGCCCTGGGTGATCAACGCGAAATCTGTCGACAAGATCGCATGAGGCCATCAGGTCAGACAGACTGCTTTCCCACCTCGCCGACCCTCTATTCCCACCGACCTTATCTATCTTGGGGTCTAGGATGGCATTCCAGTCCCCCATTAAAACTACTCGCTCCGGACCCTTGAGGAACGCCTCCAACCGTCGAAAAAAGGAAACCCTCTCGCCAGCAATGTTGGGCGCATAAACCGCAACGATCCGAAACTTGCTGTTTTCAACGGCAACATCGACCACGACCAGTCGTCCCACCGCATCCGCATGAACAACGCTCACCGCCGCAGGCAGGGTGCGTCTCACTAACAAAGAGATGCCACAACTATGAGCATCGCCATATGCTGAGTAGACGTCATAGTCGTCAGTCAGCACATCACAATCCCCATACGAATCGAAGTGGGTCTCTTCAATCGCAGCTACATCTACCTCACGGGCCACGAGATCCCTCAGCACGCGAGCAGCCCTGCTTCGGGATCTCATGCCCCTCACATTCCAACAAGCCAAGTTTAAATTTGTGGTCCCCATCAATTAGTGTCACACACGGGGCTAAAGTCCTCGGGAGTGAGGACGCCGAAGGTCTGACTGAGACTGCCGGTCAGCAGTTCGGACGAAATCCGTCCGTCTCGTGCCAAACCTCCCACGTCCACGGGGAAAGTTAATTTTAAAGCCCGAAAAAATGAGGGGTGAACATAAATGGGGACCCTCCCACTACATTTGGACTTAATTTCCTTAAATGAAGGGTGCTCCTCTTCTATAAGGGGTTGCTCCGGGATTGCGTCCTTGGCCGCCCTAAGCATTCTCCATAATGCTTTCTCCCTCCCGTTCCCGGTTTCCTGCCTCACAAACGTTATAATTTTGGGTGCATTTTTAAAATTTCGGGGGTCTTGCACCTGTTTTCCTCCTACGTGGGTGAAGCTCTCCAGCTGCTTAATGTATCGCCTCTGCCTTCCATTGAGGTCTGATTGGACCTGTAATGAATCCGCCTCACAGATCCTTACCCCCGGCAGAAAGGGGAACCTCCTAGTCTTCTCCCGTCTCACTGGCGTAGGAGGAGGTGGTACCGGGACGACTTCTGGAATGACCTCTTGCTTTCTTCCTGGAACGACTTCTGGCATGACTCCCTCAGCAGCTCCTTCTGGTTCAGAGGCCGGCGGCGCTACTGGGATGGGAGCCTCCTCTTCCCTCTGTCTCGCCGACACTGGGGACCTATCCCGAGGGCTGTTTAAGGGAGTGTAAAACTTGAGAGGAACATTTTCCTGTTCCATTGACTCGGAGGGGGCTAAAGATTTAATGTTTTCCTCCTCTCTTGCTGACTCCCGGACTTTTTTAGCTTTTGGGTCCTTTCTTTTGGGAGGCTCCATTGCTGCTTCCACCTCCTTTCCCTCTTCCTCCGATTCTGATGAGAGGGCTGTCAGCTTCCTCTTCAAAGCTGCAGGCATCGGTCTCTCCTTGGTTGGTATAGGGGTCGGGGTGGGCTTCCTCCCCTTCTCTGTGGACTCCTTGTCTACTGCTGCTGACGATGATGCCGACACGGCTGGCGCTTTTTGGGGAACAGCCGCCGGGGGCTTTGCTGTTATTCTTTGGGGGCAGTCCTTTGCCACATGCCCTGGCGTCTGACAGCGCCAGCAATGTGGCCTTCTTCCCTCCACGATGATCGACATAGACCAGGATTCGCATTTTAACTGCGCTGGAATCGCCTGAAACCCCTGCCGGTTGACCCTCATCTTCAGCCTGTATTCTCCTGTCAGAATACCATGCATTCCGCGATTCGGCACCACCTCCTCGACGTCGCCATACTGCGACATTATCGCTCCCAGATGGTCGGAGTCGATGCAGCATGGGACGCCGAGAACCGAAACTGACGCGCTTCTCCTTTCCATATATTCGGGTCTTAATTTCATGCCCTTCCAGACTACGTCTCCGCCCATTGCTAGCTTTTCTGCTACCTCCTGGGTTGGGAGCAGCACATCCCACATTGCAAAGCTTTTCCTGAGGATATAGGAAGCTGGGATCTTCAAGCCCACCAGTGCTTCCATGACTCTCTCCTTCAGGACTCCTACCAACCCATTCGCCTTTGCGTCCAAAGTTACGAAGGAGATGATCCTCTTCCTCAATTTTTCCAGCGTTCCCGGAGGCAGCTTCACTGTGTTTCCTTCAGTGAACTCCTTGTATTTTTCCTCGAACACTCTCCTATAATGTTCAGGAGTCTTCTGCTGTTTGGGCCCCCACACTGAACTAGTGGGTTTAGCGGAAGCCGTTACCTCGATCTTCTTTTTATTGGGGATCCGCGAACCAGAGTTGGACGGCCTTGGCCATGGTTCATTAGCCGCGATCCCCTTCCTCCTTTCCGGTCTGTGAGCTGGTTTACTTGGGCCCTCTCCCCCTGATAGACTTTCATCCCCTGAGGAGCACCCTACAAATAAACCTGGGCGGTAGTTTTGTTCCGCCACCTTTAAGTCCCACGACTGGCTTTTCGTTAGTTTACTTTTATGAAAAGGGGTATCATCATACCCTTGGAAGAAAACTTCCGGAGACACCAATACTCTTGGAACCGCTGGCGTCTCCATTTCCAAAAGGAAATCCGACAACGCTGGATTGTCGCTCGACGCGACACTCCCTCGTCGCGATGAAGAGGTGCCCTGCGTGGCAACACCTCCTGGGGAGCACTCGAGCGTGTCTCCCCCCGACCGAACTGGAGTATCGCACGGCACGACACTCCCCAACAAAGCTCCAGAGGTGCCCTGCGAGGCAACACCTCCTGGGGAGCACTCGAGCGTGTCTCCCCCCGACCGAACTGGAGTATCGCACGGCACGACACTCCCCAACAAAGCTCCAGAGGTGCCCTGCGAGGCAACACCTCCTGGGGAGCACTCGAGCGTGTCTCCCCCCGACCGAACTGGAGTATCGCACGGCACGACACTCCCCGTGCCCTGCGGGGCAACACCTCCTGGGGAGCACTCGAGCGTGTCTCCCCCCGACCGGACTGGAGTGTCGCTCGACGCGGCACTCACCGAACTCGCAACTGGGGCGCCCTTCGCGGCCGCACCCCTCTCGCTGTCTTTAGCCAAGACAGCTCTGGCTTTTGAGACCCAGGTGGCCTCCATCTCAATCTGTGTCTGTCTGCCGACCACAACCCGCCGATTCGGAATCAGGGAGACCGTCGCCAAAAGGCACGTGAGTCTTCCCCGAACCTGCCGGCTGCTTAAGTTGGGACAAGCAGTCAGACTCTGAAAAAAAGAATTAATTAATATTAATTGCCAAAAAAGTGGCTACAAGAAAGAAAAAAGTAAGAAACTTAGCTCTAAAACCAAGTGGGAGCTGGAACTAGATAGAGGAAAGTGAGAAATTAGCTCTAAAACCAAGTGGGAGCTGCCTCCCCAACGGGGGAGGAACTAGAAAGATCATATAAAAAAAAAGAGAAAAAATCCCCAAAAGGGGGAGGAAAAAAGTAACAAAAGCCCCAAAAGGGGGCAAGAAAACGCTTTAAACCTAGCCAACGGGCCCGGTAGCGGGATGCTTGGTCTTTGGGAAGACGAAAATGTCGTAACTGAGAACAGATACTACACTTTGATCTTAGCCAAAAGGCCAGGAAAGCATCCGAAATTGAAATTTTGGGCACGATTTCTATCAGTATTTATAACGAATCTACCACAGTACAGCGGTCTATCCACTATACACTGTTTAAATTACGTTAATAAATTAACAAGTAATAATAACTATGATTTTCTTTCAAAAAACATTGTATCATACTATTTAACAACTTATTACATGAGTTTTGAATATCAACAAATAATTTTAAACTCCCCCAGACCGTTTTTCTCTAATTCAACATAGCTTTTAGACGCCATTTTTTTTTTTTACCGAAAATTACATTAATTCACTTCTTGTGGCTAATATCAAGGTGTAGTATCTTCCGATGGATACTGCACCCCATAAACTGGAATCGTCTTGGCCATCGGGGCTTCATTCCGCCGGTCTATGAGTTTGTCATGTGCAGTTCTAGGAGGTCCACACTCCCAGGATTTGCCTCCCCTCTTTGGGAAGGAGTAAGTTTATTGCTTACTGCCTGAGGCGCCCCTGCCGGGGAATGCCGAATAACAGCTTCTACGTTTCTCTTTGGACTATTTTGCAGATGAAAAGCGGGGTGGGGGGATCGGTAAGATTGATTTCATTACTGCTCCAGAAGCCTCCTTGATTTTTTAAAATACTCGGCGTTGTCCGGGAGAAAAGTGCTCAATATCCTAGATAGAGCTACTGTAGTGATAGGTTTGGAAAATATTTTAACGCCATCTTCGTTACCCTTTGGACTATTTTGCAGATGAAAAGGAGGGAGGATACCTAAGTAATTTACGTAGTGCTCATGAGGCCTCCTTGATTTTCAAAGTACTCGGCGTTGTCCGGGAGAAAAGTGCTCAATATCCTAGATAGAGCTACTGTAGTGATAGGTTTGGAAAATATTTTAACGCCATCTTCGTTACCCTTTGGACTATTTTGCAGATGAAAAGGAGGGAGGATACCTAAGTAATATCAGTAGTGCTCAGGAGGCCTCCTTGATTTTCAAAGTACTCGGCGTTGTCCGGGAGAAAAGTGCTCAATATCCTAGATAGAGCTACTGTAGTGATAGGTTTGGAAAATATTTTAACGCCATCTTCGTTACCCTTTGGACTATTTTGCAGATAAAAAGGAGGGAGGATACCTAAGTAATTTCATTAGTGCTTAGGAGGCCTCTTTGATCTTCAAAGTACTCGGCGTTGTCCGAGAGAAAAGTGCTCAATATCCTAGATAGAGCTACTGTAGTGATAGGTTTTGAAAATATTTTAACGCCATCTTCGTTACCCTTTGGACTATTTTGCAGATAAAAAGGAGGGACGATACCTAAGTAATTTCAGTAGTGCTCAGGAGGCCTCTTTGATTTTCAAAGTACTCGGCGTTGTCCGGGAGAAAAGTGCTCAATATCCTAGATAGAGCTACTGTAGTGATAGGTTTGGAAAATATTTTAACGCCATCTTCGATCCCCTTTAGACTATTTTGCAGATAAAAAAGAGGGAGGATACCTAAGTAATTTCAGTAGTGCTCAGGAGGCCTCCTTGATTTTCAAAGTACTCGGCGTTGTCCGGGAGAAAAGTGCTCAATATCCTAGATAGAGCTACTGTAGTGATAGGTTTGGAAAATGTTTTAACGCCATCTTCGATCCCTTTTAGACTATTTTGCAGATGAAAAGAAGGGAGGATACCTAAGTAATTTACGTAGTGCTCAGGAGGCCTCCTTGATTTTCAAAGTATTCGGCGTTGTCCGGGAGAAAAGCGCTCAATATCCTAGATAGAGCTACTGTAGTGATAGGTTTGGAAAATATTTTAACGCCATCTTCGTTCCCCTTTGGACTATTTTGCAGATGAAAAGGAGGGAGGATACCTAAGTAATTTCAGTAGTGCTAAGAAGGCCTACTTGATTTTCAAAGTACTCGGCGTTGTCCGGGAGACAAGCGCTCAATATCCTAGATAGAGCTACTGTAGTGATAGGTTTGAAAAATATTTTAACGCCATCTTCGTTACCCTTTGGACTATTTTGCAGATAAAAAGGAGGGAGGATACCTAAGTAATTTCATTAGTGCTTAGGAGGCCTCTTTGATCTTCAAAGTACTCGGCGTTGTCCGAGAGAAAAGTGCTCAATATCCTAGATAGAGCTACTGTAGTGATAGGTTTGGAAAATATTTTAACGCCATCTTCGTTACCCTTTGGACTATTTTGCAGATAAAAAGGAGGGACGATACCTAAGTAATTTCAGTAGTGCTCAGGAGGCCTCCTTGATTTTCAAAGTACTCGGCGTTGTCCGGGAGAAAAGTGCTCAATATCCTAGATAGAGCTACTGTAGTGATAGGTTTGGAAAATATTTTAACGCCATCTTCGATCCCCTTTAGACTATTTTGCAGATAAAAAAGAGGGAGGATACCTAAGTAATTTCAGTAGTGCTCAGGAGGCCTCCTTGATTTTCAAAGTACTCGGCGTTGTCCGGGAGAAAAGTGCTCAATATCCTAGATAGAGCTACTGTAGTGATAGGTTTGGAAAATATTTTAACGCCATCTTCGTTACCCTTTGGACTATTTTGCAGATGAAAAGGAGGGAGGATACCTAAGTAATTTACGTAGTGCTCATGAGGCCTCCTTGATTTTCAAAGTACTCGGCGTTGTCCGGGAGAAAAGTGCTCAATATCCTAGATAGAGCTACTGTAGTGATAGGTTTGGAAAATATTTTAACGCCATCTTCGTTACCCTTTGGACTATTTTGCAGATGAAAAGGAGGGAGGATACCTAAGTAATTTACGTAGTGCTCATGAGGCCTCCTTGATTTTCAAAGTACTCGGCGTTGTCCGGGAGAAAAGTGCTCAATATCCTGGATAGAGCTACTGTAGTGATAGGTTTGGAAAATATTTTAACGCCATCTTCGTTACCCTTTGGACTATTTTGCAGATAAAAAGGAGGGAGGATACCTAAGTAATTTCATTAGTGCTTAGGAGGCCTCTTTGATCTTCAAAGTACTCGGCGTTGTCCGAGAGAAAAGTGCTCAATATCCTAGATAGAGCTACTGTAGTGATAGGTTTGGAAAATATTTTAACGCCATCTTCGTTACCCTTTGGACTATTTTGCAGATAAAAAAGAGGGAGGATACCTAAGTAATTTCAGTAGTGCTCAGGAGGCCTCCTTGATTTTCAAAGTACTCGGCGTTGTCCGGGAGAAAAGTGCTCAATATCCTAGATAGAGCTACTGTAGTGATAGGTTTGGAAAATATTTTAACGCCATCTTCGATCCCCTTTAGACTATTTTGCAGATAAAAAAGAGGGACGATACCTAAGTAATTTCAGTAGTGCTCAGGAGGCCTCCTTGATTTTCAAAGTACTCGGCGTTGTCCGGGAGAAAAGTGCTCAATATCCTAGATAGAGCTACTGTAGTGATAGGTTTGGAAAATATTTTAACGCCATCTTCGATCCCTTTTAGACTATTTTGCAGATGAAAAGGAGGGAGGATACCTAAGTAATTTACGTAGTGCTCAGGAGGCCTCCTTGATTTTCAAAGTATTCGGCGTTGTCCGGGAGAAAAGCGCTCAATATCCTAGATAGAGCTACTGTAGTGATAGGTTTGGAAAATATTTTAACGCCATCTTCGTTCCCCTTTGGACTATTTTGCAGATGAAAAGGAGGGAGGATACCTAAGTAATTTCAGTAGTGCTCAGAAGGCCTACTTGATTTTCAAAGTACTCGGCGTTGTCCGGGAGACAAGCGCTCAATATCCTAGATAGAGCTACTGTAGTGATAGGTTTGGAAAATATTTTAACGCCATCTTCGTTACCCTTTGGACTATTTTGCAGATAAAAAGGAGGGAGGATATCTAAGTAATTTCATTAGTGCTTAGGAGGCCTCTTTGATCTTCAAAGTACTCGGCGTTGTCCGAGAGAAAAGTGCTCAATATCCTGGATAGAGCTACTGTAGTGATAGGTTTGGAAAATATTTTAACGCCATCTTCGTTACCCTTTGGACTATTTTGCAGATAAAAAGGAGGGAGGATACCTAAGTAATTTCATTAGTGCTTAGGAGGCCTCTTTGATCTTCAAAGTACTCGGCGTTGTCCGAGAGAAAAGTGCTCAATATCCTAGATAGAGCTACTGTAGTGATAGGTTTGGAAAATATTTTAACGCCATCTTCGTTACCCTTTGGACTATTTTGCAGATAAAAAAGAGGGAGGATACCTAAGTAATTTCAGTAGTGCTCAGGAGGCCTCCTTGATTTTCAAAGTACTCGGCGTTGTCCGGGAGAAAAGTGCTCAATATCCTAGATAGAGCTACTGTAGTGATAGGTTTGGAAAATATTTTAACGCCATCTTCGTTACCCTTTGGACTATTTTGCAGATGAAAAGGAGGGAGGATACCTAAGTAATATCAGTAGTGCTCAGGAGGCCTCCTTGATTTTCAAAGTACTCGGCGTTGTCCGGGAGAAAAGTGCTCAATATCCTGGATAGAGCTACTGTAGTGATAGGTTTGGAAAATATTTTAACGCCATCTTCGTTACCCTTTGGACTATTTTGCAGATAAAAAGGAGGGAGGATACCTAAGTAATTTCATTAGTGCTTAGGAGGCCTCTTTGATCTTCAAAGTACTCGGCGTTGTCCGAGAGAAAAGTGCTCAATATCCTAGATAGAGCTACTGTAGTGATAGGTTTGGAAAATATTTTAACGCCATCTTCGTTACCCTTTGGACTATTTTGCAGATAAAAAGGAGGGACGATACCTAAGTAATTTCAGTAGTGCTCAGGAGGCCTCTTTGATTTTCAAAGTACTCGGCGTTGTCCGGGAGAAAAGTGCTCAATATCCTAGATAGAGCTACTGTAGTGATAGGTTTGGAAAATATTTTAACGCCATCTTCGATCCCCTTTAGACTATTTTGCAGATAAAAAAGAGGGAGGATACCTAAGTAATTTCAGTAGTGCTCAGGAGGCCTCCTTGATTTTCAAAGTACTCGGCGTTGTCCGGGAGAAAAGTGCTCAATATCCTAGATAGAGCTACTGTAGTGATAGGTTTGGAAAATGTTTTAACGCCATCTTCGATCCCTTTTAGACTATTTTGCAGATGAAAAGAAGGGAGGATACCTAAGTAATTTACGTAGTGCTCAGGAGGCCTCCTTGATTTTCAAAGTATTCGGCGTTGTCCGGGAGAAAAGCGCTCAATATCCTAGATAGAGCTACTGTAGTGATAGGTTTGGAAAATATTTTAACGCCATCTTCGTTCCCCTTTGGACTATTTTGCAGATGAAAAGGAGGGAGGATACCTAAGTAATTTCAGTAGTGCTAAGAAGGCCTACTTGATTTTCAAAGTACTCGGCGTTGTCCGGGAGACAAGCGCTCAATATCCTAGATAGAGCTACTGTAGTGATAGGTTTGAAAAATATTTTAACGCCATCTTCGTTACCCTTTGGACTATTTTGCAGATAAAAAGGAGGGAGGATACCTAAGTAATTTCATTAGTGCTTAGGAGGCCTCTTTGATCTTCAAAGTACTCGGCGTTGTCCGAGAGAAAAGTGCTCAATATCCTAGATAGAGCTACTGTAGTGATAGGTTTGGAAAATATTTTAACGCCATCTTCGTTACCCTTTGGACTATTTTGCAGATAAAAAGGAGGGACGATACCTAAGTAATTTCAGTAGTGCTCAGGAGGCCTCCTTGATTTTCAAAGTACTCGGCGTTGTCCGGGAGAAAAGTGCTCAATATCCTAGATAGAGCTACTGTAGTGATAGGTTTGGAAAATATTTTAACGCCATCTTCGATCCCCTTTAGACTATTTTGCAGATAAAAAAGAGGGAGGATACCTAAGTAATTTCAGTAGTGCTCAGGAGGCCTCCTTGATTTTCAAAGTACTCGGCGTTGTCCGGGAGAAAAGTGCTCAATATCCTAGATAGAGCTACTGTAGTGATAGGTTTGGAAAATATTTTAACGCCATCTTCGTTACCCTTTGGACTATTTTGCAGATGAAAAGGAGGGAGGATACCTAAGTAATTTACGTAGTGCTCATGAGGCCTCCTTGATTTTCAAAGTACTCGGCGTTGTCCGGGAGAAAAGTGCTCAATATCCTAGATAGAGCTACTGTAGTGATAGGTTTGGAAAATATTTTAACGCCATCTTCGTTACCCTTTGGACTATTTTGCAGATGAAAAGGAGGGAGGATACCTAAGTAATTTACGTAGTGCTCATGAGGCCTCCTTGATTTTCAAAGTACTCGGCGTTGTCCGGGAGAAAAGTGCTCAATATCCTGGATAGAGCTACTGTAGTGATAGGTTTGGAAAATATTTTAACGCCATCTTCGTTACCCTTTGGACTATTTTGCAGATAAAAAGGAGGGAGGATACCTAAGTAATTTCATTAGTGCTTAGGAGGCCTCTTTGATCTTCAAAGTACTCGGCGTTGTCCGAGAGAAAAGTGCTCAATATCCTAGATAGAGCTACTGTAGTGATAGGTTTGGAAAATATTTTAACGCCATCTTCGATCCCCTTTAGACTATTTTGCAGATAAAAAAGAGGGACGATACCTAAGTAATTTCAGTAGTGCTCAGGAGGCCTCCTTGATTTTCAAAGTACTCGGCGTTGTCCGGGAGAAAAGTGCTCAATATCCTAGATAGAGCTACTGTAGTGATAGGTTTGGAAAATATTTTAACGCCATCTTCGATCCCTTTTAGACTATTTTGCAGATGAAAAGGAGGGAGGATACCTAAGTAATTTACGTAGTGCTCAGGAGGCCTCCTTGATTTTCAAAGTATTCGGCGTTGTCCGGGAGAAAAGTGCTCAATATCCTAGATAGAGCTACTGTAGTGATAGGTTTGGAAAATATTTTAACGCCATCTTCGTTCCCCTTTGGACTATTTTGCAGATGAAAAGGAGGGAGGATACCTAAGTAATTTCAGTAGTGCTCAGAAGGCCTACTTGATTTTCAAAGTACTCGGCGTTGTCCGGGAGACAAGCGCTCAATATCCTAGATAGAGCTACTGTAGTGATAGGTTTGGAAAATATTTTAACGCCATCTTCGTTACCCTTTGGACTATTTTGCAGATAAAAAGGAGGGAGGATATCTAAGTAATTTCATTAGTGCTTAGGAGGCCTCTTTGATCTTCAAAGTACTCGGCGTTGTCCGAGAGAAAAGTGCTCAATATCCTGGATAGAGCTACTGTAGTGATAGGTTTGGAAAATATTTTAACGCCATCTTCGTTACCCTTTGGACTATTTTGCAGATAAAAAGGAGGGAGGATACCTAAGTAATTTCATTAGTGCTTAGGAGGCCTCTTTGATCTTCAAAGTACTCGGCGTTGTCCGAGAGAAAAGTGCTCAATATCCTAGATAGAGCTACTGTAGTGATAGGTTTGGAAAATATTTTAACGCCATCTTCGTTACCCTTTGGACTATTTTGCAGATAAAAAAGAGGGAGGATACCTAAGTAATTTCAGTAGTGCTCAGGAGGCCTCCTTGATTTTCAAAGTACTCGGCGTTGTCCGGGAGAAAAGTGCTCAATATCCTAGATAGAGCTACTGTAGTGATAGGTTTGGAAAATATTTTAACGCCATCTTCGATCCCCTTTAGACTATTTTGCAGATAAAAAAGAGGGACGATACCTAAGTAATTTCAGTAGTGCTCAGGAGGCCTCCTTGATTTTCAAAGTACTCGGCGTTGTCCGGGAGAAAAGTGCTCAATATCCTAGATAGAGCTACTGTAGTGATAGGTTTGGAAAATATTTTAACGCCATCTTCGATCCCTTTTAGACTATTTTGCAGATGAAAAGGAGGGAGGATACCTAAGTAATTTACGTAGTGCTCAGGAGGCCTCCTTGATTTTCAAAGTATTCGGCGTTGTCCGGGAGAAAAGCGCTCAATATCCTAGATAGAGCTACTGTAGTGATAGGTTTGGAAAATATTTTAACGCCATCTTCGTTCCCCTTTGGACTATTTTGCAGATGAAAAGGAGGGAGGATACCTAAGTAATTTCAGTAGTGCTCAGAAGGCCTACTTGATTTTCAAAGTACTCGGCGTTGTCCGGGAGACAAGCGCTCAATATCCTAGATAGAGCTACTGTAGTGATAGGTTTGGAAAATATTTTAACGCCATCTTCGTTACCCTTTGGACTATTTTGCAGATAAAAAGGAGGGAGGATATCTAAGTAATTTCATTAGTGCTTAGGAGGCCTCTTTGATCTTCAAAGTACTCGGCGTTGTCCGAGAGAAAAGTGCTCAATATCCTAGATAGAGCTACTGTAGTGATAGGTTTGGAAAATATTTTAACGCCATCTTCGTTACCCTTTGAACTATTTTGCAGATAAAAAGGAGGGACGATACCTAAGTAATTTCAGTAGTGCTCAGGAGGCCTCCTTGATTTTCAAAGTACTCGGCGTTGTCCGGGAGAAAAGTGCTCAATATCTTAGATAGAGCTACTGTAGTGATAGGTTTGGAAAATATTTTAACGCCATCTTCGTTACCCTTTAGACTATTTTGCAGATAAAAAAGAGGGAGGATACCTAAGTAATTTCAGTAGTGCTCAGAAGGCCTACTTGATTTTCAAAGTACTCGGCGTTGTCCGGGAGAAAAGTGCTCAATATTCTAGATAGAGCTACTGTAGTGATAGGTTTGGAAAATATTTTAACGCCATCTTCGTTACCCTTTGGACTATTTTGCAGATAAAAAGGAGGGAGGATACCTAAGTAATTTCATTAGTGCTTAGGAGGCCTCTTTGATCTTCAAAGTACTCGGCGTTGTCCGAGAGAAAAGTGCTCAATATCCTAGATACAGCTACTGTAGTGATAGGTTTGGAAAATATTTTAACGCCATCTTCGTTACCCTTTGGACTATTTTGCAGATAAAAAGGAGGGACGATACCTAAGTAATTTCAGTAGTGCTCAGGAGGCCTCCTTGATTTTCAAAATACTCGGCGTTGTCCGGGAGAAAAGTGCTCAATATCCTAGATAGAGCTACTGTAGTGATAGGTTTGGAAAATATTTTAACGCCATCTTCGATCCCCTTTAGACTATTTTGCAGATAAAAAAGAGGGAGGATACCTAAGTAATTTCAGTAGTGCTCAGGAGGCCTCCTTGATTTTCAAAGTACTCGGCGTTGTCCGGGAGAAAAGTGCTCAATATCCTAGATAGAGCTACTGTAGTGATAGGTTTGGAAAATATTTTAACGCCATCTTAGATCCCTTTTAGACTATTTTGCAGATGAAAAGGAGGGAGGATACCTAAGTAATTTACGTAGTGCTCAGGAGGCCTCCTTGATTTTCAAAGTATTCGGCGTTGTCCGGGAGAAAAGCGCTCAATATCCTAGATAGAGCTACTGTAGTGATAGGTTTGGAAAATATTTTAACGCCATCTTCGTTCCCCTTTGGACTATTTTGCAGATGAAAAGGAGGGAGGATACCTAAGTAATTTCAGTAGTGCTCATGAGGCCTCCTTGATTTTCAAAGTACTCGGCGTTGTCCGGGAGAAAAGTGCTCAATATCCTAGATAGAGCTACTGTAGTGATAGGTTTGGAAAATATTTTAACGCCATCTTCGTTCCCCTTTGGACTATTTTGCAGATGAAAAGGAGGGAGGATACCTAAGTAATTTCAGTAGTGCCCAGAAGGCCTACTTGATTTTCAAAGTACTCGGCGTTGTCCGGGAGAAAAGTGCTCAATATCCTAGATAGAGCTACTGTAGTGATAGGTTTGGAAAATATTTTAACGCCATCTTCGTTACCCTTTGGACTATTTTGCAGATAAAAAGGAGGGAGGATACATAAGTAATTTCATTAGTGCTCAGGGGGCCTCCTTGATTTTCAAAGTACTCGGCGTTGTCCGGGAGAAAAGTGCTCAATATCCTAGATAGAGCTACTGTAGTGATAGGTTTGGAAAATATTTAAACGCCATCTTCGTTACCCTTTGAACTATTTTGCAGATAAAAAGGAGGGACGATACCTAAGTAATTTCAGTAGTGCTCAGGAGGCCTCCTTGATTTTCAAAGTACTCGGCGTTGTCCGGGAGAAAAGAGCTCAATATCTTAGATAGAGCTACTGTAGTGATAGGTTTGGAAAATATTTTAACGCCATCTTCGTTACCCTTTGGACTATTTTGCAGATAAAAAAGAGGGAGGATACCTAAGTAATTTCAGTAGTGCTCAGGAGGCCTCCTTGATTTTCAAAGTACTCGGCGTTGTCCGGGAGAAAAGTGCTCAATATCCTAGATAGAGCTACTGTAGTGATAGGTTTGGAAAATATTTTAACGCCATCTTCGATCCCCTTTAGACTATTTTGCAGATGAAAAGGAGGGAGGATACCTAAGTTATTTCAGTAGTGCTCAGGAGGCCTCCTTGATTTTCAAAGTATTCGGCGTTGTCCGGGAGACAAGCGCTCAATATCCTATATAGAGCTACTGTAGTGATAGGTTTGGAAAATATTTTAACGCCATCTTCGTTCCCCTTTGGACTATTTTGCAGATAAAAAGGAGGGAGGATACATAAGTAATTTCATTAGTGCTCAGGGGGCCTCCTTGATTTTCAAAGTACTCGGCGTTGTCCGGGAGAAAAGTGCTCAATATCCTAGATAGAGCTACTGTAGTGATAGGTTTGGAAAATATTTTAACGCCATCTTCGTTACCCTTTGAACTATTTTGCAGATAAAAAGGAGGGACGATACCTAAGTAATTTCAGTAGTGCTCAGGAGGCCTCCTTGATTTTCAAAGTACTCGGCGTTGTCCGGGAGAAAAGTGCTCAATATCTTAGATAGAGCTACTGTAGTGATAGGTTTGGAAAATATTTTAACGCCATCTTCGTTACCCTTTGGACTATTTTGCAGATAAAAAAGAGGGAGGATACCTAAGTAATTTCAGTAGTGCTCAGGAGGCCTCCTTGATTTTCAAAGTACTCGGCGTTGTCCGGGAGAAAAGTGCTCAATATCCTAGATAGAGCTACTGTAGTGATAGGTTTGGAAAATATTTTAACGCCATCTTCGATCCCCTTTAGACTATTTTGCAGATGAAAAGGAGGGAGGATACCTAAGTTATTTACGTAGTGCTCAGGAGGCCTCCTTGATTTTCAAAGTATTCGGCGTTGTCCGGGAGACAAGCGCTCAATATCCTAGATAGAGCTACTGTAGTGATAGGTTTGGAAAATATTTTAACGCCATCTTCGTTCCCCTTTGGACTATTTTGCAGATGAAAAGGAGGGAGGATACCTAAGTAATTTTAGTAGTGCTCAGAAGGCCTACTTGATTTTCAAAGTACTCGGCGTTGTCCAGGAGAAAAGTGCTCAATATCCTAGATAGAGCTACTGTAGTGATAGGTTTGGAAAATATTTTAACGCCATCTTCGTTACCCTTTGGACTATTTTGCAGATAAAAAGGAGGGAGGATACATAAGTAATTTCATTAGTGCTCAGGGGGCCTCCTTGATTTTCAAAGAACTCGGCGTTGTCCGGGAGAAAAGTGCTCAATATCCTAGATAGAGCTACTGTAGTGATAGGTTTGGAAAATATTTTAACGCCATCTTCGTTACCCTTTGAACTATTTTGCAGATAAAAAAGAGGGACGATACCAAAGTAATTTTAGTAGTGCTCAGGAGGCCTCCTTGATTTTCAAAGTACTCGGCGTTGTCCGGGAGAAAAGTGCTCAATATTTTAGATAGAGCTACTGTAGTGATAGGTTTGGAAAATATTTTAACGCCATCTTCGTTACCCTTTGGACTATTTTGCAGATAAAAAAGAGGGAGGATACCTAAGTAATTTCAGTAGTGCTCAGGAGGCCTCCTTGAGTTTCAAAGTACTCGGCGTTGTCCGGGGGAAAAGTGCTCAATATCCTAGATAGAGCTACTGTAGTGATAGGTTTGGAAAATATTTTAACGCCATCTTCAATCCCTTTTAGACTTCTTTGCAGATGAAAAGGAGGGAGGATACCTAAGTTATTTACGTAGTGCTCAGGAGGGCTCCTTGATTTTCAAAGTATTCGGCGTTGTCCGGGAGACAAGCGCTCAATATCCTAGATAGAGCCACTGTAGTGATAGGTTTGGAAAATATTTTAACGCCATCTTCGTTCCCCTTTGGACTATTTTGCAGATGAAAAGGAGGGAGGATACCTAAGTAATTTCAGTAGTGCTCATGAGGCCTCCTTGATTTTCAAAGTACTCGGCGTTGTCCGGGAGAAAAGTGCTCAATATCCTAGATAGAGCTACTGCAGTGATAGGTTTGGAAAATATTTTAACGCCATCTTCGTTACCCTTTGAACTATTTTGCAGATAAACAGGAGGGACGATACCTAAGTAATTTCAGTAGTGCTCAGGAGGCCTCCTTGATTTTCAAAGTACTCGGCGTTGTCCGGGAGAAAAGTGCTCAATATCCTAGATAGAGCTACTGTAGTGATAGGTTTGGAAAATATTTTAACGCCATCTTCGTTCCCCTTTGGACTATTTTGCAGATAAAAAAGAGGTAGGATACCTAAGTAATTTCAGTAGTGCTCAGGAGGACTCCTATTTTTTCACAGTACTCGGCGTTGTCCGGGAGAAAAGTGCTCAATATCTTAGATAGAGCTACTGTAGTGATAGGTTTGGAAAATATTTTGACGCCATCTTCGTTCCAATTTGGACTATTTTGCAGATAAAAAGGAGGGAGGATACCTAAGTGATTTCAGTAGTGCTCAGGAGGCGTTCTCGATTTTGAAAGTACTGGGGCTGCGATAGGAACGTATGTAGCATTGCACCGGGGCAGCAATAGGTACGTATGTAGCATTTACACCATGGCAGCAATGGGTACTTATATAGTATATGCACCGGGGCGGCAATAGGTACGTATATAGTCTGCACACCACGGTGGCGATACATACGTATATAGTATGAATACCGGAGCGGAGATAAGTACCTATATAGAAAGCGCAGATAGAGGTGGTACTTTTTATAGAAATATGTCATACTATTGCCCTGGGCAACGTAGGAGAAATGGTGGGGAAGAAGCAGCCTTCCCAAAAGGCAAAATTAAAAAGAAGCGGTGAAATGGGGCGACCAGGGAAGAGAAAGGTAGAAAGATAAATAGACGGCTATAGAGGAGGGGGGGAATAGAAGTTTGAATATAAAGATGTTACACACGCGATTTCTCCTCAATTTTATGTTTTCATGACCCCGAGCAACGCCGGGTAGCCCCGCTAGTCTATTATATAAATCCCACCTGTCTGTATGGATGTATGTATGTATGTATGTATGTATGTATGTATGTAAAGCTTCTCCTCCGAAAGTACCCAACAAACGGTCATACGGGTGACATCATTCCGACCGGCCAGCCCAGGCGCGTCTAATATCTCGGAACCGGAAAAAAAAATTGACTCTTCCGGGGTCGACTGAGCACTTTTCTCCAATGGGGGTGGCTTTTAACTCCATTTTTCAACGTTATTTATACTAATTTGAGAAGAAAAATAATGTAAAGTCACGATAAACTAGATATGACGTCAGAGTAAGGGAGTGGCGGGAGGAAATTCACTCACACTACAACCATTTTTTTCCTTTCTTTCTTCTTTCCCTCTCACTCCCACCCTTTCTTTCTTAATTATTAATAGACGCTAATATTTCTTCCCCCCTCCCTTCCTCACTATGGCCGTTCTGTTATCCTGATATAATACTCCCAGGCATTACCTCCTCCTCTCAGGCCAAATGGGGGGGAGGGGAAATGTCGGCATTCACCGATGTGAGCGCCACAGGCCAAATCTGCGGAGGGGGAATGTCGGCATTCGGCGGTATGAGCGCCCTAGGCCAAATCTGGGGAGGAGGAATGTCGGCATTCGCCGGTATGAGCGCCTCAGGCCAAATCTGGGGAGGGGGAATGTCGGCATTCGCCGGTATGAGCGCCCTAGGCCAAATCTGGGGAGGAGGAATGTCGGCATTCGCCGGTATGAGCGCATCAGGCCAACTCTGGGGAGGGGGAATGTCGCCATTCGCCGGTATGAGCGCCTCAGGCCAAATCTGGGGAGGAGGAATGTCGGCATTCGCCGGTATGAGCGCCTCAGGCCAAATCTGGGGAGGGGGAATGTCGGCATTCACCGGTATAAGCGCCTCAGGCCAAATCTGGGGAGGGGGAGTGTCGGCATTCGCCGGATGAGCGCATCAGGCGAAACTTGGGGAGGTGGAGTGTCAGCATTCGCCGGTGTGAACGCCCCAGGTGAAATTCAGGGGAGGGGGAGGAGTATAAGTAATCGTCGGTGAGATCCCGACCGAGGGTATTAGCCTGTACTTTAGGGGAGATGAAATTCCCAAAAGGAAAAGGGATTAAAAAATAAAATGATAATCTGATTTTTGATTCGACAGTGTAAAACCGACACCTATCGGATAATACACTTGATCTCAAGGCAAATTGCCGAGAACAGATACTACACTTTGATCTTAGCCAAAAGGCTGAGAATGTATTTAGAGAAATACATCTCGCAAAACATTAACTCCTAGAGTTAAAATTACATCTGCCAGATGTATTAACCCTTAGGCATAAAAGCCCGCTGTGTAAGGGGGAAAAGGGGGGTCGGGGGTCATTGTGACTTTTATAACACATTTTAAAACATTTTTTATTTCACATTAGCAAAAACAAAGACAATGACATTTTTTATTTTTCACAAAAAACAAAAAAGCACAATGAAAAAACCTAATCTACCCTAAGCTAGACATTTGCACTAAAAAATTCACAGTCACTCTATGGCTTAACCCTACTTAAAATATCCCCAAAATGAAACATGAATAACATGAAATAACGTGGGAGTGGGATGACACATTAAAAACACCCAAAAAGAAAGAAAAATAAAGAACCAAATAAAATGATAAGGGGTGGTTAGTAGGACCCTCCCTACCCTCTTGCTAAGTCTGGACCGCCCACTGTTTTCCGGCTCGAGGCCGAAAACAAGCAGGTCGACCCCTAAATGGGAGTGGGAATTAAGTGGGGTGTTCTGAAAATAAATAATCGGGATCTGGGTACGGGAATGGATGGCGTCTTCCAAGATAATATTGCCAAGGGTTTCATCAGCCGGGGACAAAATAAATATGTGGAGTGGGCATCTTTGGAAGCTCTCTAGTGCCGGCAAAAACAAAATCAGGACAGGACATCACTTATTCCTACTAGCTAAGATTCAACTAGGCTAACACTTTGAATTTTACATTGGGCTGGGTTCCGTAGGACCCAGTACCGCCTGCTCCATGCTAAGGAGGAAAAACGTATTCAAACTTGGCTCCTCGTCGGATGCACAAACTAGTGTTGCGCACCCATCTTCTATTGAACTCCATGCGATGTAGTCGTTTCCAATCGCATCTGATTTTCACTTTAAGCTGATGCTTAAAGTAAACAACCAGATCACGATCCGAAACAGACCCAACCCCATGAACCTCATCTAGACGTGTAACCCACGTCACTAACCTAGCTACGGCCAGGATCACAAGAAACACCATTCGCTTCTCTCTAGACCACGGCGGCGCTACGTTGTTGATGACGAATGCTACATCCAGGACCATCGGCTGCTCGGCATCGATGCGAGCCGTTACCTCTCTGACATACTCCCAGAGAAGACGTAATTTTCTGCAAGTGAAGAAGGCGTGCTCGGCCGTTTCTTCCTCATTGTCCTCACAGCGCGGGCACAAGGGGACGTCCCTTATGCCATCCCTGCGTAATCTGCCATAGAGGGGCAGTGCGTTCCGAACAAGTCGCCAGGTCAGAGAGTACTCAGAATTGTTGAGATAACTCTGGCCTGGCGCCCAACTCCACTGGGAGCGAGCCTCCTCCGTCGACAATCCAAGCCGCCTCCCAAGCGGATCCGAAGCGGACCCCTCCACTAGATCCCGATACAGTCTCTTCCTAGACCGGGCAAGGTCACTGGACCCCGGCAACGCCTTAAGCGCAGCTCGGCATTCGGTGACGAACAGCGACTCTCCTCTCGGCCTACGTCGACCTTCGACCGAGTGGTCGGGTATGAGGTTGGGAAAGGCGTCCTCAACCGCAGGGACCCACGGAGCGTCTTCCGTCAAAGTACGACTCAGGAAAGCCAGTCTCTCAGCATGTCTATGACTTGCCAAGTCAGGCATCCCCAAGCCTCCATCACACGGACGTTGCGTACAGACCTGTCTGCGGACGTATGCTTTCCGCCCCTTCCACAGAAGTGAAAAGAGCAAGCGCGTGAAAGCAAGAAGGCGGTCCGCAGGCAGCGGGAGTACAGACAGTCGGTAAAGGATGAGAGGAAAGACGTAAGTGGCGCACGCCTCCGCTCTCCCCTTCAAGGAAAGTTTCCTTCGAGTCCAAGCCCTCACAGACGATTCGACCTTTGCCTGTACTTCCGACCAATTCTTCTCCAGCTGGAGACCCGGTCCGAACCAAACGCCAAGGATCCGAACCGGGCCATCGGTCCAGCTGAAGTCACCTGGAAGTGCGGTCTCTCCGCTCCAGGCAGCCAACCGCAGGCCGTTGGACTTGCTGCGGTTGACAATGGCCCCTGTAACATCTTCGTAACGAGCGAGCGCCTTAATCACCGCTTCTATGTCTTCACGGCTGGACACAAAAACGGTGACATCATCGGCATACGCGGAAACCCTGGCTCGCGCATAGTGAGGAGGGATAGCGATTCCGCGTAGGACTGGTGTAGCCGCCCCGTCCCTTAATTTGCGAAGGAAGGGCTCCAACGCCAGGACATAAAGCAGGGGCGACAGCGGACAACCCTGACGTACCGAACGAGAAACCACGAACGACTCCGAAAGCCTACCGTTTACCTGCACCGCTACCGTCGGCAGACGATACAGAATGGAGATCCACTTGCGGAAGTCCGGATTAAAACCGGCAGCCTCTAGAACAGATTCCAAGAAACCATGGTCGACCCTATCGAAAGCCTTGGACTGATCTAAATTGATCAGCGCTGCTTCAGTGTCGTCTTCTATACCCTCTAGGATCGTGCGAACCAGATGCAAATTGTTTTGAATTGACCTCCCCTTCACAGCATAGTTCTGCTCAGGTTCGATCAAGTCAGCGATAACAACCTGCAAACGATTCGCAAGAACACGGGCCAAAATCTTTAACTCTGTGTTTAGCAGAGTTATGGGCCTGTAATCATCTAAATTCCCCTCACCAGGTTGGCCCCCCTTCTTCAACAATGTGACCACTCCTTTGGTAACCTGCCCAGGGATCGAGCCCTGAGCAAACCAGTGGTTAAACACATCCTTCAGAAGAGGAACAAACATGGGCGACAGCCTCAAGTAAACTTCGTATGGCAGACCATCGAGTCCTGGAGATTTGTTGTAGCCGACCTGCTTCAACGCAGTAATGATCTCACCCTCTGTAACATCCCCATCACAGCTAGCTGCTCGGGCCGCCTCTAGGCGGGGCGAGTCAGCCAAATAGCTGTCAAACTCCTGGCCGCGGAGTCTGGGTAGTTGGGTGAAGCGATCCTCCAAATGCTCGCGGAACCCCTCGCAAATCTCACGAGTAGATACCAGGGTATGTCCTTCCAGGTTATCAACCTTCCGAATGTACCCATCCGAGCCACGACGTAAAGCAGCCTTACGCTCAACAGCGTCAACGTTCACAGCTTCGTTAGAGACTTTCTTTAACCTAGCTCGAACTACTTGACCTTCATATCGCTCGCTAGCCAAGCGATTGAGGTCCCCCTTAATTAAGGCTATCTCTAGGGGATCCCCCCCAGCCACCGCCCGGGTCATCTTATCATCTACACGCTTCTGTGTCCTAGCCCTATCTTGAGCGAGGCGCTGGCTATAGCGGACACAAAAGCGTCTAACATAAACCTTAGTTTTCACCCACCAACTACTCCCGATAACCGCCCCCACTAAAGCCCGCTGAAGTAGTAACGTTAGCTTGTCCCGGAAGTCGGGTATCTCCAGTAAGGAGGTATTCAACTTCCAGTACCCAGCTAACCTAGGCCTATCGCTTAAACTCAAACGGGCCATAACCAATTTATGGTCCGAGTGACCTAACCAAGTGAACGTGGGACAAGATAAGAAATCTATGTCGCCTCTTCTAACTAACATTCTGTCCAAGTAAGTACTCGAACAGAAGGCCGCGCTAGTATGCCACGTCCACATCTCCCGCCCTGGGTGATCAACGCGAAATCTGTCGACAAGATCGCATGAGGCGATCAGGTCAGACAGACTGCTATCACACCTATCCGACCCTCTATTACCCCCGACCTTATCTATCTTGGGGTCAAGGACGGCATTCCAATCCCCCATTAATACTACACGCTCCGGACCCCCGAGAAACGTCTCCAACCGTCGAAAAAAGGAAACCCTCTCACCAACAGCGTTAGGCGCATAAACCGCAACGATCCGAAACTTGCTGCTGTCAACGGCAACATCGACTACGACCAACCGTCCTTCCGCATCCGTATGAACAACGCGCACTGTCGCGGACAGAGTGCGTCTCACTAGCAAAGAGACACCACAACTACGAACATTGCCATATGCTGAAAACAACTCAAAGTCATCAGTCAGCACATCACAATCCCCGTACGAACAGAAGTGGGTCTCCTCGATCGCAGCAATATCTACCTTAAGCGCCACGAGATCCCTCAGCACGCGAACAGCCTTGCTTCGGGATCTCATGCCCCTCACGTTCAATGTAGCCAAGTTTAAAGCCATCATTACTCCTAATCAGTGTTACAAACGGGACTAAAGTCCTCGGGAGTGAGGACGCCGAAGGCCTGACCGAGACTGCCGGTCAGCAGTTCGGACGAAATCCGTCCGTCTCTAGACAGGCCCCCCACGTCCAGGGGGAAAGTCAGTTTGAGTGCCCGATAAAATGAGGGGTGAACATAAGCAGGGACCCTCCCCGTACATCTGGCAGCCAGCTTACGTAATGACGGGTGCTCCTCATCTATTAGCTTCATACCCTGAATCACCTTTTTACCCGCCTCCACCATCCTCCACAGAGCCTTTGCCCTGCTCCCATTTTCCGGACGAATAAATGTTGTTAACATTGGGGCTTCCATAAAATTCAGCGGATCCTGGACCTGTTTGTCCCTCACATGGGTGAAGGCCTCCAGCATTTTGAGGTACTTTTTCTGTCGGCCATTCAAATCCGTCTGTGTCTGCGTAGCATTGGCCTCGCAAATCCTTTCATCAGGGAAAAAAGGGTACTTTTTGTTTTTTCCATGTTTTACTACCGGTGGAGACGGAGGTTTAGCTTTCTCGACAGGGGCTCTTTCTGCTTCCTCTGTCCTGGTAGTCGGGGATTTATCTCTGGGCGTATTTGAGGGGGTATCCAAAAGGGGAGGGGTGTTTTGCGCAACCTCATTTGAAGGGGACGGGGATTGGGTTTTGGGGGGTTGAGCAAGTTCAGTGCCACTGCTTTCTATTATTTTGTCTTTTGGCTCTTCTTCTTCCACCATCTCTTCCTCTGCTGCTTTCTTTGTCTCTTTAATCTTTTTGGCTTTATTTTCTTTAGGCTTTTCTAAGTCCACTCCTTCAACGACCATTACCGTCTCGTCCTCATTTGCTTTCTCATCCTCCTCTGACGAGTGGGTCGGCAATTTTCGTTTCACCCCTGGAGTGAGTGTGTTTACCGGTTCAACAGGAGTTTTTGTCTCCTGAATAGGGGATTTGTTAACCGGAGCTGATTTGGAGGTAATAGCGATCTTCTTTGCTTTTTTTCCCACTACCGTACTCCACTTGGGGGAATCGTTCTCCGTCCCGGCTGCCTCTGTGTTTGCTTGAGGTACCACAGGTGTCTTTTTCTGTGTTGAAGGCACAGACGCCGGGGACTTCGCTGGAATCCTTTTCGGGCAATCTTTTGCCATATGCCCCGGCGTCTTACAGCTCCAGCAATACGGCCTCCTTCCCTCGACAATGAGTGACATTGCCCAGGATTCGCACTGTAATTGCGCGGGGATGTCCAAGAAACCTTTATGACTCACTCTCATCTTTAGTTTATACTCCCCCGTCTGAATGTTCCTGGGTCCACGGACAGGAAAGATTGCCTCGACGTCACCATACTGTGACATAACTGCTCCTAGATGGTCGGAGTCAATACAGCATGGGACGCCGAGGATTGTGATGGTCGTCCTTCTTTTCCCCTGATATTCAGGCTTAACTCTTAACCCCTTCCATATCAGGTCCTGTCTTGCCACTTTCTCGGCATCCTTCGTTGTTGGAAGCAGGATATCCCACATGGCATACGATCGCTGAACTACGTATGTGGCTGGGACGTTCAAGTCCCCCAACATCTCGTACATTTTGTCTTTCGTAATTCTGGTTAACCCCTTCGCTTTTGCGTCCGTCGTTACCAATGACACAATCCTCAACCGTAAGCTTTCAAGGGTGCCAGGGATAAGCTTTAATGTACTACCCTGGGTATAGGCTTCGTACTTTTCCTTGAAAAGCTTTTTATACTCGTCAGGGGATTTTTGTGCTGTAGGTCCCCACGCTGCCACATTCTGAGAACTTCCTGAGGTTGGCGTCACTTCCTTAGCCATGGATTCTCTTCCCGCAGGGATTAGAGCGCTGCCCAACACTGGCCATGATTCTACTTGCTTTCTGGATGCCCCCCGTTTCAACTTAGGCCTTGCTTGCCTTTGCTGTTTAGCACGGTCTTCCGAGGACTCCCGATCTGACCCCGATGAGGAGCACCCCCAAATAAAACTAGGGCTATGGTCTTCTTTTTGTGCTATCCCCAAATCCAGGGAATTGCATTTCCTTAAGGGTTCTGGACTTTTTGGGTGATTGAAGGGAACATCATCCATAACCGCCAAGAGGTCTTTCTTAGTTATTATACCTCGACTAGTTTTGACTGGCGTTACGAAGTCCCCAAACACCAGATCTTTCTTTTCAGCAGACCTAACCCTCGGCCTGGAACGCGGAACTGGGACATTAGCTGACGAGCCAATCTGGGCGCACTCGGGTGTGCTAACCCTATCCACATCTGGGTTGCCACTTGATGCGGCGTTCCTCCCCGTACTTGAGGTGCCCGGCGTGGCCACACCTCCTTGGGCGCACTCGAGTGTGCCACCCCCCTCCGATACGACTGGGGCGCACTCGGGTGTGCAACCCCCCTCCGATACTACTGGGGCGCACTCGGGTGTGCAACCCCCCTCCGATACGACTGGGGCGCACTCGGGTGTGCAACCCCCCTCCGATACGACTGGGGCGCACTCGGGTGTGCAACCCCCCTCCGATACGACTGGGGCGCACTCGGGTGTGCAACCCCCCTCCAATACGACTGGGTCGCACTCGGGTGTGCAATCCCCCTCCAATACGACTGGGGCGCACTCGGGTGTGCAACCCCCCTCCAATACGACTGGGGCGTACTCGGGTGTACAACCCCCCTCCGTCTCAACTGGGGTGCACTCGGGTGTGCAACCCCCCTTCCAGGTCGGAGAACCGCTCGGCACGGTTATCCCCAACATCATTAGGTCGTACTCAGGGGTACGATTTACCAAATCTAGTAAGGTGCCCTCCGCGGTCACACCTTCCTCGCCCTCGCTGTTGTCAACGACAACACAGGTTTTTGAAGCCCGGGTGGCTTCCATCTATAAACGGGTCTGCAAGAGGCACGACACCCGCCGATTCGGAGACGAGGAGACCTTCACCGTTTTACGGGTTCGTCAGTCTCCCCGAAACCTGCCAGCTGCTTAAGTGCGCACCTCAGACAGACGCTGAAAAAGAAACAAAGTAAAAATAATTAATGGCCCAAGAGGGGCGAACAAACCTGACTGCAGGACTAGACCCGCCGATTCGGAGACGAGGAGACCTTCACCGTTTTACGGGTTCGTCAGTCTCCCCGAAACCTGCCAGCTGCTTAAGTCAGCCCAACAGTCAGGGAAAAGAAGAAAAGAAAAAGTCCCAAGAGGGGACAAAAAGGTGACAAAAGCCCCAAAAGGGGGCTTGGTCAAAGAAAAACGCTTTGAACCTAGCCGCAAGGGCTCGGTAGCGGGATCCTTAGTCTTTGGGAAAATGAGAATGTTTTATCTGAGAACAGATACTACACTCTGATCTTAGCCAAAAGGCTGAGAAAGGATCCGAAATTGAAATTTTTGGAGAGATTTCTATCAGTATTTATAACGAATCTACGACAGCACAGCGGTCTATCTACTTATACACTGTTTAAATTACATTAATAAATTAACAAGTAATAATAACTAGGATTTTCTTTCAACAAACATTGTATAATACTATTTAACAACTTATTACATGAATTTTGAATATCAAAAAATAATTTTAGACTCCCCCAGGCCGTTTTTCTCTAATTCAACATAGCTTTTAGACGCCATTTTTTTTTAACCGAAAATTACATTAATTCACTTCTTTTGGCTAAGATCAAGGTGTAGTATCTGTTCCGATGGATACTGCACTCCATAGATTGGTATCGTCATGGCCTTCGGGGCTTCATTCCGCCGGTCTATGGGTCTGTCCTGTGCAGTTCTAGGAGGTCCACACTCCCAGGCTTTGTCTCCCCTCTTTGGGGAGGAGTAAGTTTATTGCTTACTGAGGCGCCTCTACCAGGGGAATCCCGACGGGGCGGCCCAGGCAATTTTTAATGGCCAGATTGCTAACCTTCTCGGGCGCTAGCTTTACAAGTCCAACTTGAATTTATTTGTTAGAGAATAGCTAAGGAAGAGCGATAACTCACGTTTAAAAACACAATTTAGGTTTTTAAAACAAGGTTAGAGAATATACATAACATAAAAGCGTATTCTTATGTAAAATTCACATCTTCGTTCCCCTTTGGACTATTTTGCAGATGAAAAGGAGGGAGGATACCTAAGTAATTTCAGTAGTGCTCATGAGGCCCCCTTGATTTTCAAAGTACTCGGCGTTGTCCGGGAGAAAAGTGCTCAATATCCTAGATAGATAGAGCTACTGTAGTGATAGGTTTGGAAAATATTTTAACGCCATCTTCGTTACCCTTTGGACTATTTTGCAGATAAAAACGAGGGAGGATACCTAAGTAATTTCAGTAGTGCTCAGGAGGCCTCCTTGATTTTCAAAGTACTCGGCGTTGTCCGGGAGAAAAGTGCTCAATATCCTAGATAGAGCTACTGTAGTGATAGGTTTGGAAAATATTTTAACGCCATCTTCGTTCCCCTTTGGACTATTTTGCAGATGAAAAGGAGGGAGGATACCTAAGTAATTTCAGTAGTGCTCAGGAGGTCTCCTTGATTTTCAAAGTACTCGGCGTTGTCCGGGAGAAAAGTGCTCAATATCCTAGATAGAGCTACTGTAGTGATAGGTTTGGAAAATATTTTAACGCCATCTTCGTTCCCCTTTGGACTATTTTGCAGATAAAAAGGAGGGAGGATACCTAAGTAATTTCAGTAGTGCTCAGGAGGCCTCCTTGATTTTAAAAGTACTCGGCGTTGTCCGGGAGAAAAGTGCTCAATATCCTAGATAGAGCTACTGTAGTGATAGGTTTGGAAAATATTTTAACGCCATCTTCGTTCCCCTTTGGACTATTTTGCAGATAAAAAGGAGGGAGGATACCTAAGTAATTTCAGTAGTGCTCAGAGGGCCTCCTTGATTTTCAAAGTACTCGGCGTTGTCCGGGAGAAAAGTGCTCAATATCCTAGATAGAGCTACTGTAGTGATAGGTTTGGAAAATATTTTAACGCCATCTTCGTTACCCTTTGGACTATTTTGCAGATAAAAACGAGGGAGGATACCTAAGTAATTTCAGTAGTGCTCAGGAGGCCTCCTTGATTTTAAAAGTACTCGGCGTTGTCCGGGAGAAAAGTGCTCAATATCCTAGATAGAGCTACTGTAGTGATAGGTTTGGAAAATATTTTAACGCCATCTTCGTTCCCCTTTGGACTATTTTGCAGATGAAAAAGAGGGAGGATACCTAAGTAATTTCAGTAGTGCTCAGGAGGCCTCCTTGATTTTCAAAGTACTCGGCGTTGTCCGGGAGAAAAGTGCTCAATATCCTAGATAGAGCTACTGTAGTGATAGGTTTGGAAAATATTTTAACGCCATCTTCGTTCCCCTTTGGACTATTTTGCAGATAAAAAGGAGGGAGGATACCTAAGTAATTTCAGTAGTGCTCAGGAGGCCTCCTTGATTTTAAAAGTACTCGGCGTTGTCCGGGAGAAAAGTGCTCAATATCCTAGATAGAGCTACTGTAGTGATAGGTTTGGAAAATATTTTAACGCCATCTTCGTTACCCTTTGGACTATTTTGCAGATAAAAAGGAGGGAGGATACCTAAGTAATTTCAGTAGTGCTCAGGAGGCCTCCTTGATTTTCAAAGTACTCGGCGTTGTCCGGGAGAAAAGTGCTCAATATCCTAGATAGAGCTACTGTAGTGATAGGTTTGGAAAATATTTTAACGCCATCTTCGTTACCCTTTGGACTATTTTGCAGATAAAAACGAGGGAGGATACCTAAGTAATTTCAGTAGTGCTCAGGAGGCCTCCTTGATTTTAAAAGTACTCGGCGTTGTCCGGGAGAAAAGTGCTCAATATCCTAGATAGAGCTACTGTAGTGATAGGTTTGGAAAATATTTTAACGCCATCTTCGTTCCCCTTTGGACTATTTTGCAGATGAAAAGGAGGGAGGATACCCAAGTAATTTCAGTAGTGCTCAGGAGGCCTCCTTGATTTTAAAAGTACTCGGCGTTGTCCGGGAGAAAAGTGCTCAATATCCTAGATAGAGCTACTGTAGTGATAGGTTTGGAAAATATTTTAACCCCATCTTCGTTCCCCTTTGGACTATTTTGCAGATAAAAAGGAGGGAGGATACCTAAGTAATTTCAGTAGTGCTCAGAGGGCCTCCTTGATTTTTAAAGTACTCGGCGTTGTCCGGGAGAAAAGTGCTCAATATCCTAGATAGAGCTACTGTAGTGATAGGTTTGGAAAATATTTTAACCCCATCTTCGTTCCCCTTTGGACTATTTTGCAGATAAAAAGGAGGGAGGATACCTAAGTAATTTCAGTAGTGCTCAGGAGGCCTCCTTGATTTTAAAAGTACTCGGCGTTGTCCGGGAGAAAAGTGCTCAATATCCTAGATAGAGCTACTGTAGTGATAGGTTTGGAAAATATTTTAACGCCATCTTCGTTCCCCTTTGGACTATTTTGCAGATAAAAAGGAGGGAGGATACCTAAGTAATTTCAGTAGTGCTCAGGAGGCCTCCTTGATTTTCAAAGTACTCGGCGTTGTCCGGGAGAAAAGTGCTCAATATCCTAGATAGAGCTACTGTAGTGATAGGTTTGGAAAATATTTTAACGCCATCTTCGTTACCCTTTGGACTATTTTGCAGATAAAAACGAGGGAGGATACCTAAGTAATTTCAGTAGTGCTCAGGAGGCCTCCTTGATTTTCAAAGTACTCGGCGTTGTCCGGGAGAAAAGTGCTCAATATCCTAGATAGAGCTACTGTAGTGATAGGTTTGGAAAATATTTTAACGCCATCTTCGTTACCCTTTGGACTATTTTGCAGATAAAAACGAGGGAGGATACCGAAGTAATTTCAGTAGTGCTCAGGAGGCCTCCTTGATTTTAAAAGTACTCGGCGTTGTCCGGGAGAAAAGTGCTCAATATCCTAGATAGAGCTACTGTAGTGATAGGTTTGGAAAATATTTTAACGCCATCTTCGTTCCCCTTTGGACTATTTTGCAGATAAAAAGGAGGGAGGATACCTAAGTAATTTCAGTAGTGCTCAGGAGGCCTCCTTGATTTTCAAAGTACTCGGCGTTGTCCGGGAGAAAAGTGCTCAATATCCTAGATAGAGCTACTGTAGTGATAGGTTTGGAAAATATTTTAACGCCATCTTCGTTCCCCTTTGGACTATTTTGCAGATAAAAACGAGGGAGGATACCTAAGTAATTTCAGTAGTGCTCAGGAGGCCTCCTTGATTTTCAAAGTACTCGGCGTTGTCCGGGAGAAAAGTGCTCAATATCCTAGATAGAGCTACTGTAGTGATAGGTTTGGAAAATATTTTAACGCCATCTTCGTTCCCCTTTGGACTATTTTGCAGATGAAAAGGAGGGAGGATACCCAAGTAATTTCAGTAGTGCTCAGGAGGCCTCCTTGATTTTAAAAGTACTCGGCGTTGTCCGGGAGAAAAGTGCTCAATATCCTAGATAGAGCTACTGTAGTGATAGGTTTGGAAAATATTTTAACGCCATCTTCGTTCCCCTTTGGACTATTTTGCAGATAAAAAGGAGGGAGGATACCTAAGTAATTTCAGTAGTGCTCAGGAGGCCTCCTTGATTTTAAAAGTACTCGGCGTTGTCCGGGAGAAAAGTGCTCAATATCCTAGATAGAGCTACTGTAGTGATAGGTTTGGAAAATATTTTAACGCCATCTTCGTTCCCCTTTGGACTATTTCGCAAATCAGTAGGAGAGAGGATACCTAAGTGATTTCAGGAGTGCTCATGAGGCCTCCTTGATTTTCAAAGTACTCGGCGTTGTCCGAGAGAAAAGTGGTCAATATCCTAGATAGAGCTATGATAAAGACTATCATGAGAGGATTGAAAATGATGAAGACTATCATGAGAGGATTGAAAATGATGAAGACTATCATGAGGGGATTGAAAATGATGAAGACTATAATGAGGGGATTGAAAATGATGTACACTATCATGAGGGGATTGAAAATGATGAAGACTATCATGAGGGGATTGAAAATGATGAAGACTATCATGAGAGGATTGAAAATGATGAAGAATTTCATGAAAGGATTGAAAATGAGAAAAAATAGACTGACAGGATTGGAAATGATGAAGAATACCATGAGAGGATTGAAAATGATGAATAATATCATGAGGGGATTGAAAATGATGAAGAATATCATGAGAGGATTGAAAATGATGAAGACTATCATGAGAGGATTGAAAATGATGAAGACTATCATGAGAGGATTGAAAATGATGAAGACTATCATGAGAGGATTGAAAATGATGAAGACTATCATGAGAGGATTGAAAATGATGAAGACTATCATGAGAGGATTGAAAATGATGAAGACTATCATGAGAGGATTAAACATGATGAAGACTATCATGAGAGGATTAAACATGATGAAGACTATCATGAGAGGATTAAACATGATGAAGACTATCATGAGAGGATTAAACATGATGAAGACTATCATGAGAGGATTAAAAATGATGACTATCATGAGAGGATTAAAAATGATGAAGACTATCATGAGAGGATTGAAAATGATGAAGACTATCATGAGAGGATTGAAAATGATGAAGACTATCATGAGGGAATTGAAAATGATGAAGACTATCATGAGGGAATTGAAAATGATGAAGACTATCATGAGGGGATTGAAAATGATGAAGAATGTCATGAGAGGATTGAAAATGATGAAGAATGTCATGAGAGGATTGAAAATGATAGAGGAGTGTCATGAGAGGATTGAAAATGATGAAGAATGTCATGAGAGGATTGAAAATGATGAAGAATGTCATGAGAGGATTGAAAATGATGAAGAATGTCATGAGAGGATTGAAAATGATGAAGAATGTCATGAGAGGATTGAAAATGATGAAGAATGTCATGAGAGGATTGAAAATGATGAAGAATGTCATGAGAGGATTGAAAATTATGAAGAATAGACTGACAGGATTGGAAATGATGAAGAATACCATGAGAGGATTGAAAATGATGAATAATATCATGAGGGGGTTGAAAATGAGAAGAATATCATGAGGGGATCGAAAATGATGAAATATACCATGAGAGGATTGAAAATGATGAAGAATATCATGAGGGGATTGAAAATGATGAAGAATATCATGAGGGGATTTAAAATAATGAAGAATATCATGAGAGGATTGAAAAAATGAAGAATATCATGAGAGGATTTAAAATTATTAAGAATATCATGAGCGGATTGAAAATGATGAGGAATATTACGAGAGGATTGAAAATGATGAAGAATATTATGAGGGGATTGAAAATGATGAAGAATATTATGAGGGGATTGAAAATAATTAATAGTATGAGGAGATTGAAAATGATGAAGAATATTATGAGGGGATTGAAAATGATTAATAGTATGAGGAGATCGAAAATGATGAATACAACGAGGGGAGTTAAAATGATGAAGGATATCATGAGGGGATTCAAAATATATAGTATGAACACCGGGGCGGTTATAAGTACTTATATAGAAGGCGCAGACAGTGGTGGTACTTTTTATAGAAATAAGTCATACTATTGCCCTGTGAAACGTAGGATGAAATGGTGAGGAAGAAACAGCTTTCGCAAAAGGCAAAATTTAAAAGTAGCGACCAGGGTAGATAAAAGTAGAAAGATAAAGAGACAGCTATAGAGAGAGAGGGAGAGAAATAGAAGTTTTAATATAAAGATGTTACACACGCGATTTTTCTTCAATTATGTTTTTATGACCCCGAGCAACGCCGGGTAGCCCCGCTAGTATACTTATAATTTGGATAAGGATAAACAATTTTCAAGTTTGGTTTATATTTTTCCATTTCGTAAGACTTTGATGTCTATTTTTTTGAAGGTCATTATAGTCTAGATTTATAAGCTTTCTCTTCAGTCATGCTGCACTTTTACAACATTTTAGTATTCTTTGATACGTGGAAAATGTAAAGAAAATGAATTTATACTGAATCATTTTACATGACATGTTTTATATATCAAGTCAAACAGTGATATTATCTATTGAATTCACAAATTAAGTAAATATTGAAGAATTTGGTATATTTCGACTACTGTTCTCATCTTGGCTGTTTTATCACAACGTTTTGGCCGCAAGGACTTGTGGCCCAGTGGATATAGTACTAAGTAAAATTCAGTTCTAAGTGACGGTCATCTGAAGGTTGAAGGTTCAATCCTAAGTGCAGGTGATATGAAGAATTGCGAGTTACGGAAGACTTCTTCCCAGTCATGGCAGATGGAACGAGAGCATGCTACCCCTGTTGATTTAATAAAAGGTTCCGTTCGAAATTTCGTCAAGATTCCCGAGTTTGACAGAAACATTCCCGAGTTTGACAAAATACACCTGAAGAAGGTCAGAGGTTACATCGGCTGAAACGTTGTGATAAAAACACCCAAGATGAGAACAGTAGTCTTAATATACCAAATTCTAAAAATTATCAACCCTCATCTCAAAAATTCCGAAACATAAGTAAACATTATTGTTATGCATGTTTATTTTTTTGACGTAATATTTATTTAATAAGATATCTTATCCATTCGCAGATAATATTGGAAAATAAATGATATCATTTACTGCTGAGAAATCTTGATCATCAGACGAAGAAGGATCACATCATCTCCTTCAATAATACAAGAATGGAAACATACGCAAAACTGAAGCCTTATTCTTGTGAATTATGTGAATTATCATTTGCAAACAATTCTAATTTAAAGAGGCATGTACGAACGCATACCAAAGAAAAAACTTATACATGTCAAGTATGTGAATCTGCATTTTCAATTGTCTTCCTTAAAAGTACACATGCAAATACACACTGGATTGAAGCCATATTCTTGTAAGGAATGTAAAGCTGCATTTTCACACAATTCTTCTCTAAAAAAAACACATGCGGACACACACCGGGGAAAAATCTTATTGCAAAATATGTGGATCTGCATTTTCAGAGGACTCTTCGTTAACAAGACATATGCGAATGCATACTAGAGAGAAACCTTATTCTTGTACATTATGTGAATCTGCATTTTATGAGAATTCTAAACTAAAGAAACACATGCAGACCCACACTGTAGAAAAGCCTTATTCTTGTACTGTATGTAAATTTACATTTTTACTGGATTCTTCTTTAAAAAGACACATGCGAATACACAATGGAGAAAAAACCTTATTCTTGTAAAGAATGTGACTCTGGATTTTCCAGCAATTCTAATTTAAAAAGGCATATTCGAACACACACTGGTGAGAAACCCTATTCCTGCAATGTATGTGAATCTGAATTTTCAGAAGATTCTTCATTAAAAATACACATGCAGACACATACTGGCGAAAAACATTCTTGTGAAATGTGTGGATATGCTTTTGTAAGCAGTTCTAAATTAAAACGACACATTCGAACACATACAGGAGAGAGGCCTTATTCTTGTAAAGTATGTCTATTTGCATTTTCAGATTATTCTTACTTGACAACACACATGCGCATACACACTGGAGAGAAACCCTATGCTTGTAGCGTATGTGAATCTGTATTTTCACACAATTCTTCCCTAAAAATCCATATGCAAACACATACTGGAGACAAACCTTATTCTTGTAAAGTATGTGAGTCTTCATTTTATGAGAATTCTAAGCTAAAGAATCATATGCGAACACACACTGGAGAAAAACCTTATTCTTGCAATGTATGTGGATCTACCTTTTCTCTAGCTTCTACCTTAAAAAGACACATGCGGATGCACACTGGCGAAAAACCTTATCCATGTGAAAAATGTGAGTCTGCATTTATAAGTAGTTCAGATTTAAAAAGACATATTCGAACACACACCGGAGAGAAACCGTATTCTTGTAATGTGTGTGAATCTGCATTTGCAGAGAAAGCTTCTTTAAAAAAACACATGCGAAGACACCCTGGAGAGAGTTTGAATGCATACTAGACACCACCCTTTGAGCTTCGTCAATCTCTTGTACAGGGTTTGTCAGGACATAGTAATATGAGGATACTCCCCCTTCAAAGTAAACACTGACCAAATGTTTAAATAAAGTAATAGTATTTAAAACTGTAATATCAGAAAACGTTTGAACCTTAAATAAGGGAAAAGTTATTTTAAATGAATAAGAGAAGAAAGAATGAAGAAAACTAAACCAAGTTCCTTTTGACATAGGTATGCATTGACTTTTAAAAGATAAGTAATAGTTCACTTTCTAACAATACTAATCCGGAAACTCCACAAGACCAGATTACTTCTGGTCCTGGAATCCGGCAAGACAAAGCAAAGACTTAAAAAAGAAATTAGTGAAGATTATTAAATAAACACTTGGATATTTATGTCATTCATAAAGAAATCAAGTGTTAGCCCCAGGACAAGAGCTTTTGTTCTCTGGGAATTTTTTTAAAAGAGAATAACTTTATTCTTTATACATAGATCTGTATTTTCAGAAAGTTTCATAAAAAAATCACGCAAACACACTGTAAGAAAAACCTTATGTACATCTGCAATTTCAGATAATTCTTCCTTAACAAAAAAAAAATTCATACACATTCGGACACACAATTTATTAAAAAATAAACATATGAAAATCTTGGAGAAATATTATTCATGTAAAACATGCCGATCTGCATTTTCACAAACTTTGAGATTAAAACAATGCATGTGAACACGAGAAAACCATTCTTTTGAGATATGTTTTACAGTACTTTACTACAATATATTATAAATTTACAGAATGTATTGCAAGTCATTGTAATGCACTTAATGACACGCAAGTGTGTTTTCAAAGACTTAATACAAACAACTTGAATTTATCTATTTAATAAAAGCAATGAATATGGCATTAATTTAAAATTTTCTTTCTTTCTTTTAAGAGGAGGGTTATGTTATAGTTTTGGTGCCTTCCTTTCTCTAAATGGTAAAGTATACAAAAAGGAAATAACGTTCCCATGTTACCCTGTATCCTAGAACACATATTCCATAATTTATGATAAGTGTAATAGTTTAAGATTTTGCCAAGCACACAAATTTTGACGCTCACATGCATGCACTGATACATTTAAATATCTCTTTATATAACTCAAGATTTTATGCAGAGAAATTCTTTTTTCTATTAAATGTTTTGTATCTAACTTATTTTAAAAGTTTTTTTTGGGGGGAAGCTACGCCCTCCCCCTCTCCATCCGCTAATTAGTAAAGTTTGCAAAGAAAATAATGTGCCTATTTTTCTCACTGGGTTGCTGAGAATGTTTCCAAAATTCAGAATGATTAGTTAACAAAAAAAGTATATATATATATATATATATATATATATATATATATACATGCACCAGTTATATGTTAATATTTACAAAAAAAATGGGTGCATGTTACTTCCTGTGTTGCCGAGAATATATATATACCCAATTTATAATGATCCATACATTAGTTTAGAGATTGCCCTGTACACACACACATATATATATATATATATATATATATATATATATATATATATATATATATATATACCTAACTTTATGTAGAGAAAGATAAAATTATTATGTGCATAATTTATATTCAGATGGATCAACATGTACTTCTACTATTTTTATTTGATATATGCATGAAATATATATATATATATATCCTGAAATATTAGACCAACAAGAGTGATGCTGGAAATTATAAATGTATCCATATATCTCAGCTCAACAACTTACATGCATTAAAATTACTGATAGATCTTGCCATATTAAATCTTTAATGCATTTTTAGACCTTTTTCATTGGTTTTATCAAATTGATTTGCTTCAGTACTAAGTTAATGTCGAATTGTATCAAACTTGTCACAGACTTGAATACTAACACTGCAGCAATGTTGATGATTATTGGTGTAAAAAGCACATACAAAATCACCATTCTGATAAAAATTATTTCATCAGCAATTATAAAATTACACACTTAAGTGAAGTTAATTTCCTAAATAAACTTAAATAATTCAGGCATTATCTTTAATGTTTTCACATGGAATCTTTCTATACTGCATACTATACTATTAGTTAAATTTACCTTGATTATTTATATAAAGGATTCCTTTTTTTTCACATTTGTTTTGAACTTGATAATATGGTGTAAGCAAACTAGACACTCTAAATATCAAGCAGCCCAATAGCAGCCAATAAATGTATCATTTTTATCATCTTGGGAAATCTCCCACACATTATTTATAATTTAATTTCCCATCTCAGATCCCATCATATACACTGATCGCCTGAAGCAGCATCATAACCTTCACCTAACAATTCCTAAAATAAAATCTAGAAAGATATTAAATTTATTTTTAATTAAAGTTTTTAAATGTTTATTTCAGTATATCATCACTGTAAAACTATCACAAAAGTCAACAAAAAGTATCAGCCCTGCTATACGCCTATTGGTTTTTTCTTTACTTGATAACAGAGTCATTGAACACCGGACGACTGGTTATCATTTCATTGCCAGAACTCCTTCTATACACTGACATCAAAATACACATAATTCGCTCACATATACTTTAAAATATCTTCACTGAAAATCCAAAAACATATAAATGAACTTGTGTAACTGTTAGTATGCTAAATATAAAAATCTAACAAAATTATATGTAGCCTGAGATTATGGTAATTGAAACTATAAAAGATTTATCTAAAAAGAAATCTGAAAAGATGAGAATAGTAGTCGGAATAAAAAAATCGCAAAAACCTCTCATATATGCAGGTTCTCAGCTTTTTGCTTGAAATCTGCTTTATTTAATGGATTTTTTTAAAGAAAAAACTGATTTTCCCTCTCATGACAGTTTTCTCTGAAAACTGAAAATGTTGTGAAGGCAAGAAATTTATGATGGGATAGGGGAGTTAGATCACTTTTGTTCTATCAAAGAATGACTTCCTGTTTTCCCCTAACATATGCACTCAGTGTCTTTCTCTTCATTTTGACTTAGTTGAAACTAATTGGAGTTGTTTAAGAAAAAAGTTATATTTTTTGTTGCTTCCTCTACACACACATATATACGTGACCCCCAGGTTGGAAAATTCATCACAATTTCATTTTTTTTTTTTTACTACTCACATCTCCGATATTATATATGTTGCTGCTTTTCTTGCTAATGTTCGTGTAGATAATATCATTGAATACATGGTTAATTTATTCCACAGACTTTGGAATAAATACAAAAAACAACAAAGTGAAAAATGAGACTTGTACAGAATTTGAATCTGTGCTTCTGAAAGAGGAACCATCTAACACAAGTGTCATCTTAAACGTTTGAAAAATGGACGACATTGCCGACCATGCTCTATGAAACTAATCTTCTATTATTTCCGGAATGTGTGATCAGCCATGTTGATTCAGTATGGTCAAAAGATCGTATATTGAGTTAAATATTAACATGCAATAACAAAAAGAGTTAAAGATACTTTAAAACATAAAAAAATAATTCAGGTTGGTAGAAAAGTAACTTTTCTTGGCTTTGTCGACACTTATTTGTTGACTATTTGTTTATTTTGCCCAATTTTCGTCTGTTGGAAATCCGTCACGATTGCCTAATAATCTACTTCATAATTGTAATATAAGAGAGAATTTCCGGTATCGTAAATAAATAGAATTAAAGACCATTATTTTGTTTGCGAAATTCAAAATATAAAATTATTTTCATCACTGATAACACCAGTTGCAGTGTTTCTTCATGTCTAACACATGATACGAATCAGTCCGACAGCGGCTTTGTTGCTCACATACACGAGGCCAGTCGGGGATACGTCCTCGACAATCAGTCTGACAGCGGCTTTGTTGCTGTCAGGCTGAGGTATGGTTCTGTTAAGTCTTAAGAGGTCAAATCTCCAAGGCTTTACCTTCTCTTTGAGAAAGGGTTAGTTTATAGCTGAGGAGCACCTACCTAAGAATGAGGATGGGGCTGCTCAGGCATTTTTTGTAAGCCAGCATGTACTTATACTAGTGCACTGGCTTCTCAAAACCACACTTGACCTTGTGTTTAACGTCCTGGCAGATAGTAGCAGCAATCCTTCCTTCTATGACTAACAGATATTTCCGATCCTGCCTGCAGTAACATCATCATTCTTCCCTATTGAGCTTTTGAAGTGCTTACTTTTTGGTGAGCATGTTTTGAGTCTAAGGGAATGAATGCTGAATGTGGAGTTTCATTCAGGATAGGCTTGTAATGAGATGATTCTGTCTTCCTCTCCTTTTCATTATTTTAATTAGCTCCCTACATCCCTACATATTGATTGTGAGTCTGTGCAATCGTGTCTATATAACAATGATATGTTTACAATCTATTTTGTTTAATGCAAGTGTGTCCTTACACACAGATTAATTGGTACATTGTTCAATCACAACATTTTCCATTGTAAGCATTTTCATTTTACTGTTTTATCCTGGGGTTTTTTCCGCATGTTTCTTTAGTCAGTGTTTTTACGTCAAGGTGAAGCGACAGTTATGTTCCTATCTCGGCCCCAACCAAGACTTGACAAGCACAAGACAAGTGGACTCAGACCAAAGCAATGTTATCGATGTGCGTGCTCCCGCCTATTCAGCATGCTTTTATATTTTTGTCTAGATGACTTTTTCAAGTTTCTGTCTGTTTGTTGGTGAAACTATGTATGAATAAAAATTGATTTAGCAATGTAAATTGAGTAGTTTTTCCTGATACTTAAGCTAATGGCAACCCATTTTTCTGCTTACGAAACCATGACTAAAGAATAGATATTACTGAACAACCTCTTTCTTATTACAATTGGTTCTCTTACAAATGGCGATATTCTCCTATCATCATTTGCAGTGAAAAATTTAGTGGATCTATAGAAAAGACGACATATACTAAAGATTCTGCCTTCTTTAGCAATATTAGAGATGGGTGTCTTAGAATTTAAGGTTTATGAATTTCCAAAGTGGAATTCAGAGAGAGAGAGAGAGAGAGAGAGAGAGAGAGAGAGACGTTGCTATGACATAACTGGTCTAGTAAGCGGATGTGACAAATTGGTAGAGAAAATCGGGTCTCTTTCTTCTGAACCACCAAAGAGGACAGTTTCGTTATTTGATAGCTGCTTCTCTCTCGATGGGGTGTTGGATTGTTTTATGCATGTACATGTATATTCTGAAGAGGTATCTGAAACCCAGTTGTATGTGTTAATGTTTCTTATGTAATGTTCATAAAAGCGGTAATTGAAAAAAAAGGACAGAGAGAAGAAGAGATGGTAGGCTTGACTAAAATCCGATGAGTGAATCCCATCAATGAAGTGAACGAATCGTGAAGATTAAGAACACACCATGGCGATCCAAGAATATCCCATTGTATTATATCTTTTTCTTTCCAATTTCACAATATTTTAAATGCATCAGTAATCTTCATACATCACCACTTATAACACTTCTTAATGCATGCACTAAGCTAGATACTCCACTAGACTAGATGAATTCTTGTCCTGGAATTCAGTACGACCGAAAGACCACAAGAAAGATATACTATGACATAGTTTATATTGAATCATTTTAATGAAATGTTTTATGCAATAGTCTGAGTTATATTTGTGATGTAAGATTTGTTTTATAGTATATATTGTTCATTTACAGATACCATTTAAAAAAAAATAAATGACATTATTTACTGCTGAGAAATCGAAATCATCCAACAAGAGTGGATCAGCATTATAACATTGTCTTGATTAAGAATATAAGTATGGAAACATTTGCAAAAAAAATTATATATTCCTGTGAAGTGTGCAAATTATGATTTCCAAGCAGTTCTAATTTAAACTAATAGATTTTTTTATATTTATAAGTCCTCAGATTTATAATTTATATGAAACTTTTTGATTTATATAAATTTGGTGCTTATCCGGAAGTACGGAGACATTCTAAAATAAATAAATAATAAAAACAAACTGAGGAATATCTGTTTGATGTAGGTACCTGTCACGGAATAAAAATATCCTATACAAAAAATCACGTAAATAAATAAAGTAGTTTTTTTCTTTCATAAAAGAATCACAAAGTTTATCAATAAACGAATAAGGGAGAAATATCGCCGCCATGTTGAGCATATTCAAGGGACATAATGCGAACTTTTTTTGCGAAATAGAGAAATAAAGTCTTGAATGTTGGGTGTTATCTCCCTTAGCTACCTTGAATATAACCAAAAATGCCGCTGATATATAAACATTACCCGTTTATCCGTAACATTTAATTTTCTTTTATAAACTAAAAACTACTTGATTAATTTACGTGATTTTTGGTGTACGATATATTCATTCCGTGATACATCACACAGATATTCTTCAGTTTGATTTATTTTTATTTTTTCGAATATCTCCGTACTTCTTGATAATCACCATAAATCATTTTTTAAATGTGGGTGCTTGTGCAGATGAGCGGCCGTACGAAAAAGTTTTTTTTTTTAATAAAAACAGTATTATGTACTTATTCAGTGTATTTTGTTACTCATTGTAGAAAAAAATATCCACTAGAACTTTAATTACAAGTATTTTTCGAATCATAACAGCGAATCGTTGAGTAAGCGTCCATCTTTTTTCTTTAAAATAATTCAAGGGCAGATAATTCGCAAGGAAGATAATTACGCAATTAAAAAAACAAACAAAAAAACAACTACATATATAAAAATTAAATTTATTCCAATAAAATAAAATGAAAGTAAATAAACAAAATTAAATTGATTTATTGCAATAAAACGAAATGTTCATATTCTCACTGGGTACCTTTCTTTGCGAATTATTTGCCCTTGAATTATTTTTAAGAAAAAAGATCCACGCTTACTGAACGATTCGCTGTTATGATACGAAAAATGGAAAAATACTTGTAATTAAAGTTCTAGTGGATAATTTTTTCTACTTTTGGTGCTTATTTAGAATAGGCTCCCTGCAGAAAATTATTTTCATGTAAAATCATTATTTTGTACTTACTCAGTCATAGTTTCTCACTCACGGCACGAAAAGGAATTTTAAAATATGAAGCAGAACTTTAATTAGAACGATTTTTCCATTTCGATGTACAACCTCTATTCGCTGACATTTTGGGTGTGAGCCGACATTTTGGGTGTGAACGATCGATGGAATAGCCAAGGGCAATACCTCCGTTTTTATTGTTAGAATTTTAAAAAGAAAGAAACACATATGCAATAATAATAAAATATATATTTATAAAAAAATTAAATAATTATTTTTGATTTCTTCACCGGGGTACTTTCAACGATATAATTTTCTTGTTTTTTTTTTTCTTATTTACATGGTAAATCAATCGGCTACACCCAAAATGTCGGCGAATCGACGTTTTATATCGCCCTTATGGAAATGGAAAAATCGTTCTAATTAAAGTTCTGCTTGATATTTTTAAATTCTTTTTTGTGCCGTGAGTGAGAAACTATGACCGAGTAAGTACAAAATAATGATTTTACATGAAAATAATTTTCTGCAGGGAGCCTATTCTAAATAAGCACCCTACTTTTTTCTATAGTGAGTAAGAAAATAACACTAAATAAGTACATAATACGGTGCTTTTTTAGTATAAGCTCCATGCAGAAAATAATTTTCATGTAAAAGCATTATTTTGTACTTACTAAGTCATAGTTTCTCACTCACGGCACGAAAAAGAATTTAAAAATATCAAGCAGAACTTTAATTAGAACGATTTTTCCATTTCCATAAGGGCGATATAAAACGTCGACTCGCTGACATTTTGGGAGTGGCCGATTGATGGAATAGCTAACTAAGGGTAGATAAGTGTCGCGAAATTGTGTGCCCTAGGTAAGCACGTGTGACCTAATTAGTACTTTTTAAGAATTTCTCTGAACATGGATGTGAATGATTTAAACTTGAAGGATTTGGTGTATTTGTGCATGGAGCCGGCGAAGACTGTTGATTTTCTGCAATTATTGCTTATGTGTTTCTTTCTTTTTAAAATCCTAACAATAAAAACGGAGTTATTGCCCTTGGCTATTCCATCGACCGCTCACACCCAAAACGTCGGCTCACACCCAAAATGTCAGCGAATACGGGTTGTACATCGAAATGGAAAAATCGTTCTAATTTAAGTTCTGCTTGATATTTTAAAATCCTTTTTCGTGCCGTGAGAGAGAAACTATGACTGAGTAAGTACAAAATAATGATTTTACATGAAAATAATTTTCTGCATGGAGCTTATACTAAAAAAGCACCCATAATACTGTTTAAAAAGAAAACAAATTTTCGTACGACCGCTCATCTGCACAAGCACCAAAATGTGTATTTTAATTAGAAAACGCATACAAAAGAATTAGTTACAAACTTACGGAAAGCGGAAGTCGCGTTCAGTGGAGTTTATTCCTGTTAACCAAATATTGAAATAAATAAAATTTAAATAATTTGAGATCAGCACTTTTTATTTCTCCATCTCATTATAATGTTCTGCGGAGCTATTTTTCTGGTCACCATATTGAATTATGACGAGAACACGAAGACGCAAAACTAACCATTTTCTTTTATCATTATTGTTTTTATTCTTATTTCTGTGAAGCAGATGAGAAATAAGTGCACTTCTGCCGTATACATGAAGCAGCTGCCGATTAAGAAATCGAAATTGAAGAGTTCCGTTTTTTTTTCTCCAAGTACCATTCATTCAGAATTCACCGGAAGTTGAATTTAGTATTTAGAAAATGGAGTTAAATGAGATTAATCCTCGAGACATTGGTAATTTAATGAACCAGCCGCAAAAAACAATAGATTTTTTACAGGCACACCGCCTGATTTCTTAGGGTTAGGGTTTTTTATTTAAAATTTTTTTACTTCATATAATAAAAATAAATAAATTGTTAATTGTTTCTTGTTACCCAAAAACAAATCAGTCTTGCATTTTTTTTTTATGTTGTAACAAAATCACTTCCGGGTGAATTACCTCCCCTTATTTTCAGTAGAAGGACAGAAAATCTGCTGCTTCATATATACGACAGAAGTGCCGAAATAAGATTAGATAAAAGTAAGTAGAATGCTACTTGAATTTCTTTACTTTACGATTATGTAAATAGTTTCATTGCAGAAAGAAAAGTACAGGGTGTTCGGAAAGTCTTGTCACTCAGACCAAAAAGTAAACGTGGAAGAAGTACGGCTTCGTAAAACATCACACAGGTTATGACGCCGCATCGTTTTGTGTCACACGAAAATAATAGTGTTCTTTTTTCATTAATATCGTGCTGCAAGTCCATAACTCCCGTCCCCAAGAAAATCGCATTTCCAAATAAAAACTCTTTGACATACTTACGTATCAGGCAAAAATAAGAATCCTCAGCAAAAATAAGGAAAAATTATCAAGTAGAATTTTAATTAAAAGTAAAAATCAATTTTATCGTAAAATTCAGTTTCATCGTATTATTTAATTTTGAAGAGTTATGCAAAACAGGGGGGGGGGATAAATCAGCCCCCCCTTCCGCATGTTAAGAATGGTTTTCTAAATAACGTTATTATTTAGAAAGCCATTCTTAACATGGGGTAAGGGTGCTTATCTGGGAGTACGACCTCTCAGGAGACTGACCTCCCCTGTTCACAACTGTGCTAAGGCTAATGCTTAACATCACATATAAGGAACATTGATTTGTACTTTCAATTAAAATTATCGAGAATCTTAATTGCTAAGGATACTTTTTTTTTGCATGTTACTTAAGTATATCAAAGAGTTTTTATTTAAAATGCGATTTTCATATGTGATCCAGGGAGGGGGGGGTATGGACTTGTACCATTATTGGCGACATCAATTATTTAAAAGTAAATACCTTTCGGAAATAGTCAAAAAAAATTTATTTTGGTTTAACTACTCATTTATTACATATTTGCGTTAAAAAATAAGTTTTCTCATCACGGTCATATTTTTTTAAGAATCGTAAGGTTATTCTTTAAAAAAGAAATGCATTATTTTGGATTATTCGGACTACTGTTCTTATCTTGAATGTTCAGCTGTGAAAATAACCGAATAATAAAAATTATAAAACCTCATCTAAAAAAAGTTCCGAAACACCATGTTTGAGCACTGCCAAAAACGATGGTCCAATCAATCCCAAGTACACTAATTTGCCCATGTCAGAGAAACTACTAAACAAGCGTTGTTTATTCCCACTCTTAAATTATTCGACATAGCCTCGATGGACCATGCCTTATTTCACATACAAAAAGATCATAACCTTAAACCTAACCCTAATTCACCTTTCCGTGGGACCACACATGCAGAAATGTTATGATTTACTTCGATTTCAACCTTTTAACGTTAAGTGTTTTCGATACACACAACATGACCAGTTAAATCTGTAAATCACTTATGAAATCCATCAAACTTATGCAAGGCGATATAGTAGTAAAAAGAAATAAAGTTTAAGAAAAACATTTTCTCATCATATTCTTATTTTTTGAAGGGAAAGAAAATACGATAAAATGGGTAATATAAAAATCCAAATTATACGGAACAAAATTGAAAGTACAAAAGTAGCATAAATTTTGCTATGCATTTTTTAATTATCTTGTTTGTTTCAAGATGGTTCGCTATAGGCTTTGTGTCTGGGTCTACAGAATTCAATGAATGGTTCATCTAGCTTTGTGACGACTAATCGGAATTGGGAATCGGAAAAATCTTAACTTTTTGAGACATCGGTATCAGAATCATATAAATTTGTACTTATTTTCCGATGCAACAAAACGATTCTTATAATTGTTTTTATTTTTGTTGTTTTAAACTTAATTTTCCATTGCTGGTAACTAATGATAAAATTATAAATATTTATTAATTTTAAACTACAACTGAAACTAAAATATATAGATCCCCCCCGATTAAGTGTATTTTTTTTACATTTGCGAAAATATATGCACATGTTGCATGAGCTTTTACGGTAATCCAAAAATTAAAAAAACAACAACTGTATAACTAAATATTTAGGGGTTTTAAAATAATTGGAATCAGTAATTGTATCGGAATTATGAATGTAGAACGGAATCGGTTATTGTATCGGAACTGGGGGAAAATGTTAGAATCGTTCCATCAGTAGGTGCACTTTTCAACTGTCGGAAACAAGTCTTTAAAAACATTTTCGGGAAAAAGTATAATGTAGATATCTTGGATAGCACGGAGATTAAGAGGTTGGTCATGAATTTCCGCCATGCTAATTAGAAAAAAAACGGAACCGTTCACTTTTAGAAAATACTATACTACACTGTAAATGAATAGGAAAAATAAAATGCAAAAATATAAATACATCCATTTCATTTATTAATTTTTCATTTTCCATATCAGCAACTCCTGTTTCTTTTGTACCATTGTCTTACAGCTGTTGTTGTAACTGTACACCAGATTTTTACCAATCCAACCACGTCTGCCGTTGATGCTGAGCTATAAAAGCACATAATATATGAACTCTGAATTCTGTTTGATCACTAAAATCAACATCATCATCATCTAGTTATGGTAGTGTCACAGAATTTCCTGCTTCTCACATGTCATCTTGCTCTACCATTCATCACACCAAATAAACCTTCATAGGTTCATTGTGAGTCCTCTGTTAGTTGCTTGTTTTGTGTGGGCTCCACAAAGAACTGCATCCCTGTTTTTGCATCCATAAAAGCCGCCTCAAAAACGGCTTCTTGGCCAAAAGGCCAAGATCAAAGTGTAGTATCTGTTCCGAGTGATACTGCACCCCATAGACTGGTATTGTCTTGGCCTTCAGGGCTTGATTTACGCCGGTCTATGAGTCCATCCTGTGCAGATGTAGGAGGTCCACCCTCCCAGGCTTTGCCTCCCCTCTTTGGGGAGGAGTAAGTTTATTGCTTACTGTCTGAGGCGCCCCTACCGGGGAATGCCGACAGGGCTGCCCAGGCAATTTTTAATGGCTAGAGTGATCACCTTCTCGGGCGCTGGCTTTTCAAATCCCACTTTCCGACCTTATGTCACGTACTCCTATTGTGGGTAGGCGTTAAATAACAGCCATCCAACAGTGACCAGAAAATCTGGTTCTTTCTCTGATCAGGGTTGAAATCCAAAGAAAGTATCCATAGAGTTTCTCTCTTCAAGGTGCTGCTTCCATAATATGTTAAGAGCTGCTCTTAGCATTCTGGTGTACAGCCCATCAATTTCCGCTCCAATATTTTGATCAAAGTCTAGGTGCTATTTCTATATACAAGAACTGATGTAACAATGGTCCCAAAGAAGTGATGTTACATCAGTTCGTGTATATAAAAGTAGCACCTAAACTAGAATAGTGTGTTTAATCTCTTAAGTTTTGTTTTTGAATTTGTTAAATTCTACAAAACTTGTTTTTGTGTAAAAATAATTTTCTGAGTTTCTTTTTAACCTTTAATAAAATGTTAAAATATTTTTGTTGCAAGAAAAAAATATGGAATTTCAGTGATTAAAACACTCAATCAAATAATCAGTTCTAAGTGACAGTCTTCTGGACGTTGAGGGTTCAATCCTAAGTATGGACGATACTAAGCATACAATTATTAATTACTTAAGACTACTACCCAGTCATGGCTGATGGAGCAAGTGCAATCTACCTTGTAGATTAAATAAAGTGTTTCATCTGTAGACTTGTAATAGAAGGGGGGTGTTGGTCCCTTCCTTACATTTATCGCACAAAATTAATTGAACGAACAACAACCGAGTAGCAGGCAACAAAAAAGGGTTTATTTAACAGAGAGTTGGAACTGTGTCCCAGTGAAGAAAAGAGGCTGCCGGCTCCTCAGCAAATATATTCCAAGTGGAGATGGCTGCTGCTGGAACGATGCAGGGGAAAGGCAGGAGAGAGATGTTTCTTCGTTGCTGGCCGATTTCTCTGCTGAATTCTTCAACTGACCAGGTGGTAGAAAATAGTCCATGAGGGGAAAGTTGATATCAATACACCCTGCAAGCCGATTGGTCAGTGTATGACCAATTTGCTCACAGGGGACGTCAAGAAATAAATCCTATTTCAGTCTGCTACAGATTAAATTAAGTGTTTTGTATCAAATTTCATACAAATTTACGAGTTCGTCATAAAGATTCCCGAATTCGACGAGAGACACCTTAAGGTCAGAGGTTACACCAGTCGAAACGCTGTGAGAATGACATCCAAGATAAGAACCGTAGTTTGAATCATCCAAGATAAGAACCGTAGTTTGAATCATCCAAGATAAGAACCGTAGTTTGAATCATCCAAGATAAGAACCGTAGTTTGAATCATCCAAGTAATGCAATTTTTTAAATGTGTTATAAAATGTTAAAATATTTTTGTTTCACGAAAAGATTGACTGTCAGTGATTAACACACTGAATTAAAGTTAGGTGCTCAACACTTTAAAAAGTAGATGTAAATTTTATTTCAGAAAAAGAAATACAATAAATTTTATTAAAAAATATGTACACAGACTTGGCAAAATTGGTGAGGTATTCCAATGGGCATTTTAATACAATTGAATCAAGGTTATCATTTATGTTTAATTTTTCTATAAAAACTGGGAAGATATCTAATTTTGTGCATAAATTTTAGATGATATTGAATTTTCACGTTCACATGCCCTTATTCCGAATTCGTGGCTGTGGGCCGCCATCAGTGGACTGTTCTTCTTATACGGCCATAAACAACGTTTTAAGTTCAATTAAGACGGTTGCAAACCGATATAAATGATTGCATGGAGTGTGCAGGTACCTCCAGTGAATCATCTGTAAGAAACTGAATATCAGATGTAGCAGCAGGCCCTGAGAACATCTACCTGAGAGAACTGGGGAATGAGACATACACCATCCATTATGACCATAAAATACCCACAACTACCTATCTGGAAAACACAGCTGTCAAACCTGACATTGTCATATGAAACAAGTGGCAACTTTGGTTGAGGTCAGTGTCCCTAATGATGCGGGCCTAAACAGAGCTGAAAGGGAGAAAATAAGAAAATATCAAGGTCTAATGTATAATATGAAAAGAAACTGGAACCTCAAAGAGATCTCCATCATTCCAGTTATTATAGGAGCCACTGGACTCATGAAGAAGTTGAAAAGGTATTTAGCAAGTATACCTGGTGAACCAAGTGCAATAGAAATCTAAACAATTGCACTCAAGGGAACAGCCAGAATCCTGTTGGAGTCTGTAAATAGCGGGTGATTGTATGGCATTTGGAAGAATGCCCCGTCCCCAGCAAATGAAAGAAAATGAAAAGAAAAATAATTAAATTGTACAAACACATCGTTTTTTATTTATTTTAATTATTTGCTGGTTTTCAGTTAATTTCCATTAAAAAAATATTATAGCAAATTTTCATAAATTTTTAATCATAAAATTTTCTCTGAAAAAAGATTTTATAACTTGTTTAGTTTTAATGCTGACCGTTTGATGCAGGAGAGGAGGTCTATTGATGGTGGATCATTGTCACAAATTCAGAATAGGCGCGTGTGAGCGATAACATTCAATATTGCAAAACAGATTGTTGGTATTACATTGTATTTCTTTTCTAAATATAAATTTCTAATTTATTTTTTAAATGTTTAGACACTAACTTTAATTAAATATTTTACTGACTGACAAAAAAGAATGGCAAGGCTATTGAAGTTATTTAGAAGTTTTTTTTCTTTACTAAGGTGATACCATTCAATCACAGGTAGGAACTAGTGCTGGTGTGATTGCAAATGTTAGAAGTGGATGGAGTAAATTCAGAGAACTTATGTCATTAACAACCAGTAGAGCATTACCACTGTCAAATAAAGGAAGAGTCTCTCAAGCATTTGTACAAAGTGGGGTAATTTATGGAAGTGAAGCCTGGCCAGTGAGAGTTAAGGACATACGTTGCATGGAGAGAAAAAGATAGGAAAATTATATGATAAATGTGTAATGTGAGTCTTAAAGATCCGATCAGATCTGATAATCTTGAAGTAAGATTAAATATGGACGCTAGAGGGAAATGTGTGCAGAACAAATTTTATTGGTTTGTTTATATTGAAAGTGTTATATTTATAATTCTTGGATGGCGATGCTTATGTCTGAGTATTAAGTTGTTATATTGTAGTTTATTAGTTAAAGGAGGGATTTGTGTTTAATGGAGGAAGGGGTTATCAATATCAGTGAAAAACGCTGGCCTAAGGAGTATTAAATCAAGCCAATATAGGCTTCTTTATCTATAAAATATGTATGAGATCACGTGGGGTCGTTATATTTTAATTAATTCTGTTAACAGAATTGTATTTTAATTACAGAGAGGGTTGGGGGCATGTGTTATATGGAGAGAAATTATATTTAAAAAATACGATACATGTATAATGTGAGTCTTAAAGACAGGGTTAGATATGAACTTTGGGGGAAGATTAAATCTAGACACTATAAATTAATGTGTGCAGAACAGATTTCATTAGTTGGTTACAGTGAAAGAATGGATGAGAATTATTGTGTTAGATGTAGAACAGTTTATGTAGCAGAGTCAATTAACATGGGAAAGCCACATAAACATGGGACAAATGAACTATTTTTCAAATCCCCTTACATACAAACACAAACATAGCATCTACATATGCTCATAAGATGTTTATTCTTAAAAAATATTATGAATGTTTGAATGTTGATTATTATTTATAAACTTTATAATTGAATAAACATATTTAATACATATGGATCGTGAAATTAGATTAAACATAATTCAGTGAGGGTTCAGATATGGGGGTAGGAGTTTCTTGGGTACCTTCATTTGCACAGGCACAGCTCTTGCTTGTAGAAACTAATTATAAGACAAATGACTGACAAATAGGTAGGAATAAGATATTGTTTGTCTGCCTTATATCCTATAACAAAGACAGTTTCTATTACGTTATTAATCTTTTTTTAAATTACAAGAAGAATCAATCTTTTTAAATTATTGATCAATAATTCTGACACAAATAAGGTTTGAGTTTGGCATTATGCAGTTATTATATTTTAATTCTAGAAAAATAAATGGAAAAATGATTTTCTAAGTAAATATGTACAACACAAGTTACTAAGATATCGATATTTCTTTTTACTTTTATTATCTAAATTTAAAAACATCATCTTTAGTCATCTTCATACAACTATTTAGTCTTCTTTAATGTATACATAACAATGTTAAGTATATAATTAAGCAAAGAGCAAAGAAAATATATTAGTCATTAACCACATTTATTTCTTTACTCACCCAAATAACATTTGAATTTATCGTTAGTACAATGATAGATTTATCAAATTAAGTAAGTTTTATGAAACTTACATTGGATTTTTGTATCTCTTGACATAAATAGTGAACAATCATTCAAAATTATTAAAACTTTAGTCGTTTGGACAATTAGTTATGTGATTTACATATTTCATACTAAAAGCTTTTTACATTTATGGTTTCATTTTTACATTAAAATCGTGTGGTCTGCAGACAACTGTGAAAGGTGAAAAATTCAATAGTTAAAATTTTGCGTCAGGAGTTTTCTTGGGTTGCACTACTTTCCAGGACAATACTGGGATATGAGTTTCTGATAATTTAAATCTAACAAAAGAACGAAAAAAAGCATCTTCTAAATGTTTATGTTGAATAAACACATTCTTCAGAATGCAATCTTTTCTTTCCAATTTCTAAGACTTTGACTTCTAATTTTTTCAATCTTATGTTATTTTAGATTTATAACTTGTACAAGGGTTTAGTCTTTTTTGCCCTATGAATGAAAAATGTACAATGAAGCAGATTGGGGTTAGCGTAGATTTGTGTATTTTACAATGAATTTATATTAAATCATTTTATATGAAATGCTTTATGTATCAAGTCAATTAAATCCACAAATTGAGTAAATATCGTTTTTATGAATTTTATTTTCATGTACGATTTGTTCAATAATATATCTTTATTCACAGACAACAGTTAGGTATTTAATCATATATCTTGTCCATTCACAGGTTGCAATATTGGGAAATAAATGATGTCATTTAGTTCTAAGAAATCTTGAAAATCAGACGAGGGGGGATCACATCATTTTCAATAAGATAAGAATGAAAACATCTGAAAAATAAATGATGTCATTTAGTTCTAAGAAATCTTGAAAATCAGACGAGGGGGGATCACATCATTTTCAATAAGATAAGAATGAAAACATCTTAAAAATAAATGATGTCATTTAGTTCTAAGAAATCTTGAAAATCAGACGAGGGGGGATCACATCATTTTCAATAAGATAAGAATGAAAACATCTGAAAAATAAATGATGTCATTTAGTTCTAAGAAATCTTGAAAATCAGACGAGGGGGGATCACATCATTTTCAATAAGATAAGAATGAAAACATCTGAAAAATAAATGATGTGATTTAGTTCTAAGAAATCTTGAAAATCAGACGAGGGGGGATCACATCATTTTCAATAAGATAAGAATGGAAACATCTGAAAAAGTGAAGCCTTATTCTTGTGAATTATGCAAATTATCATTTGGAAATAATTTTAATTTACAAAGAACTGTACGCATACACACCGGAGAAAAACCTTATACTTGTAAAGTATGTGAATCTACATTTTCACTAGATTCTTCCTTAAAAAGACATATCCGAATGCACACCTTTTCCAAAGACATTGGAATGAAATTTGGCTTGGATAAATGCGCCAAGTGCTCCCTCAGGGCTGGGAAAAAGATTCAGACAGACAATCTACAGCTAGATGAGGAAAATGAGATACGAGATCTTGAAGAGCAGGAGTCCTATAAATACCTTGGCATTGAGGAAAATGACACCATCCAACATGCCAGGATGAGAGAGAAAATTAGCAGAGAGTATGTACGCCGTGTCAGAAAGATCTGCAAAACACAGCTTACAAACAAAAATAAAATAACTGCCATTAACCAACTTGCTATGCCAGTAATTACGTACAGCTTTGTCATCATTGATTGGCCTCAACAAACCATCAACAGGCTAGATGTAAAGACTCGAAAAATGTTAACCCTCCATAGGGTCATCTATAGAAATCAGTGTCTGCCAAGACTGTACTTGCCCAGAAGAGAGGGAGGATTGGGTCTATCAGAGATAAACCACCAGCACAGAGCCACTATTGTCAGCATTGGCCAGTACCTAAGAATCTCCTTAATACCCAGCCTAGCAATGGTACGTGAACACCAAGAGTCAAGAGCCAGCAAAACAAATTCCATCACAAAGTTGGCCAAGCATTTTGGACAAGGCTGTCATATAGATGAGGCAGAAACACCAAACAATCCTGCCACAGAGATAGCCCACAAGAGCCGCAAGAGATACACCCAGACTTTTAAGAACAGATGCATTGATGAATGATGAGTGGTCAGGACAGAACGTGCCACATACATCCTCCATGAACTATCCAAAGACTATATTGATAAGGAAGGGTCCTTAGACTGGCTAAGAAGGGGAGCCCTCCACTACGACCAGGAGAGGCTTATAATGGCCGCACAAGACCAGGGCCTGATGACAAATGCGTTTAAAAAGATGGCTGGTTTCAGTCAGGACAACAAGTGCAGGTTTTGCCACACTGAAGTGGAGAGTGTGAGCCACCTGTTATCGAGTTGCAAAATCATGTTGGCAGATGGCTCCTATACAGCACGACATAATGGAGTGTGCAGATACCTCCACTGGACCATCTGTAAGAAACTGAATATCAGATGTAGCAGCAGGCACTAGGAACATATACCTGACAGAACTGTGGGGAATGAGATATACACCATCCATTATGACCATGAAATCCCCACAGCTACCTATCTGGAAAACGCAGCTGTCAAACCTGACATTGTAATATGGAACAAGAGAGAGAGAGTGACAACTTTGGTTGAGGTCAGTGTCCCTAATGATGGGGGCCTAAATAGAGCTGAAAGGGAGAAAATAAGAAAATATCAATGTCTAATGTATGATATGAAAAGAAACTGGAACCTCAAAGAGATCTCTATCATTCCAGTTATCATAGGAGCCACTGGACTCATGAAGAAGAACTTGAAAAAGTATTTAGCAAGTATACCTGGTGAACCAAGTGCAAGAGAAATCCAAACAACTGCACTCAAGGGAACAGCCAGAATCCTGAAAAGAGCTCTCGGTTGGAGTCTGTAAATAGCGGGTGATCGTATGGCATTTGGAAGAATGCCCCGTCCCCAGCAAATGAATGAAAAGAAAAATAAAAAAAAGAGAAAAACCTTTTATTTGTGAAGAATGTGAGTTTGCATTTTCAACCAGTTCTGGTTTAAAAAGCATATTCGAACACTGAGGTTTGAGAAGTATGGAAGATCCTTAAATAAACAACTTGATATCTATTTTCCTCATAGGAATATATATGCAAACACACACTTGAAAGTTACCTTATGCTTGTAAAATATGTGACTGTAAAAGTCCATATGGAAACTCATACTGAGGAATACTCTGTGAATACACACTGGCAGAAAGAAGAAAGAAAATAAAAGAATCAACCATCTACTCTTTATGGATGATCTGAAACTCACATGATAACTTTCACCCAAAAATAAAATAACAGCCATCACCCAACTGGCAATACATGTCGTTTCCTAGTGATTTGTCATTATGAATTACGTCACAAAAAACAGAAAAATGCTGGCCCTGCATAAAGTCATCGACCGACAATATCAGTGTATGGACAGGTTATACCTGCCATCGAGAGAAGGTGGTTTTGGCGTCATTGAAATTAAGCATGCATCTCAAACATCAATGGTTAGCATGGGACAACATGTGATGAAAAAATGAGAATCGTAAAGGAGCATCGCACCAAATGCCTACCTCAACAGACTTTAACAAGTAATCTCAGAAAATTTCAGTGGAAACACACTGGAGAACACTGCAGAAAAATATGAAAATCCAGCAATGTTGATTGCATTAACCAAGAGAGAGGAGTACAGAAAAAGAGAGTTAAAACAAAACAAGACAGATGGTGACAAGATAAGAGATCAGGAAAGTTGATGGAAGAACTTAAACAAAGTTACACAGATAAGAAGGCTTCAGTAAAATGGCTAAAAAGTTGCAAATTTCTATTTTAGGAGGAACGAATAATTATAGCTGGGCCAGCTCAGGATCTCCTCACAAATGGATTTTAAAAAATTGATGGTTTACAAAAAATGTGCAGGTTCTGTAATTCGCCTGCGGAAAGTCCAAGTCACCTAATGGCTGGATGTAAGATCCTAGTGTCAGATGGCCATGACACAGCCGCAACAACAAAGTATGTAGATACCTTCACTTGAAAGGTCACCAAACATCTGGGAAAATAAAACTTTGCCCACACCACCAAACAGAAAGGAGACAATGTTCTAGGACAAAGATATGCAGACGGGCAGATACATTAAAAAGAAGGCCATCAGACCAGACATTGTCATATGGAACAAACCTGAAAGGACTGCTCTCATTATTGATGCAACTTTCCCGAATGACTATGGCCTCAATAGAGCCGAATGCAAAACCATTATAAAATATCAGGACCTAAAGACTGACTTCAAAACAACAATGGTCATTGAAAGCAATTAAACATCATATCAGTTGTGGTAGAGGAAAATGGCTTAATAAAATACAATCTTTTTAAATACGTAGACACAATTCCTGGAAGACCAACGAAGTACAAATAGCAGCCCTAAAAAGGGCAACATCTATTTTTAAATTTTTATATAAACATTTTTTGTGTTATTTGAATTATTCAGACTACTGTTCTCATCTTGAGTGTAATTCTAAAAACGTTTCGGCCAATGTAACCTCCATCTTTCTTCAGGTGTATTTTGTCGAACTACGGAATCTTTCTGTCAAACTCGGGAATTTGTACAGAATTTTGAATGGAACCGTTTATTTAATCCACGAGGGTAGCATGCCCTCGTTCTGTAAGCTATGACAGGGTAGAAGTCTTAAATAATTCACAATTATATTTTAGTAGGGCCCACACTAAGGATTGAACCTTCAACATCCAGTGTCACTTAGAACTGAATTTTACTTAGTACTTTATCCGTCATGCCCTTGGTCCTGGATGTAAGTTTTACAACATCTTAAATAAAGTTAATTCAGGTCCAACATGACACCTGATAAACACCTATTAACGAGTCCATCTACATACACATGAAATATGATAGAAATATCTGGATTTTTATTTAGTAATAAAATTTCAATACAGAAGTTAACATTATTTTAATCCATGCGATTTTGGCAAGGAACGTTTGTTTTAAGTTTTATTTGATTTGTTTTATTCTTTTACAAACAATGATAAAAGCTTACTTTTTAAAATTAAATTTAAATACTTTTTAATCTGTAATTCTTCAGTGGATGTTATTGAACATATTAATAATAGAGAGTTGGTATAGAGTCTAAAGCCAAAACTATACTATTACTTGTATTACTTATATATTATATTATCTTTCAATGCCTTATTCGGTTTACTATAGTATTTCAGGCGGTTCACTATCTATTATGTTGTCATGAAACAACTGCTAGGCATTACCTACTCTTTTTGTGTGTATTGCGAGTAATGTAGTATCTATTTTGTTGACATTTTACCATCATCCAAGACATTACGTTCTTTTTCTGATAGTTTAGTATCTTTTTTTTCCATGAGACCATCGTCACAGGCATTATGACCTCTTTTTGGGGTGGGGTGGTCAGCATACATCAAGAAGAAATTGACACAATTTGCGGTTCATTAGCAAACTCAACACTTACATTATATATACAAGAAAAAGTATGTGACCGGAGTTAATATAATAATCATTTAGAGTTTATTCATTATCGCATAAGTTTCTATGTAATAAGACTATGTGTTGTTGACTTGATGAATATTGTTACCGATGCAATCCTATACAATCTTCTGTAGAATAGCAGAATAAAACACACAACAACGTAATCTTATAAATCCGACTTTTTGAGGAGATACTAGTTGCAATTGCAAGATTTTAATTATATCTTCTGTTAGAGACTTCTTTCCAGTTGGGTTGACTTCTCAACTCCCTTACGTTCGGCTGACTTCTCAACTCCCTTACGTTCGGTTGACATCTCAACTCCCTCACGTTCGGTTGACTTCTCAACTCCATCACGTTCGGTTGACTTATAAACCTCCTCACTTTCGGTTGACTTCTCAACTCCATCACGTTCGGTTGACTTCTCAACTCCCTCACGTTCGGTTGACTTCTCAACTCCCTCGCGTTTGGTTGACTTCTCAACTCCATCACGTTCGATTGACTTTTAAACTCCCTCACATTCGGTTGATTTCTCAACTCCCTCACGTTCGGTTGACTTCTCAACTCCCTCACGTTCGGTTGACTTCTCAACTCCCTCACATTCGGTTTACTTCTCAACTCCCTCACGTTTGGTTGATTTCTCAACTCCCTCACATTCGGTTGATTTCTCAACTCCCTCACGTTCGGTTGACTTTTCAACTCCCTCACGTTCGGTTGACTTTTAAACTCCCTCACGTTCGGTTGACTTCTCAACTCCCTCACGTTCGGTTGACTTCTCAACTCCCTCACGTTCGGTTGACTTCTCAACTCCCTCACATTCGGTTGACTTCTCAACTCCCTCACGTTCGGTTGATTTCTCAACTCCATCATGTTCGGTTGATTTCTCAACTCCATCACGTTCGATTGACTTCTCAACTCCTTCACGTTCGGTTGACTTCTCAACTCCCTCACGTTCGGTTGACTTTTCAACTCCCTCACGTTCGGTTGACTTCTCAACTCCCTCACGTTCGGTTGACTTCTCAACTCCATCACGTTCGGTTGACTTCTCAACTCCCTCACGTTCGGTTGACTTTTCAACTCCCTCACGTTCGGTTGACTTCTCAACTCCCTCACGTTCGGTTGACTTCTCAACTCCCTCACGTTCGGTTGACTTTTCAACTCCCTCACGTTCGGTTGACTTCTCAACTCCATCACGTTCGGTTGACTTCTCAACTCTATCACGTTCAGTTGACTTCTCAACTCTATCAGGTTCAGTTGACTTCTCAACTCTATCACGTTCGGTTGACTTCTCAACTCCCTCACGTTCGTTTTGCTATTACAGGATACCTTTTGTACACCAGTCTTCTCGATTTGCAGGCCCAGTCGTAACCATCTCTTTTGATTTCACATGGCTCTGTTCGCAAATCCTGCCGTCCTTAGCACTTTCTAGTTCTGATACTTAAAACAGATATTTACCTCCTCCCCACCACAGGAAAATGTAGCATAACGCTTGAATGTAGGGATTAAAATGCCAGTGCACCAAAGTGTTTGCACTCTAGCCAACAAAACCTGCCTGAGCAGCCCCATCAACATTCCCTGTTAAGAGCACCCCAGGCGATTAGCAATAAACTAAACTCTTCTCAAAATGAGAAAATAAAGCCTGGGTAGGTGAACTTTGTAGGACAGCATAAAACCATACCTCGCCCTGACAAAGCAAGGCCACCGGCGTCAAAACTGTGCACACTCAGCTGAATTGATTTATGAGGGTGTATCTTAGATTAGTTGACTTTGCGTCTAAAACAGGGGCGGGCAACCTCCGGCCCATGAAGGCTTAGCGTCCAGCCCGCCACCCTGCTATGCTTTATTATTGCAATCTGGCCCGCGGACCTCCCAGTAAAACTCATATCATTTTGTGACATAGACGTAAAAGTAGGTTTCAATTAAGATATGGGATAAAAATGTATAAACATCAGCAAGCGATGATGCATGTATATTTTATTTTTCTTTAACTATTAATTTCAAATCCTTGGCCTGAGATAGAAATAGCAAAAGAGAAAGAGAGAGACGAGAAAAGGGCATAAAACAGAACTTATGTGAGGTGTGTCAAAACGAATGCTGGATCAACTTACTAATTCCCCAGTCATTACTTTTTATGATTCCAAAATGACTCTTCGTCGGCGTCTTTTATAACATCACATATAGAAGTCTCTTGAGAAAAAATATCAGATTTGTAGAGTGTTCAATGCAATTTTTGTACAGTTTATTCATGTAATTCTGAGATTTCGTTTTTCACCCCAGCCCGCGATCTCCTTCCTAAGTCTCATCTGGCCCTCACTCTGAAAATGTGGCCCGCCCCTGGTCTAAAAAGACAACCTTTATATTTTCACACATTCACGCGAAAATCGGTCTCCTCTAAAACTTTTCACACATACATAACATGGCGGCGCTACAGCAGCCGATGCAAAGATCTAACCTAATGAAGTGAAAATTATCTATTTACTTTCTGTCCAGTATTAAATTTTGATTGTCTGTGTGAACTAGCCCTATATCAGCCGAGGTTCGCCAACCCTAACGCGAACCTTAACCCTTTATGGTTGGAATAAGGTCCAGCTCGATACTTGGAAGTGCACTCTTCCATCGATTATAGCCCTATATCAGCCGAGGTTCGCCATCAAACCCTTTATGGTTGGAATAAGGTATGGTCCAGCTCGATTAGTTCCTCTTTTAGGAGTTATATTTATTGCTTGCCTAGAAATACCGACGGATCCTTTCTATGCTATTTTTTTACTCCTTTAGAGTGCCCACTCTGCTTAGCTGGTTTGCTCTATATTTCGGCATTGTCCCACATTCTGCAATTTAAGAGGGTTTCTATGTGAATGGTAGCTGTCCTATAGTATCATAAAGCGTATTGAATCTGCTGAAAGAAACTTATTATACATTTACAGAAATTAGTGCACGTTGTACAATAAATACAATTGACTTAATTCATACAAGGGCTTTTGCCAAAGAAGTTTAAAATCTTTTATACAAATGTGAATAAAAAATTATATACATTATTTATATTCAGACTTGTCCATTTAATTTTTATTTGATATATGTAAATAAATAATTGATATATGCCGAAATATTAGCAAGAAGATTGTTGCATTCAAATTATAAATGTTTGTTGAATTCTCATCTCAACAATGTACATGCATTAAAATTAATGATTGATCCAGTTATGTCTTCAATACATTTTGGCACCTTTTTGATTGCATTTATTAGAGTTATTCAGGCTATTGTTTTTATCAAGGATGTTATTTTCACAACGTTTCAGATGATGTAACCTCTGCCCTGCTTCATGTGCATTTTTTTCACTCTGATATCCTTATGTCAAACTATAGAACATTTTACTTAATCCATAGTGATAACTTGCTCTCGTTCCATCAGCTAGAAATCTTAATTTTATTAGTATCATCGTACTAGGAATTGAACTTAAACCTTACAAAGACGCTTATTTGGAACTAATATTACTTAGCACTTATATCCGTTGTACCACAGGTCCTTTTTATTGATTTTATCATATTGATTTATTTTAATAAGAAATGAATGTAGAATTGTATCAACTGTCTCCAAAACAAACATACTTGAACACTAACACTAACTGATGTTATTAATTGAGAAAGAACATGCAAAATCAGAATCGAGAGTAAATTTATGTTACCAACATAAACTAGAACTTGTCATGTGGGTTTATCACTACCCCACTGGCGTAGCTAGGGGGGGGGGGCGAGGGGGCGGGCCGCCCCGGGCGGCACACCTGAGGGGGCGGCATTTTGAGAGGGTAAAAATAGAAAGTAGAGAAAAAAATTAAAAAAAAAAAAGTTAACAAAAAATATGAAATTTTATACTATAATTTTATATAATAATAAATTTAAATGAGAACATTTGAAAACCTGAAAATGTTATGAAATGATAAAATCATTTTTATTTACTTTTTTGTCGTTGTTGTTAAAGTCCGAATTTTCGCCAAATAACATGGATGTATCAAGGAGAGAATAGTCCGATGTAGTTTTCTTTTCTTTGTCTTCATAATGTTATTATTAAGAGGGCGAGCCCTCCGAAGAGAAAAAACGTCTTGTATCGGTGCTTTTTTAAATCCGTGTGTGTAATCGCTCGGTTTTCAGAAATTTGTTGTTGTTAATAACGTTTCAACTCTTTTAAAAATAGTTTTAATATATTTTAAACAAATGTATTTATGAATGGCAAATTTATTTTTTGTGAGGGAACTGTCGCAAGGCATCAAGTCGGTTGAAAATTTACAAACAGATTTTTCGCGCCATTAATTATTTCTGGAGATATACTCAGTGACCGGCTGACCTAACAGGATAGGGCCAAGCCTAGGCTTCGGCCAAGCACCAAAAAAACAAAATGACCTCAGAAAGATTTCATACTTAAAGGGGAACTTTCATATAATTTTTTATCGAATAGGTGCGAAAAGAAAGTTGGATATTTGGGTGTATATACACCGACATCAAAGAGGAAATAACATTAGATGCGAAAGTTTGAATTCATTAATTTTATTACTGTCCAAACGTTTTTTTTTTGTAGCATACTTTTTATAACTCCTTGTAAACTTTACAATTGCTAGCTGGGGGATCGGACAAAATCACCCCGGGCAACCCCCACCATCTACTTAAAACAAAAGGAAAACAGATAAAATCTCAAATGAATAAAAAATATTAAAAATCAGTTTTCATATTTTAATTTTAATTTAATTGAATTTAGGAAAATTAGATACCGTAGAACTAATTTTCGCAAGGTATGAAAATTAAGAATAATGTTAACTTAATAATAATGGACCAGTTTTCCTACCTAGCAAAAAATTTTCCATGGACGAATTATCCATGGGCGAATTATCCATGGACGAATTTTCCGGGCACCCAAATGCCGGGGGGGGGGGGGCGCGGCAAATTTTACTACCGCCCCGGGCGGCAAAAGGTCTAGCTACGCCACTGCACTACCCAAACATATTTTTCTCATTCTGGGAAGAATAACAACAATGTATTTCATCCTTGGCCTTTTTGCTATGAGCAAAGTATAATATCTGTTCTGATATGGCATATATCTTTTTGTCCTAGGTCAGTGAAAGTGAAATAGTTCTAGACTGAGGCAATTTTTATTTTTGTTCCAATCCAGCATGCCCAATTTTGGGATTTTATGTCCTTAAGAAAACGACAAATTATTTGGATTATTCAGACTACCGTTCTCATCTTGGATGTTATTCTTACAATGTTTTGGCTGATGTAACTTCCGGCCTTCTTCAAGTGCATCCTGTTGAACTCAGGAATCTGTATGGAATTTTGAGGGGACCCTTTATTTAATTCATAGACATAGCTTGATCTCGTTTCATCAGTCATGACCAGATAGAAATCTTAAGTAATTAGTAATTGTATTCTTTGTATTGAGGATTGAACCTTCAAGCTAAGGAAGACTCTCATTTTGAAACTGATTATTGTGCAGTACTTATATGAGTCATGCCACGGGTTTTTTCATTGGTTTTATCATATTTATTTATTTTAGTAAGAAGTGAATGTATCAAACTGCCTCTTAGACAAACATACTTGAATACTAAAACTGCAGGAATGTTTATTCATGAAGTCTTATTATTTTAGAACGAACATACAAAATCACAATCAACAGTCAATTTATTTCATCAACAATTACTAAAATTATCTAACTTAAACAATAAGTTGAACTTGTAATTTGGGGTTTTCATTACCCAAAAACTGGAAGCAACAGCAAATCTATTAAATTCGCCGACATCTTCTATACTGAAAAGTTACGTGCATGAAACCCATTTAAATAGCAATGAATGGCCAGTCCCACTATTAGAAGCCACACTCGATCGCTCTGGCTCCTGATGCCGATATCGACGTTAAAATTACACACATGGCCACCAGGGGGATCATTGGATAAGGAAGCGACGCTAAGGGCTTTAAAAGACCTGTATTTGCTGTCCACAAGAATAACAATATAATACAGGTAGTCACTAATTAAAAAAAAAACTTAGTACGGTTCTAGTCGATCTCGACCTACCCAATGCCAACAATCAACCTCTTGTTCTACAGAATCGGCGATGGAAACAAATATTTTGCAACCTTTGATCTCTGCAATGGCTATTGGCAAATCGTTATCAATTAACATGATTGTCACAAAACTGTAATGGCTGGCCTTCGGCTTTACATCTGTCGGACAAATCTTCTCCCGCTGAATAGCTGAAGCATTGGTCACCTTTACTGTATATTAGTAAGTATACACTTATTCATGTGAAATATCAAATTAGCATTTTTAAAGAATTAAACGCCAGAAAATACTCAATTAAGAAAAATATGATTGTTTTTCCACTGGAGGAACAAAATTCGATGTTGTCTATTTTTCTTTCTAGATTGGGTATTCACCAGGTATTTTCTCAAAAACTTTTCCCTAATTTTTATAATCTAGTGATAAATTCAAAAAAGTATACCTATTTTCTCAAGAACTTTTCCCTAATTCGTATAATCTAGTGATAAATTCAAAAAACTATATCTATTTTCTCAAGAACTTGTCCCTTATTCGTATAATCTAGTGATAAATTCAAAAAAGTATATCTATTTTTAATAAAAAAACTTTTCCCTTATTCGTAACCTATCTCTGACCAAGTTTTTATCTATCCTTCTTGCTTTCAAATCCATCGTCATCTCTTTTTACATATGAACATAAATCCTGGCCTTCCCCTGCCAACTGACATTTCTACCTCAACTGTTCTGTATCTACTAACCCAAGAACTTTAATCCATTCTGTGTTCCAATTGTTTCACTAACGTAATAAAAGTTTTGAACACTCTTAATTGTAGCAGCGGTAGTAGAAATGGCAACTACAACGATCCGCCATAATGATTTTAAATATATGCTTTATTTCTAAGCTAAGCGCTGATTTGTGCAAACATTTAACTTCTTTTCTGGCTTGCCCAATCAGGGACTATCTTTCCGTCGAGCTGATAACCTAACAGGAGATTATAAAAGAGATCGCACACTGCGTATTCCTCTTTCTTAGCCACAAGACAGCGCTGCTAACAACTCATTCATGATGCCCTGACTGACCACAAAACTTTTTTTGGGGGGGGGGGGGGACACTACCCCCAACCCCGGGTCGTTTAAATGATAGAATGACATTTTGTCTACCTATTCTAAATGTTTGTGACCCGACGAACATGCAGATTTCTGACAGCTTTGTGGGTCATCTACGTTCTTCTTAACCCTTCAAGCACACAAACAAACTTTCAGAACCGTTAAATCTCAATTACGCTTATATATACTTTTTTCGATTAGCAAAAAACTAATACTTTTACTGAGAAGCACAGAAAAGCTAATCACATTTCCAACCGGACATTTTTCATTGAAAAACTAAAGAAAGCCAAAACATTTTTCCACCACAGACTTTTCACCGGAAAGCAAAAAACATTTGCAAACATTGTACGAAAAAAATGCCCACTTAAAAAATGGAAACACATTCTCGCATAAAAAAATACCCTCATACTAGACTGCCGTTTATTTTTCAGACTACATCTTTCTGCTATAATCTACCTTCGTAACACAAGAAAATATGTTGTTACCTTTGCATTACGAAGTGCGCACTATGTTGAATACAAAACATAAATGCATCGACACGACGCCATTAATGAACGCACGTGCGAAAATATTCTCAGAACTCGAGTGACCTTTCCCTGTCCTTGGAAACTAGCCAACCAACACAAAAAGTTATTTTTCACTGAAAAGAAAATATTTTGTTTTACAGGAAAAAAATAAAAATAAAATAAAACCTTATGACTTAAATCAACATTGTTGAAAAAACAAACTCGTCACAGGCGGCTATATGATATTTTAAAAAACCTTCACCGAAGATGATTTGAATCAACATTGCCGACAAGACAAATTCGTCACCGACGAAAAGCACCAGGTAGCATCAACTTAATGACCTCAAATTACACTGGAACAGTTCAAATTTTAAGAAATTGTTTACAGCAATTCTACGGAAATAAATTTGAATACGGTACTCCAACTTGCCTCGTGTTCACAATGCGGATTTACCAAACCACCGATTAACCAGCTGATTAACAAAATCTTTACTACTTCACATTTTGTCTACCGACAGAATGCAAATTCTGACTTGCAAAACTACCATCACTGATATATATTTTTAAAAATGAATAAAACATAAACCGTTTTTTTTTTTAATTTTCTACCGAAAATTAATCCAGGTGGTGATGTATTTGTAGCAGCAGTATTACGACAATCCCCCATAATAATTTTGAATCTGTTTAATTTCTAAGCTGGGTGTTGATTGGTGCAAGCATTTAACTTAATTTCTGGCCTGCCCAATCAGGGGTCATCTCTCAGACGAGCTGAGCACCTGACAGGAGATTATAAAATGGATAACCCACTGCTTATTTCCTCTTTCTACATCATAAGACGACACTGCCACCAACCCATCCACGTTCCCCGGACTGATAACAAAACTTCTCTCTGTGGACGCTAGCCCCCCCCCCACCCCCTCATCCCCGTCTGGCCCTGGGGTTCGACAAGAAGACCCAAAAATTCAACATGGCTACGACAGCACACACGTGGACCTAGCAATGTAACCCACACGGACGCATACATACATATACACATGGACACGGCCTAACTGTAACACATGCGTATGTACGAACTTTCTCATGCAAACTCTCGCAGATATGAACTCTTCTATGTTCCTTACAAACAGGACATTTATCCTACTCATGGACTCTCTAACCTTTTGAATTCTTCCATACTCATGGACTTATTAATTTAGTAGCACCCTTTCCCTTGTATTCCATTTGATTTACACCACAACGAAGATGACTCAATAAAGTTGTTTTAAATGCTAGAATGGGACTTTGTCTCACTATTCTACACAGAAACCTCATTAGCCATTAATAATTCATCTACCTCTGTTTTCCAATCCGTCTCTGTTTTCTCCCACTTGTTGCACACAGATTAGTTATCGTCTCTTAACCTACACAGCATTTCATTGCACTTCTTGTGTACCCAATACTTACAAGTACCAAAAAATTAAGTTAGTTTGCCGAAAGAGAGTTGGAACTGAGTGGAGGTATTTTCTTTGTTCTGAAAGCTTAACAACACTATCATTATATTGTTATCGGTAAAATTCACTCTCTGACATCTATTTGTATAGCATTTTACTAATTCTTTAACTTAAGAAGTAGACCTTCCATTGTTTAACAGGCAATTACTAAATCGTTAGCATAAAGCATTCCTTCCAGACAAGCCATATGAAACTCTATTAGACAATGCTTCTGAGGCACAAATAAAAACAAACTCAGCACAGAACCATGATCTACTCCACGTTAACATTAAAACTATTCCTAAATGTGTAGCAGTCACCAATAGGGACTACTTTTGCATGCGTAATCACTGTCCCTGTGAGCTGGCTTGTCCAATCAAATCACAGGGCGCAGTAATATCGTTAGTTCCCTAAGGGACTACTTATGTCCCCTTAGGGTTCGAGGAAAAAGATCAGACGACCTCCTGGCACCAGATTGGACACATCGCAGAGAGCACCAGCGAGGAACGAGGAAACGCTCTCTCTCCTGTCGCCCACTCGACGACTACTACCGGGCAGCCCTAAGAACTCTTATACGTTTCCTCTTCCTCAGCCGGACACTGTCCCACTTTCTTCTACCTATACCAAACGGTATAGGTAACCTTGAGTTAATAAAACCCCTTTTTGTTATAGTTACAGAAAGACTTTTCATGTTCTGTTTCTTTACGAGAAGATAAAAGGATAACCCCTTTCATCCCCTTCACACCATTCCCCTTACAAATGTGCTGTGAATTATAACACGACTTTGATCATATGTATACCTTGCTTAAACAACCTTGCACAACCACCTGCCTTGAATGTATGCAAAGTCCACCAGACAACATCACTTAGAATACTGTCAAAAACTTTCCCCAAAGCCACAAAAGCAAATTACATTTTCTTTCTTACCATGATACTTCTCTTGCATTTGTCTCAGGATAAATATAGTTTACTCAGACATAAAACGAAACTGCATTTCATCTATGTTTATCTGTTCAGTTATTCTCTCCATCACGTTCATGACCTGATCTATCAATTTTCATCATTTGTAATTACCTCTATCCAGAGCGCTTACTTTATCTTTATAACAGTTAACTATTGTAATACATTCCCAGCTTTTCTGAACAACCCGTTTCATGATCGTTTAATATTATAGCAGAGAAAAACAGACACCTCAAATGCCGACAATCTCAATGGATAACAATGGATGTATGATACATATTGTCTTGTAAGCTCTTTCCTAACACATCATTGCTAATTTTATTTCATATCACATGGTCAATGCTAAGATGCCATCAGCTACTGTATTCATCAACACCTTCACTTCATTCGACTCTCATCTATCCCAAACAACTCAAGCATACACAATCTGTAATTATCCATCATTCAAATAGGCCCCACTAATCTACATGTCTCCATAACATCGCTCCACATTTTTAGCCTGGTTATTGATGAACAGTATGAACTTTGTTCTTGATGGATTCAGGTCTATGAATTCAGATTAAATTTATACATGGTGACGATTATCAGTTCTAAGGCGAGGAATAATAAGCACTTTTATTATCTGATATATTTTGTAATTATGAACTCAGTCTTGCAATTGAACAGACATCAACACCAACAATTTGTTACCTTTAACAAAGTAACACAGCTCAATGCACTTCTAGCAGTTGCATTACAGATATAGTTGTGTTGTATTTACGCGCAATATCTTGCCTTATGTTGAGTTGTGATTAGGCTTGACACATGAGCAGTAGCGTCTAGACATATTTAACTGCGTAGGACAAGTCAATGGATGCTAAGTAAGTTGGCGCCAAAAGACAAGGCAGTTCCAAAATCGATCTCATCAAAACAAGACTTATCCTGTTCTTGCTCTTTATTAAAAGTGTCCAGTAGACATGGACCTCCAGGATGCCACATTCTGCTACCAACAAAAGCCATCCTACCAAACAACTCTCTTTATTATAAATTGAAAATATAAGCCATAATCAATGCAAGATTAATTTTTTTTAAACTTTAATCTTATTAATTTCGGAATAAAATATCATCATCAGAGTTGACCAGTATTGTGTTATTTTTTTTATTTCATCAAAAACACAAAAACAAAAATGAACAAACTTTTATTCTTCTGTTTTTCTGATGAAATATCCTTGTTATGATGTATCCACGCCGATGTTGTTGGGGGTTATGAATTCAAATTCTGATTGTCGAACAAAGAAAGCATTGGCGTGCTAGTAGTTTAATAAAATAAAATGGGTCGTTCAGTTTTAAAGCATTGCTGGGTCAGTATTATAAATTGAAAATATAAGTCATTATCAATGCAAGACTAATTTTTTTTTAACTTTAATCTTATTAATTTCGGAAAAAATTCTATCATCAGAGTTGATCAGTATTGTGTCATTTTTTTTCATCAAAAAAAAACAAAACAAAAATAAACAAACTCTTATTCTTCTGTTTTTCTGATGAAATATCCTTGTTATGATGATGTTCCAGTGTTCCCTCTGAATAATGCTGATTCATATTTTAGTAGAGATATTGGTGTTTTCATTGAAAGATGGTGACTCCTTCCTTGTTCAATATTCTATTCTACTCAGATGCGTCCAGATGGATAACTCTACCAAGTTATCTTCTACATCCTGACGTTCTTCCAGACCAATCCTATCACAATAGACCAGCATTTCCAGACCAATCCTATCACAATAGACCAGCATTTCCAGACCAATCATATCACAATAGACCAGCATTTCCAGACCAATCATATCACAATAGACCAGCATTTCCAGACCAATCATATCACAATAGACCATCATTTCCAGACCAATCATATCACAATAGACCAGCATTTCCAGACCAATCATATCACAATAGACCAGCATTTCCAGACCAATCATATCACAATAGACCAGCATTTCCAGACCAATCATATCACAATAGACCAGCATTTCCAGACCAATCATATCACAATAGACCAGCATTTCCAGACCAATCATATCACAATAGACCAGCATTTCCAGACCAATCATATCACAATAGACCAGCATTTCCAGACCAATCATATCACAATAGACCAGCATTTCCAGACCAATCATATCACAATAGACCATCATTTCCAGACCAATCATATCACAATAGACCAGCATTTCCAGACCAATCATATCACAATAGACCAGCATTTCCAGACCAATCATATCACAATAGACCAGCATTTCCAGACCAATCATATCACAATAGACCATCATTTCCAGACCAATCATATCACAATAGACCAGCATTTCCAGACCAATCATATCACAATAGACCAGCATTTCCAGACCAATCATATCACAATAGACCAGCATTTCCAGACCAATCATATCACAATAGACCAGCATTTCCAGACCAATCATATCACAATAGACCAGCATTTCCAGACCAATCATATCACAATAGACCAGCATTTCCAGACCAATCATATCACAATAGACCAGCATTTCCAGGCCAATCATATCACAATAGACCAGCATTTCCAGACCAATCCTATCACAATAGACCAGCATTTCCAGACCAATCATATCACAATAGACCAGCATTTCCAGACCAATCATATCACAATAGACCATCATTTCCAGACCAATCATATCACAATAGACCAGCATTTCCAAACCAATCATATCACAATAGACCAGCATTTCCAGACCAATCATATCACAATAGACCATCATTTCCAGACCAATCATATCACAATAGACCAGCATTTCCAGACCAATCATATCACAATAGACCATCATTTCCAGACCAATCATATCACAATAGACCAGCATTTCCAGACCAATCATATCACAATAGACCAGCATTTCCAGACCAATCATATCACAATAGACCAGCATCTATCCGATTGTATCTTGAATTGCTGTGTTGTTGGCACATTTACTACATAAACTGAAAGTCAATTCCAAGGTTTAGGTATTGGCGGTGAAACTGTTTCTTCTGATGTCCATGAAGACCTCTTTCTGGTGCAGGAGTGAATAGTAACTCTTGAACGATATCATAATGGCCACTGAGAAGATTGTAGGACGAAATTCGATAAACTCTTTGATAGATATGCATATTCGGCATAGTTTTGTTAAATATAAATAAATCCTGTTATAAAAAATGGGTCGTTCATTTCAAAGCATTGCTGGGTCAGTATTATAAAATTGAAAATAGAAGCCTTTATCAATGCAAGATTAATTTATTTATTATTTTTTTTACTTTAATCTTATTAATTTCGGAATAAAATTCTATCATCAGAGATGACCAGTATTGATTCATTCTTTTTTTTAATTTTTATTTATTTATTTTTTTAGTTTTCTTTTCTTCATCAAAGAACAAAGAGAACTCAATTTTTTTGTAGGTTTTTAAAACTATTTTGTAGGAAAGCAAAATTATTATTCGAATATGTAAGAAATTTGTATACAACCCTGAGCATCAATTGTGATATAGTCAGACCGCATGTAACATTGTCTTCTTTCTTTACAGGTCCTCAGTATTGCAGCAGAGATAAAGGATTCGAAACAAGAAATAATTTTATATATAAGATATAATTTATTGCAAGTCGAATGCCTTAACGGTGCTTCGGTATTATTGGGACGGATGACATTTTCGTTTTCATTTTAAAAGAGTCAGTTGAAATATGACATAATTCAAACTGTTTTTTGTTGTTGTTGTAACCATAACCCATAAGTAAAATCCAGAGAATTTAAAACGGGTACTTATGCACTTTACGGACCGGACTGAAATAATAACGTTATAATTTAGAAAGCCATTCTTAACCTGGGCAGGTGGAGGATTGATTAAATATTCTGTGTTTTCACCTAACAATTTAATAAACAAATAGTTAATCAACTTTCCACTTCCTCATATGAAGAATGGCTTTCTAAATTATAACGTTATTATTTTATTCTTTAATTTATTTTCTTAATAATTCTCTGAATTCTTCTTTATGGGTTATGGTTACAACAAAAAATAAAACAGTTTCAATTATCTCCCCTTTCAACAGACTCTTCTAAATCAGAGATGAAATATCATCTCCCCCAACAATACAGAAACATCTACTCTACTGTATAGGATACAGTAGCCAAGGTTTTTTGGTTGCGATCCAAGAGAGAAGTTTGGGGTGTGGTCTGCGTAACGTGAGGAGTTGTCAGTCCTACCTCGTGGGTAAGAAAGAAGAACTAAACAGTGGGATATCCTTTTTATAATCTCTTGTCAGGTACTCAGCTCGCCTGAGAGATGGCCTCTTATTGGGCAAGCCAGAAAGGAAGTTAAATGCTTGCACCAATCAGTACCGAGCTTCGATACTAAGCAATCGCTAACCGCGACCTGTCGCTGCTGTTGTTGTGGTCGTTTGTAGGCACTTCTATAATCTCACAACTAAACACTATAATATTTTCATAGTTTTTCACTCGATTCAATTCATAAATTGGCCAAAAAATAAAACAAGCATGATTCAATTGCCGTGTAGAGAAAATGGATGGTAGAAATTTACACAGAAGAGAATACAGTAGCCCAGCACCTTTCCCAATTGTATTGCAAGTTGAATGTCGATGTTCGTTTTAGTACACACAACTTAATAGCATACAGTAGTCGAGCACCTATCCAAGTTCACCAAGAGTTTCTAATGATGAAGCAATTTTGTCTGTATGTTCAGTATCAATTCTTTTAAATAGCCAAAGTTACAATAATTAATTTTCTCCTCATGCCTTTCACATTGCCTTCAGATACAACCAAACAGCACGACATTATCAACACCTTTCCGACTATAGAGACAACCACTCTCTTCTGTTGGGTTTGTAATAATTATACCTCTTCAAATAATCATTTACTTTCATTGGTATTTCATAATTATATCTTCTGCATTAATCTGTATAAATTACAGTTAATAATAATAATATTCCTTTGGAATTCCGCAACCGTAGATATCATTTGTCATAGGTATATTCATGCGGTCATTAAAGGAAATTTGGTGGTTATGTCTTTAAAGTACACGAGTTTCTGATCTAACAAAAAACATTGCAATTAAAGACAAGTTTATTATCTTATTATAGGTCCAGCGTTGCCCGGGATTCAGTCAAGTCATTTTCAACTTTTATTGACTATATTATTTTTTAAACTTATAAAGAAAAAGAAGGAAATTTTAGTGGTAAGGTAGACAACCTGGTTCTTCTGTGTTATTGTGTACAGATGAAATGTTCATCTTTAATTTCGAAGAGTGAGTTGAAAGGGGGGATAATTCAAACTTTTTTTTGTCGAATCTGATTTCTCTAAAGTTGGGTCAGCACCATTATTTTTAATTTAAATCAAATAATAATTTTTTTTCTTTAGATTATTAAATCGATTTTTGAAGGTTTTTTCTTCTTTTTTCTTTTTGCTGCAACTATAACTCATAAGGAAAATCTAGAGAATTAGTAAGAAAATTTTTTTTTTTAAATATACATAAAAAGATTATTTATCAATTTTTGCACTCGACTTTCCGAATACGTTCAGATCTGTGATGAAAAGGTGATGAATTCTTGCCGGATGTGTATAGGTCCAAACTAAGCTTCATCCTGACTGACTAACGCTGGATCTCCTGCAACCTCAGGAGACTCTCTTGTACTTATTTTCTTTATATCATCTGCGGCATTATACACATCAGTCACACCGTTCTATGGAAACATGATCGGCCTTTTAATGATCTGATCTGAAGGTCCCCATGCAATTCCTCTGTTTGTCTCCACCTCAAATGGACATTACCCAACTGGCTTGTAATGTTGTCTGTCATCCACTATTAACCAATGCCAAAATTCCTCACAAAGACCGGATCATTTACAGTAAAATTTCGGAAATGAGTTGTAGAACCATGTTGCCCCACTCGACGACCATCAACCATAACGTTGTGTGTCCATGGCATTCTTTTCTCCATCGTCTAACTGAGTCATCTATCCACTGACGAATCGTCGAGGGCACAGCACTGGTCTACAAGTTAAATAAAAGAAACACAACTCTCGAAAAAGAACACAAACACATATACGTGGTGTAATATTTAGTTTGAACTATGAGTGTGTGTGACACTGTCGCGGACTGTCGAGACCCCCATTGTCGTTGCTCAAGTAGTCAGCTTATCTCATCGTTTTCCAGTCCGATCCGCTCTCTGTGGAGGTTCGATCCCTAACTGCTTGACTTCTCTCCAAAACCCAAACTTGTTAACTTTTTGCCATAAACCTTACTGTTGTCAAACGTTTTCACTCCTAAATGTCGTCTCCAGTATTCTATTCTGAGTCACCTGTCCTGAACAATGGAAACTGACCACTCCCGCATTTTCTTTTGTCTCTGTCGATGAGTCACTTCCTATCCTCGCAGCCTTCATTGTATCACAGAGTCATAATCTCTTATATTTGTTCAGCTGCAGCACAGGAAAGGCTGTTCTTTATTGTTGCTTGAACAGTAATTCGGCTGTATGAATTACAGTTGCCGTGTGCAGAGTTATCTTGAAGTTAAAAAGGAATGTTTTCACTTTCGTTTGACGGAATGTTTTCATATTTTTGTCGATCCTATTCAGTATCTCTCTGAAGGTACACACTTAGTGCTTAGCCTGTGTGTTGAAAGAAGCATGGTAAGGAGCCGTGAATATATCTCTAACTTCATTAGTCTCAAAAACCTTTTAAATTCATCACTGTAAAAGCAAGGGACGTTGTCACTCACAACTTGCAAAGATAGGTAATCCTCGTGTTGTAAAGATTCCCCTCAACTTCTCGATGGATGGTGAAGCAGTGGATGTCTTCATTATGCAAACCGTCATCCATTTTGAGTAGACACCCACCACGATTAAGAATGTGTGTCCAAAACTGGATCAGCATAGGCGATATGAATCCTTTCCCAGGATTGACTTGGGTATTCCCTACAATGAATAGGAGTTCTGTTGGGTTGTTTTTTTATTTCGCACCCTTTGGCCGTCCCCTTATTACTTTTATCCAGTTTTGGGCCCACACATCTTCTAGCTAATGCTTTCATTCTCCCAAATGCCTCTGCTAGTCTGATGTAGTTGTTGCAGCACTCTCCCTCTAAACCTAAAGAATAACAATCCTATTTCCCCACAGATCAGTTCCTCTATCTATTGAAATAAGGCTTTAACTGCTCACTCCAACTGACAACGTTTTAGCTGTTCATTGTGAATTTGTATACACAACTCAAGATCGGATCATTTCTTGTATTTGTAATCACAGCTTTCACTGGATCTTTCACAAGGTCCATCATATATACGTCATTAGTGAGCATAGAGATTTCCTCTTCCTGCGCTTAAAATTGAAGACGAGAGACAGTCTGCATTTTAATTGAGGGATCCAGCTTGATAATCTAACTTGTAATTATATGCAGTCAAGAACAGGGTCCAACGGTTGACCCGAAAAGTATTCTAGATAGCATTGGTTTGCTCTCTGCAAATAAACTCAACAACGGTTTATTATCAGTGAACATCATACAGGTGTTCACAACCAAATACTAATGGAACCTATTCACTGTGAAAAACATGGCTAGTCCTTCCTTTTCTCTGCATGAATAATTCTATTCAGCATCCAAGTGTTCAAGAAATGTAACATACTGACTTTTCAATGTCATCTTCATCCTCTGAGCCAACACAACTAAAAGCCATACAAAGAAATATCCACTTGCACAAGTATCGGCTTGGACGGGTCAAAATGAGTCAGACTGGCTTGTATACTCAGCATTTTTGTCTCTTCAAAGGTTTGCTTTTAGCAGACTTCCCACTTCAAAACTGCATCCTTTCTCATTAGACTACAGAGGCTCAAGTAGTGTGGACAAATGTTATAGATGATTATAATAATAATTCACAACCCTGAGATTTTCTCTGTCGGCTTTCCGCCTAAGCAGGGGGTGATGTAGCAGACTGAAATAGGATCTATTTCTTCTCGTCCCCTGTGAGCAAATTGGTTATATGCTGACCAATCGGCTTGCAGGGCGTATTGATATCAACTGTCCCCTCATGGACTATTTTCTACCACCTGGTCAGTTGAAGAATTCAGCAGAGAGAAATCGACCAGCAGCGAAGAAACATCTCTCTCCTGCCTTTCCCCTGCATCGTTCCAGCAGCAGCCATCTCCACTGGGAATATATTGGCTGACGACCCGGCAGCCTCTTTTCTTCACTGGGACACAGTTCCAACCCTCTGTTAAATAAACCCTTTTTGTTGCCTGTTACTCGGTTGTTATTTGTTCAATTCATTTCGTGTGATAAATGTAAGGAAGGGACCAACACCCCCCTTCTATTACAGGCTTTCGATTCTGTGAAATTCCTGGATGTGGCGGCTCTTGTCATCGCAGTCACTTTCTGTGGTAGATGATATGTGTATTTCTTGTTAACTTTTAACTGTAGATAAGCTATTTCTTCCAGCAGTAGTTCACACTTGTTCTCTTCAATTTGTGCCCAGCCTTGTTTAGCATATGAAATACTCCCTATAAGTTCATTAAGTGACTGTCATCATCGGGACCTGAAATTAGTATATCATTTTTCCATACCTTGCAGAAAGGAATATCTTCCAACCATTTGTTCATCTGTTGAAAAATACCTCTAGCACTGTGCAGCCTGAATTGTCACCTTGTTCATTGGTACAGATCCCTATGTGTGTTTACAGTAAATAATTCATGTGTATCAATCCAATTCTAGCTCCTGATTAGCGTGGATTTAATCTGTAGAGTGGAGTGTTGTTTGAAGTGTCCAGATTGAAGATAGCCATTTGGTTGACTCGGCCTTTTCTGTATGTACCTGACTTGAATTGAATAAGAAAAAGGTCACCAGAGTTCAAATTTAAATTCCAATGTCTTTTCTACAAAAATATAAATCAATCTTTATTAAATAAGAAGAAGAATACAGGAATATAGGGAAGTTGAGTTGGCAAGTACGTATTAGAGTAGGAAGGTAAATGAGTCCAAGTCGGTCTACAGTCTATACCCGTCTCTCATCACCATTGATGAGAAGCAAGACGAAATGTCTGTCTATATTGACGCCCTGAACTTAAACTATCTTGTATATGGCATGCATCAAGCTTTGGTCAGAACTGAGGCAAAGTCGTTGGTGCACATATACAGTGATGTGCTAATCGCATGTGTATCACTATGCAAGCTTGGATTTGCCTGTTTTCGCTAACCGAATTACAACTTATTGCTACACAAGAGATCGAATGTACATACAAGAGAAACTAAATCTGTTGTCATGAAAGTGCTACAACTTTAATATGCTGAATTTTTAACCAACTCTCAATGTGATAAACATGTCTACGGTCCGGGGAATAGTTTTTCTTAATACTGACACGAAACTTTTCTCGTCAGTGTAAAAGTTTCTATCTCCACTGGCAGCTACTGACTTTGCTTATATGCACTTTTAACATTATAAAAAGAAGGCAGTCCAAACCAAAAACTTTTCTTTCGCAGTCACTGTTTCAATGTTATTCCTTTCGTAAAATAAACTTATTATAAACTATATATTGTGTGTTTGTTATTTATTAAGCATGTTTAATTTATTATTCATCATTGTTATCTTATTAACCTGCATGTTATTGTCTATATATATTTAAGAAGAGGGACCTGCATGTGATTGTCTATATATATTAAAAAAGAGAGACCTGCATGTGATTGTCTATATATATTAAAAAGAGAGACCTGCATGTGATTGTCTATATATATTTAAGAAGAGAGACGTGCATGTGATTGTCTATATATATTTAAGAAGAGAGACCTGCATGTGATTGTCTATATATATTTAAGAAGAGAGACCTGCATCTGATTGTCTATATATATTAAAAAAGAGAGACCTGCATGTGATTGTCTATATATATTTAAGAAGAGAGACCTGCATGTGATTGTCTATATATATTAAAGAAAAGAGACCTGCATGTGATTGTCTATATATATATTTAAGAAGAGAGACGTGCATGTGATTGTCTATATATATTTAAGAAGAGAGACCTGCATGTGATTGTCTATATATATTAAAAAGAGAGACCTGCATGTGATTGTCTATATATATTTAAGAAGAGAGACCTGCATGTGATTGTCTATATATATTAAAAAGAGAGACCTGCATGTGATTGTCTATATATATTTAAGAAGAGAGACCTGCATGTGATTGTCTATATATATTAAAGAAGAGAGACCTGCATGTTATTGTCTATATATATTTAAGAAAAGAGACCTGCACGTGGTAAGTATATCTTTTTCCCAGGTATGCGCACGTGTTATATTTCTTTATTTGTTAATGTTTTACTTTAGAAGGCACCACCAGCGCCATTCATCTAACAATAACACTTCTATTCTATTCTATTTTAAATCAACCCTTTTTTTAGACCTGTTAGTGGTGAATCTGGAAGTACATCACCCGTTATGTTACTAGTGGTGTACTTCTAGCTTCACCACTGGCAGGTCTAAAAAAAGATCCTACGAGTAGGCACTCCTTCGCCACATTAAAAAAGAATTAGTTTAAAAACGTGGCATGGATTCTTACGAGATAAAAGCCGAATAGGTGGTCTCTCCGTCTGGACTAGTACGTTACCTTAATGCTGATGCTAACAAAAAAAAAATATATGTGCAGATAATATCCACACATTCTCTCAGATTGCGATGTATGCAGCATTAACAGACTTACCCTTTGAGAATTTGTCTGACATGGCTGGTAACAAGGAACATTTTTTTGAGGAAAAAAAGGTCACACTGAGAGGGCTTAAATACGATTTCATAAAATATAATGCACCAAAACAACAGCACTGATTTAGAAGACTGCCAGACCAACAGAAAATAAAAAAAATGCTTGGGACACAATTCAAAAAAATACACCACACTTAAACAATATTATCATGTCAGCTTCTGTAGAGGTTCAAGTAGAGACAAAAGTGGTGGATATATGGGAACAAATAATTAAAAAAACGAGTACTTCCTATCCCATCCAAACAGGTACTGGAGCATTGAATAGTTGCTTTCAATATTCGAAGCTTGGTGCCGCTTCCATAATTTCAGTACGACAGATATCAGTCGACAGACATTCGAGGTTTGTCATAAGATTTCACCGAAGAAAAGCGGCTTCCACATCACAGGGTACACCAACTCCGGGAAATCCTACATTCTTTGCTTGATAAGGAACGGACTGATGAATTGTGGTTGTATGCGGTGCACTGCTAGTGATATCTTCACTTTCGGTTCATGCGTGGATAAATCCCTGCTTTATTCGGACGAGTTATGGTTCACACACCATAATTTTGAGGAAGCCAAATGCATACTCGAAGGTACTGAAACGAGTGTGAATATAAACCATCAGGCTGAACGCGTTCTCAAACGAACACCTTGTCTTTCGACTAGTAACGACGACCCATGGAAGGTGGTACTAGGTGAACGAGAACCGCGCTCGAAAACCGTATGTACATTTACTACCCCAACTAAAATTCTGGTGTAAAATTGAACTCAACCTATTCATGTGGTTGACGATATGGAAATCGCATATCGAAAAATACATCAACGGTACATACGGACGTGAGGAAGATGACATGGAACCAGAACCGCCACCAAGTACTTGTTCCCATTCTAGCTTTAACTTCTTCATCTAATTACTACCCAGTAATGTTGGTATCTCTCCCTTTACATAGAGATGGTTATGATAGACGGTTCACTTCACCTTCATGTGATACTTCTACTATTGTTGTCTCTTGAAACTTCACTATCTCACCAGTTTTAAGAAAGTAACACACAAAATAAAACGAAAAATCCGAGACAATCGTCTAAGACGCAACCGTCGTTCCTGACACTTTCCAGATAATTCTCCTTTCATTTCTTAATCCTTTCTTTTTTATCAATTCACCTAAATGCTATGCAAATTTCATGCATGCCACAGGCTATGTTTTGTCGTTTATGTCAGGGGCATTGGCTCAGTCCATTACATTTCAGCCTGTTCTCATCATCACACATGCAGCAGCTGTGAGGCGGGCTTCATTTATGACTCCTTCTGAGACATAGCACAGCTAATTCAGTCACTTCTTGAGGTGGTTCTATTGAGACAAGTTGATCTTTATTATTGTAGTCGTCACTGTCGCTATCAGACTTGTCATTCATCACCAGCACACATTATTTGCCATCGCTTAATGCTGCACTTCCACTGTCTTCGGAATTACACACTATCCAAGAATACAGACAGAGATCCCTTACATGGCGAGGCACTCAATCCACACACACCGTTTGGAGACTCACCACTTTCGTCACAGTTCCCGTCCTCTATTCACTCATGCACTTGTTTGGCCGGGCTCCAACCAGCACAACGTCTCCCTGTTCATAAATTTCATGCTTGTGTCCTGGTAGCAACGGAAGGGCTTCATCGATATCTTTCACCCGGACTTCATACTTGTAAAGAGTATTCACATGAGCGGTCGCACTGGACATCGTCTTTTGGCGTGATATTTTACCAATAAACCGCCTCTTAAGTAGTGCATCCCTTCCTAGTGACAATCTGTTTTATAGATCTATTGGACCTCTCGACAATACCATTTCCTGACAGTGCATATGCACACCAAAAACGCAATCGGACACCCCAGCTTTCAGCAAACATTCTGAACCTATTGCTACTGAAAGCTGTACTGTTGTCAATCAAGATTTCTTTGGGTGCACCCCTCTCAAAGAAAACAGCTAAGACACTGTATCACAGTGGCAGAATCATCTAGCCGCAAGAGTCGCCAAATGGTCAATCTGGTAGGCCCGCAATCGAAGAGGGTGAGGTAGTGAACACTCCCATAGTGCGTAACATCGATACCCAACCTTTTCTATACACTTGATGATTCAAGCCTCCCATGTTGCGATTGTATCAGTGCAGGATCAATAGACAGAGTGACAGAATGCAATGCTAAATTTCACAGCCCTCTTTGTCATACCAGGGGCGATCCTTTTGACAAAGTAGGTTGCTAGTTTCACCCAAGGATGACCGCTGTTCAAATGAATCTGTCGTATTCGGCTTGGCTCCATGCTGTAATCAACCGTGGAACATATATGTGGCACAGGCTCTGTTTCCCTCCTAATTACCTCCAGCCACCTCTGCGAGACTCTTGTGATCTTACAGGTTTCTTGTGACTTGACATGACGAGCACAACGTCTACCACCAGCGCATACTCTTTGACAAGTTCTGAAAAAGTTTGCAACCGTCTTCTGATAAGCATTTCATTAGCAACCTTAGTACTCACTCTGGATTTGTTAGTTAACGTGTGAGTAAGCCATTGGTAAACACATAAGAAGTCGGTCTTCAGGTGTAAGTATTTGACCTCCCAGCGGATTTACTCGTTTTAAAATAGCTTCAAACTCTGAGGTTTATGTGTCATGTGTCCGATTCTGGTCGCATCCAATACGTATCTTTAATCACGATCCCATGCGATTCGAGCAAGACGCCTGTAGCAAAGAACTTGCATCAACCTACACATCAAGCTCCTCGCCATTGATGCACCATTTCCCTTTGAATGGGTTGACCTGACTCAGTCTATTAATAGTCTTGGTTAGCTTACGTCTTAATGGGACATCCCTGGTTCGATCGTCCCATCCTTCAATCTCTATCCTTACCCTTCACTTGCTGACACTAGTCACTATTCGCAGCCAGCTGCGAACTGAGAGATGCCAGACAAGCTTTCCACAGAGAGAGAACACATTTCTTCTGTGTCTAAGACGTCCGGCAGCTCATTCCCACGTTTCAAAAACAGTTAAGCCAAGAACCCGAGCCCCATCCTTCGGTAGTTTTGCTTACCAGTCCAAAGTGTGACAAAAGTTATGCAACACTGGTTGCAGATGCGACACTTTCATCCACATACAGATCATCGTTGTAAGTCGAGATCACCTTTTTGATGCTGTTGTCTTGCGATAAGACTGTATACACAATGAACCTCATTATTTGCGGAGCCACATTCAAAACAAATCCCAACCTCTTTAAACAGTACCTTCTATCTTGGAAAATAACAGGTCAAAGTGACTGAGAAATGCACACTTGAAGATAAGCAGATCTGAGATCCAGCAATGCTACATTTGATCCTCGCTGTCTCCATTCCTCAGTTTGCTTAGGGGTTCCAGCTTTTGTTGGTCATAGGAAGAAAGCCAGCCTTGATCCTTTCTTGATCCTCAAATAGTTTCCTGACTGTTGCCGGCATTAGATATTCAGTAACACAATTTTTCAGCTTGTCATGAGTCTTGCCTTTCGGCCATTTCCATATCACAGTTCATGCGTTCTGTTGTTGCTCAAACTTTGCTCAAGAATGAATACAGAAACTGGTTCTGAAGAAATTGGACCTCCCCTGACTTCAAGATGAATACTTCACCAAGAGCTTTGATCACGTCTATCCCCATCAAGAGGTCACACCCAAGCAGGTTTCTCACCATTACCAGGACCTCAATTACAACTGCACGTCCATTCTCTAGTCGGAGCCTAACTGACCCAACTCCACATGTCTGTGTTCTCTTTCTAATAGTAACCACCTCGATGGTCTGCTTTCGCCACATCTGACACACTTTTTTGATCACTATGGTGCAGGAGCATCCAGAATCAACTAGTGCAATGCACTCTTTCCCATTCCCAGCTACTACCTATCTGGCCTTTTGGCTAAGATCAAAGTGTAGTATCTGTTCCGATGGATACTGCAGCCCATACTGGTATTGTCATGTCCTTTGGGGCTTGACTTACGCCGGTCAATGGGTCTGTCCTGTGAAGTTCTAGGAGGTTCACCTTCCCAGGCTTTACTTCCTCTCTTTGGGGAGGAGTAAGTTTATTGCTTACTGTCTGCGGCGCCCCTATCGGGGAATGCCGACGGGGCTGCCCAGGCAATTTTTAAATGGCCAGAGGACTCACCCCTCGAGCGCTGGCTTTTCAAACCCCACTTTCTCGACCCGATCTTGGGTCACATCTTACTTGTGGGAGTAAGATACAACTGGCCTTGTGCCTCACTCCTGGGGAGGAGTAAATAAAACCTTGGACCTGCTTGGGCTTCTTGGCTTTTTGGCTAAGATCAAAGTGTAGTATCTGTTCCGATGGATACTGCACACCTGTCCTGTGCAGTTCTAGGAGGTCCACCCTCCCAGGCTTTGCCTCCCCTCTTTGGGGAGGAGTAAGTTTATTGCTTACTCTCTGAGGCGTCCCTATCGGGGAATGCCGACGGGGCTGCCCAGGCAATTTTTAAATGGCCAGAGGGCTCACCTCTCGAGCGCTGGCTTTTCAAACTCCACTTTCCCGACCCGACCTTGGGTCACATCTTACTTGTGGGAGTAAGATAAAAACTGGCCTTGTGCCTAACTCCTGGAGAGGAGTAAATCGATACTCTTATAGTTGGCAGCATCGAGTTCACATTTTGTCTAGGGAAGAAACCAACACATAGGTGTCATCCCCTAAACCTTTTCCCGGACAATCCAGAGAAGTGTGACCTAGTCCTTCACATCGGTAACAACGTGCACCACTTTTTTTAAGTTAGGAGTCCCGAGCTCCCTCTCTGTCATGCCGAGCAAGACAATCTCTAGCTTAATGCTTAATTCCATTGTATTCAAAACTCTTTATTTTTGTGTTCTTTGTCTGGCTTTCCTTAGTTTGCATTGGACCCACAGCTGAGTTATTAACATGAGTGCAGGTGGGTTATCTAACAATATAGCTCTCGTTCAGAAGCTGAGAAATGCTCATTTCCTCCATTCCATAAGAAACTCGTAAGAGCTGTCGGACATAGTCGGACAATCTATGGACAAAGGCTACTTTGAAGCCTCGATCCGTCATACCATCGAATGGTACAGTAAGCTTCCACAGGTCCACCAGATAAACATCTACAGTTTCATCCGTGTGAATGTAGCATGCAACAAACTGTGCATATGCCGCATAGAAGTCCAGGGCACACATTGTAAATAAAGCTTCCTTTATGGAGGCATAGTCCCCCTTTTTTCTTCACTCAATTGTTGGTACACCACAAAAGCGCCGCCTGTCAAACACATAGGGATTAATAATTCGATTTTCTTTACAGAGTACAGCTAATAGACAAGCTCAGCCTTCTCAATCAATTGAATAATAGATTGGCTGGGGTCCGATCCATTAAACTCTGGTATAAGCTTCAGATTAATCTTGTCTCCCATCATAACGCCGAGATAGTGTGTACGGAAGCAAACCACATCTTTCATGTATGAATCCTGCCTTTTTCATCAATTTACCTGGACGCTATGCAAATTTCATGCACGGCACAGGCTATTTTTTGTCGGTTACGTCGGGGGGGGGGGGGGATTGGCTCAGTCCATTACACCAGTGTACGTCATCAGTTTTACTGAGCTTTTCTCTAAATCCTAAAGCTCTTTTAATTATTTTTGAGACAAATAAACGAACAAGATGAAACCCTATGATGTGTGTTATTTACTTTCTTTTGGTTAGTGGAAACATAGGCCTAAGTCTGGGGTTAGTTGGCAGTTGGATTAGAGTCAGTTGTTTTTATTATTATATTATTATTTAAGCCTCAATTATCGACTATTATCACTGAAATCGATCGTCATGATGGAAAAAACTCGTGTTTGGCTACGTAAAAGTGACGATAACGAATGCATAGATAATAAATCTTACAATCAGTATCCACACTTATAAATATGTAGAAAAGTCAATTTTCGGGCGTTAATCACAGTTATATGTTACATATTTGTTTTTCCCTTTTTTGCATTGCTAACTATAATACATTTTTGCCCTAAAATCCAATAATCATTTGATCTTAATAATTTTTCAGATTTATTCTAAAAAAAAGTGAACTTTATATATAAAAGATGAAAGTACTTTTTAAAAAATATATCCCATCGATGGAATAGCCAAGGGCAATAACTCCGTTGTTATTGATAGAATTTAAAAAAGAAAGAAACATATGCAATAATAATAAAATATATATTTATTAAATAAAAAAATGAAAATGAAATAATTATTTTTGATTTCTTCACCGGAGTACTTTCCACGATATAATTTTATAGATTAATAAAATGTAGGTGCTTATTGCCCTTGGCTATTCCATCGATCGCTCACACCCAAAATGTCGGCGAATAGACGTTGCACATCGCCCTTATGGAAATGGAAAAATCGTTCTTATTAAAGTTCTACTTGATATTTTTAAATTCTTTTGCGTACCGTGAGTGAGAAACTATGCCTGAGTAAGTACAAAATACTGATTTTACATGAAAATATTTTTTTCCAAGGACCCTGTTCTAAATAAGCACCAAGTTTTTCTTACAAAACTGATAACATAACATGAATGGAAGTAATCGCTTTGTGTACAGGCGGATTTAATTCAATGCATTCTTTATTTACTTAAGGTTCATTTTGTTTGGTAATCTCTTCCGCATTTCATTGTATCATTAACTTCAAATAATTTGTATTTAAAAACATAAATGAGTTCTCCAGAAGGGTTCGCGATCCCGCTGACTTCCGGGTTATCCTGCAGTAAATTTCAAGTAGGGATGATCATAAATGATAAAAGAAACTTTTTTTTAACGGAAAATTTAGAATTGTATTTTTATTATAATAAAATAAGTTTTTTTTATGAAAATATAACAAATCTTTAATAAATCTGTTTTTATGAATAAATATTTTGAAATGTCTATTGTTTTTTTTTATGAAAATGTCACAAATCTTTAATAATAATTTTTTTTTATGAATCAAATATGTTGATATGTCTTCTTTTTATTGATATAAATAAAGTTTTGAAATGTCTTGTATTTTGTTAAACAGCAACAAAATATGTTCTGATTTTTTATGAAAATATAATAAAATAGCTTAGTATTTCAATAGTAATTTTTGAGAAAAAAAATAAGTTGTTTGGCTTACGTGTCTTGGGGTTGCCGGAGATCAGAAAAGGGCCCGGTGCTTTTGCCTTGATCAAGTCGAAAGTGAAGAATGATTTTAACTCTATACTTATAGCTACACCGGAAGAGAGTAATTTGCATATCAGTGATTGCTTTTTTCTTTCTTCTGAGGTTGTCAGTTTGTCATTAGCACAATTCGACCCCTATTTAGCTGACTTTTCTCGTCTTGAGGCGACCGAAGCGGCTAGGTGCGAAGGCTGCATAACAGAGGATGAAGTCCAGGAAGCCTTAACAAGTCTACGAGGTGTATTTAAGGTTGTCGCACATTTTTGTTCCCTTGCTGACAGGTTTGTTTAACTTGTGGTTTAGGAATGGGTCTATTCCCCAGTACTTGACCATGGGTATAGTGCAATTGTTACGCAAAAGTAAAAATGGTGGGGATGGGTTTGATAATTTTCGGCTCTTAACAATGCTTAATGCGGAGTTAAAGATTTTGGCCAAGATCTTAGCCAATCGTCTGCAACTTGTTTCGCCTGGTCTAATTAGCCCCGAACAGACTTGTTCTGTCAAGGGTCGGACAATTCAGGATAACTTGCACTCGATATGCTTGATCATAGCTAAAGTCAACACAGAAGCCGTGCTGATCAATTTAGATCAGTCCAAAACATTCGATAGGGTGGACCATAAGTATTTGAAGGCTGTTTTGTCTGCGGTCAGTTTGGGCCCGCAATTTCGCTCTTGGATTCGCCTCTTGTATGCGAACCCCGGTGTTAGGGTTGAAGTGAATGGTGTGAGGTCTGAGCCCTTCAGATTGTCCAGATCTCTTCGTCAGGGGTGCCCTTTTTGACTGTTGCTTTATGTGCTTGTTTTGAAACCTTTCCTTTACAGGCTATGGGTGAATCCGGTCCTGCATGGGATTACTTTGACAGGTGCTTGCACCACGTTGAAGTACTCAGCCTATGCCAACAACTTGATTGTGCTTGTAACGAGCAATACCGAGATTAGTGTCGTTGACAGAGAAATCAGAATGTATGAAACGGTAACAGGGGCCAAAATCAACTGCAATAAGTCTGTTGGCTTGGGTATTGGTGCCTGGAAGGGTGTTTCCTTACAGGGGCCCTTTGGCTGGACGGATGGGCTTTGCAAGCTGGAGAAAAATTGGTCGGAAGTCCTGAAAGCGATAAGGGCAGCAGCTGGCTTGTGGTCCTGCAGAAATCTTTCATTAAAGGGGAGAGCGGAGGTGTGTGCTTCTCACATTTATCCGATCATCCTATATCGTCTTTCAGTTCTCCCACTCCCGTCGGATACGCTGCTGGAGTTGCAGCGGGCTCTGTTCAAGTTTTTGTGGCTTGGAAAGGCCCCTTTGGTCCGTCACGAGATATGTTACCTTCATCCTTCTGAGGGCGGTCTGGGTATGCCGAGCTTCGCAATTTGATGCCGCACACTTCGGCTGTTTTATCTAGACTGAATTAGTACACAATCTGAGGGAAACGGTGTCTTCTGGAAGGAAGACACTAAGAAAGCCTTTCCGGCTTTGAGAAGTGTGCACTTTGATGAGGGGGAGGCACACAGGTTGCCCCGAAACGAGTGCTCCTTCTATCGCGAATGTCGACATGCATTGAAGTTCCTTTTAAGCGTGACAGAAAACCTCTCTGACACCCTGCTGTTGTCCTGAAAGGCATTATATCAAGTAATGGTGAGGGGGACTGTTCGAGATGATAGGCTTGAAGGGCTCGCTTTGACAAGGAGGTGAGCTCCGCTTAATCTGGCCTGGGCGCCTCGGTTAAGGTGCTTTGACAATGACGAGGCATCGCTGACCTGGCTGATGATAAGAAATGAACTCTGGGTCGGTAATAGGCTTCATTCAGCTAGCTTGAGTGATTCTCCGACTTTGTCAGATGCGGCGACGAGGACGAGACCGTAAGTCACGCCTTCGTTTATTGCTGCATCGTTGTGCCGCTGATTAGGCTTGTTGCAGGCTACATGGTCCGTATTCTTAATGTATCGTCTTTTGACTTAGAACCCATTAATGCATGTAGCAACTGGGCTCTGACAACCGATTTTAAGCTTACTAGCCATTAGGAGAGTGACGATTTGGACGACTAGGTGCAAGACAGTCTACGGAGCTGAGACCTACACTGCTCTCGACCTTATTACAATCTTTAAATATTACCTGAAGACTCATATTAGGGACGAGAGGATGAGACTCTCTTCGGCAGATTTTGGTGAGAGGTGGGTGACTCGTGCGCGTCTGTGTAGAGTGGCTGGCGCTAGATTAGAGTGCTATTTGGACGTGCCTTAGGCAGAGGATATTGGGTTCAAGAAACGACCATTGATTTCATGTTAAGTTAGATTAAGTCTTATTTTAAGTTATTTTCTGTTTATTTTTCTGTTTAATTTTAAGTTCATAACTTAGCTAGTGTATGATTGATTCCATTACGTCCCTTTTATTTTGTCCTCATCCCACTCCCCTTTTTTTTTCTTTCCCCATATTAAATTCCCCTTCCCTCCCCAATTAGGTGACAGAGCGCGTGATTTGTTGGAGATGTAGGTCTCCCTTCGATATTTTCGAAGGTGGTGTGTTTGAATAAAGCGTTGGGGCCTGCATCAACCATTTTTTTCCGACTTTTCGATTTCGACCAGCAAATCGGCATCTTCGCCACATTTCAAGTAACGCATGTCTACATTCGCGATAGAAGAAGCACTCGTTTCGGACCAACCTGTGGGCCTCCCCCTCATCGAAGTGCACACTTCTCTTTTGACTAACCTCAATTTCTTCATTGTAAATAGTTTATTATTTTGTATATACAATTTTTTAGTCCCACACCCCTCGTTGCATATCTTTTCATATAGTAGAGTCTCATGGTATAAATTCTTATGGTGAGTGGTAATGGATATATAGTATGAATGCGGTATTTTGGTGAATGATGGTCATGAATTAAACGAGCTAAGTTGAGATTTTATAAGTTTGAGATGACCGATTCTTTCCTCTCCCCCTGTTTGACCTTGCGCCTCATCTTGTATTCATTTTTCTTTTTACAAATAAATATTGTCAGTTGTTGTACGTTCTGGTGACAACTACACGACGTGAGAATTCCTCTTTTGTGTTACACTATTAAGAGTTCTTGCGAACTATTTCTTTTTTGGTACCTACTCCTGACAGAGTGGGGTCGCGATTTTGCAATATTTCGCAACGTTTAACACCGACCCTACTCTGATCTACAAGCTACCCCTTGGCGTCGAAGTATTTTCGACACTTTTAAAGCAAATGTCTTTTGTATTTTGTGAAACAGCAACATAATTTAAAGTATTTAAAAAGAATAATAAAAGTGTATACAATAACGAATATTGACGAAATAATTTTGTTTTATTCGGCGCCGCCAGAGACATTCTTGAAGGTAGCTGTTGAAGTTGTCAGCCCTAGACATTTAAACACTTTATTTATATCAATTTTTTTTATTAAAGATTTGTTATATTTTCATAAAAATATAAACAAACATATCTCACAGTGAAACAAACATATATTTAATAATTTGTTTTGCTCACAACTTATTTTATTATACTAAAAATACAATTCTAAATTTTCCGTTGAAAAAAAAAGTTTCTTTTATCATTTATGATCATCCGTACTTGAAATTTACTGCAGGATAACTCGGAAGTCAGCGGGATCGCGAACCCTCCTGGAGAGCCCATAAATGAATTGCTTAAAGAGCTTTTAAATGAAACGTTCAAACGAATAATAGTAAATAGGAAAATAAAGAAAAAAGACAATTACAAGTTCCGGTTAATTCAAGATGGCGATTTGGTGTTGTTTGCTTACGTAAATATCAATTCAATCCACGATGATGCCCATCCACCCACTCCCCATTAAAATTTTAAAATGAATAAAATTGAAATAATTTCAGCTTAAATTCTTAAAGAGATAGACAATTTTTATTTTTCATCTTGTTTTTATTTTTTTTAATTTTCTGCGGCGCTGTTTTTCTGGTCACCATCTTGAATTTTGACGAGAACACAAAGGCGCACATCTAAACCGTTTTATTTTATCATTATTGTTTCAATTATGAAGCAGATAAGAAAGAAGATTGAATAAAAGTAAGTATAATGTTACTTGAATGTCTTTATTTTACGATTTTGTAAATAGTTTCATTGCAGAAATAAAGGGTGTTCGGAAAGTCTTGTCACTCTGACCAAAACGTAACACTAATAGAGTACGGCTTGGTAAAATATCACACAGGTCATGGCGCCGCATTATTTTGTGCAACACGAACTGACAATATTTATACGTATCTTCTTGATGTGTTACAGTGTCAATTAAAGTGAATAAACTGAATCTATTATATATAATTTTGATTATTCGAACTACTGTTTTCATCTTGAGTGTTATCATCAAAACGTTTTGGTCGCTGTAACCTCATCTATATATCGACAGCTAACTTTCACTGAACAGTATATGAATTTCAACTCCCACCAGCCATATAATGTTAAGAAAGGAATCGTCCGCTGCTTATAACGTCAAAGAAAGAAAACATGTAGTAACAGCAATACATATCAAGAGGAGATGGACAGCTTGAGAGAAACCTTCAACCGAAACAACTATCCAGAGAGCACAGCATCAGCTCCAAGAAATCTAGACCAAACACCAAGGGACACCACCCGAAAACCCACCACAGTGTGTATACCATATCTGATGTACTTGTCAGAAAAATCCAAAGGATATGTAATTCATGACATCAGGATCGAGTTAATTCTGTAAAGGCATCTTGTGAGAGTCAAACTTCCTTTGGAAAAATGTATGACTAAAAACTGTATATGCAATCCCATGTAAGTGTGGGAAAATATACAAAGGTGCGACATATCGCCCACTAAAAGTAAGGCTAAGAGAACACAGGAAAGTCGTAATACATGGAGATATCGAAAAATCAGGTATGGCTGACCACATATGGAGGGAAAAGGGAAACTATCTACCCTTATGGGATGAATTAAAATTATAGATAGAGAAGAATAGTGGAGAGTAAGACGACTCAAAGAAGCAGTGCATATATTAAACAACAATGACTTACTAAGAAAACCTAGTATAGGATTTAATACAATATGGGAACCATTGATTATAAATAATAGATAAGGTTATAATATATATATACATATATATATATATTTTTTTACATAGCAGCACGAGGAAAGAAGTTATTTGAGTAGAAGGCTCTCTGGCATCTGGGGACCTCCACAGTGAATGAATGAGATTTAGTTGATTTTCGAGTTTGTCTAGTGAATTTACGTCACGGGGGCACCAGAGTAGCCAATTCATCGGAGCATAATCCCTTGAAGTATTTGTAAAACAAGCACAAGGATACTACATTGTGGCGATGGGATAGGGACTGGAGCTTGGTTGACAGTGAGGGACCTATTAGGTTGGCGACTCTTTTTTTGACCTTGTCAAGGAGGGAGAGATGTATATATATATATATATATATATATATATATATATATAATACACATTGATATGTAGTAATAAAAGTACTTATATATAGTGATAAGTAGTAAGACTACACATTAAAAACAAGAATAGTTTTAAGGCTTCCAAAATTCATACTAGAACTGTCCGCAATTACCAGTGGTGCGGTGAATATAGTACTAAATTAAATTCAGTTCTTAGTGATAGTCATCTGAAGTTTGACGGTTCAATCCTTGGTGCAGGTGATACGAAGAATTGTGAATTACTGAAAACCTCTCCCAGTCATGGCTGACAGAACAAGAGCAAGCTACCCCAGCGGATTAAGTAAAATGTTACGTTCAAAATTCCGGAGTTCGACAGAAATATTCCCGAGTTTGAAAAGATACACCTGAAGAAGGCCAGAGGTTACAGCAGCCCAAACGTTGTGACGATAACACTCAAGATGAGAACAGTAGTTCAAATAATTAAAATTATACAAATTATCAATTCTCATTTAAAAATTTTAGAAATATAATGAATCTATTATGTTTTTTACAGAAACGAGTTACGACAATAGTCGAAATGCAACCACACAAAATTAAAAAATAAGTTCTTAAAATGAGCAACATAAATCACTTACTGATTTTTTAAGTAAAATTAAAGTTGAGCACCGTTAGGAGATATTTCAAATAGACATTCACTTAGCTATAAAGCAAGACTTCAACTAAGGTTGTCAAATTCTCTAGTCTGTCTTAATGTTTATGCTGTAATGGCATAAATATATAATAAATTCTCTATACCACATGGTAATTTGAAATAGCCGATAGGCTAGGTGAAAGTGTGTAGATCTGAAGGTGGCTCTGTGAACCAAGTTTGTGCCTCATGACCATCTGGAGAGAGCGATAAGCTCGAACCGACGTCGTCTGTAGGTAAATATAATTTAACATTTGTTTATAAATATTAAAGTCAATAAAGTGTTCGATTGTAAGAATGTGAGGCTAAAATACAAATTATTTATTTAAAAACTATGCATTACATATTCCAGAGAAGTACCATGCTTTCATTAACATGTGTACATCTTTATTGTTTAGCAAAGGCCCTTACAATCTATTTCAAATCTTTGACCACTCACAAAATGAAGACAGTTCAAAAAATGGAATCCGACGATCACCACTTTCATCGTACAATGAATTATATCAAGTGTCCCTTTTGGAGAAAGTACCTAGTTTATGAAGACAGTCTATAATGCTGTATGAGCCTTAATTTTTATTTAGTATTATTAAAATATAACTTAATTGTTGATTACGACTTGCATTTTTTCTGTTTCTATTGCATATTCGTAGTCAGGTGTGATGGTATGTAGTGTAATTAATTCATAGACTGGCAACTGAGTTAAAATTCTGGTGTTGTCGATTGCTGATAATTTACTGTTATTAAATAATTTATGTGTTATTTTTATTTTGGCTGTATTACTGTTATTAAAGAATTGATGTGTTATATTTATTTGGGGAGGATGCTTATGTTTGAGTATAAAGTTGTTATTATATTATAGTTTATTACTTGGTGTCTAATGGAGGAGGGGGTTATCTCTATCAGTGTAAAATGTTGGCCTAAGGAGTATTAAATCAAACAAATGACCATTATAGGCTTGCTATCTCCATAATATATGTGGTAGTACCTGTATGAGATCCTGTGGGCTCATTGTATTTTAATTAATTCCGTTAAAAGAATTAATTAAAATACAATTATGATATTAGGCAATAATGTGAAGATTTTAATATTGATTATTATTTATTGACATAATAATTAAACAAAAAACATATTTAATACTTATAGATAGTTAAATTCAATTAAAAATACTTCTATGAGAATTCAGTTTTGGTGGCAGGAGTTTCTTGGGTACCTCAATTTGCACAGACACTGGTCTTTCTTATAGAAAGTAATTATAAGACAAATGATGTCATAAGTAGAAAAAACAAAACCACTGGACCAAACTATTATTATTTAACAAAAGCAAATTTAAACAGTTTCTGTTATGTTCTTAGAACTTAGCAATAGCAAAAAGGTTTTTACAGTTCGAAGTAGATTAAATTTTTTTAATTATCGAACAATGATTCTGACATAAATAAGTTTTGTGTTTGGTATTATGCATTTATTATATTTTAAATCTAGCAAAATGAAGTGAAAAAATGATTTTCTAAATTATATATGTACAAAAAACATATTTTTTAATAAAATAGCAGATTTACAAAATTAAGTAAGTTTTCTTAAACTTACGTCCGATTTTCGTTTTTTATTATTAAATAGCAAACAATCATTTCAAAACGATTACTTATTAGAAATGTGTTCTTATAGACAATTAGACAGCAGCACACCTAGGCCTTCAATCACAGATCAGTACACCTAAATCTTCAATCAGTGGCCAGCATGCTAGACTTTTAATCACAGAGTAGCACACCTGGATATTCAATCATAAATCAGCAGATGTAGACCAGCATGCATAGACCTTCATCACAGAGCAGCACGTTTAGACCTTCAATAAGAGTTCCACATTCCTAGACCTTCTCTTTATGAACATCTCACAAAAAATTTCAACAAGGGAACATCTTTTTTTTAAGAGAGACTTAATTCACAAAATATTGTCCGGGCCTTTGGGTCTGGATTTACGCCGGTCTATTGGGTGTTGCCGATCCTGTGCAGTTCTAGGAGGTGCACCCTCCCAGGCTTTGCCTCCCCTCTGCGATTTACAAAAGTTAGTTTTTTATGTTTACGGTTGCACTTTTACATTTGCATAAAACAATGATAAAGAGCAAATAATTTAAATCTAACAAAATGATATGAAAGATCATCTTATATGTTTAGTAAATTCTTAAGTCATTTTATTCTTTTCATTTCGTAAGACTTTGATGTCTATTTTTTTTAGGTCATTATAATCTACTGAATCATTTTACATGAAATGTTTTATATATCAAGTCAAATAGTGATATTATCTATTGAATTCACAAATTGAGTAAATATTGAAGAATTTGGTATATTTCGACTACTGTTCTCATCTTGGCTGTTTTCATCACAACGTTTTGGCTGCAAGGACTCGTGGCACAGTGGATATAGTACTAAGTAAAATTTAGTTCTAAGTGACAGTCATCTGAAGGTTGAAGGTTCAATCCTCAATCCTCGATATGAAGAATTGCGAGTTACTGAAGACTTCTTCACAGTCATGGTAGATTGAACGAGAGCATGCTACCCCCGTGGATTTAATAAAGGGTTCCATTCGAAATTTCGCCCAGATTCCCGAGTTCGACAAAATACACCTGAAGAAGGTTGGAGGTTACATTGGCTTAAACGTTGTGATAAAAACACCCAAGATGAGAACAGTAGTCTTAATATACCAAATTCTACAAATTATCAACCCTCATCTAAAAAATTCCGAAACATGAGTTAATATTATTGTTATGCATGTTTATTTTTTTGACGTAATATTTATTTAATAAGATATCTTATCCATTCACAGATAATATTGGAAAATAAATGATATCATTTACTGCTGAGAAATCTTTATCATCAGACGAGGAAGGATCACATCATCTCCTTCAATAATACAAGAATGGAAACATACACAAAACTGAAGCCTTATTCTTGTGAATTATGTGAATTATCATTTGCAAACAATTCTAATTTAAAGAGGCATGTACGAACGCATACCGGAGAAAAAACTTATACATGTCAAGTATGTGAATCTGCATTTTCACAATTTTCTTCCTTAAAAGTACACATGCAAACACACACTGGATTGAAACCATATTCTTGTCAGGAATGTAAAGCTGCATTTTCACACAATTCTTCCCTAAAAAAACACATGCGGACACACACCGGGGAAAAATCTTATTGCAAAATATGTGGATCTGCATTTTCACAGGACTCTTCGTTAACAAGACACATGCGAATGCATACTGGAGAGAAACCTTATTCTTGTACATTATGTGAATCTGCATTCTATGAGAATTCTAAACTAAAGAAACACATGCAGACCCACAGTGTAGAAAAGCCTTATTCTTGTACTGTATGTGAATTTACATTTTTACTGGATTCTTCTTTAAAAAGACACATGCGAATACACAATGGAGAAAAACCTTATTCTTGTAAAGAATGTGACTCTGGATTTTCCAGCAATTCTGATTTAAAAAGGCATATTCGAACACACACTGGCGAGAAACCCTATTCCTGCAACGTATGTGAATCTGTATTTTCAGAAGATTCTTCATTAAAAAGACACATGCGGACACATACTGGCGAAAAACATTATTCTTGTGAAATATGTGGATATGCTTTTTTAAGCAGTTCTGAATTAAAAAGACACATTCGAACACATACAGGAGAGAGACCTTATTCTTGTAAAGTATGTCTATCTGCATTTTCAGATAATTCTTATTTAACAAAACACATGCGCATACACACTGGGGAGAAACCCTATGCTTGTAAAGTATGTGAATCTGTATTTTCACACAATTCTTCCCTAAAAATCCATATGCAAACACATACTGGAGACAAACCTTATTCTTGTAAAGTATGTGAGTCTTCATTTTATGAGAATTCTAAGCTAAAGAATCATATGCGAACACACACTGGAGAAAAACCTTATTCTTGCAATGTATGTGAATCTACATTTTCTCTAGATTCTACCTTAAAAAGACACATGCGGACGCACACTGGCGAAAAACCTTATCCATGTGAAGAATGTGGGTCTGCATTTATAAGTAGTTCGGATTTAAAAAGACATATTCGAACACACACCGGAGAGAAACCTTATTCTTGTAATGTGTGTGAATCTGCATTTGCAGAGAAAGCTTCTTTAAAAAAACACATGCGAAGACACCCTGGAGAGAGTTTGAATGCATACTAGATACCACACTTTGAGCTTCTTCAATCTCTCTTACAGGGTTTGTCAGTACATTGGTTTTTACAAGATAAGTAATAGTTCACTTTCTAACAATACTAATCCGGATACTCCACAAGACCAGATTACTTCTGATCCAGGAATCTGGCAAGACAAAGCAAAGACTTAAAAAAGAAATTAGTGAAGATTATTAAATATACACTTGGATATTTATGTCATTCATAAAGAAATCAAGTGTTAGCCCCAGGAGAAGAGCTTTTGTTCTATGAGAACTAACTTATTTTTTTAAAGAGAATAACTTTATTCTTTATACATGGATCTGTACTTTTAGAAAGTTTCATTAAAAAATCACACAAACACACTGTAAGAAAAACCTTATGTACATCTGCAATTTCAGATAATTCTTCCTTACCAAAAAAATTTCGGACACACAACTTATTTAAAAATGAACATATGAAAATCTTCGAGAAATGTTATTCATGTAAAACATGTTGATCTGCATTTTCACAAACATTGAGATTAAAACAATGCATGTGAACACGAGAAAACATTCTTTTGAGATATGCTTTACAGTACTTTAGTACAATATGTTATAAATTTACAGAATGTATTGCAAGTCATTGTAATGCACTTAATGACACGCAAGTGTGTTTTCAAAGACTTAATACAAACAACTTGAATTTATATATTTAATAAAAGCAATGAATATGGCATTAATTAAAAAAGTTCTTTCTTTCTTTTAGGAGGAGGGTTATGTTATAGTTTTGGTGCCTTCCTTTCTCTAAATGGTAAAGTATACAAAAAGGAAATAACGTTCCCATGTTACCCTGTATCCTAGAACACATATTCCATAATTTATGATAAGTGTAATAGTTTAAGATTTTGCCAAGCACACAAATTTTGACGCTCACATGCATGCGCTGATACATTTAAATATCTCTTAATATAACTCAAGATTTTATGCAGAGAAATTCTTTTTTCTATTAAATGTTTTGTATCTAACTTATTTTAAAAGTTTTTTTTGGGGGGGGAAGCTACGCCCTCCCCATCTCCATCCGCTAATTAGTAAAGTTTGCAAAGAAAATAATGTGCCCATTTTTCTCACTGGGTTGCTGAGAATATTTCGCAAAATTCAGAATGATTAGTTAACAAAAACAGTATATATATATATATATATATATATATATATATATATATATATATATATATATATACATGCACCAGTTATATGTTAACATTTACAAAAAAAATGGGTGCATGTTACTCCCTGTATTGCCAAGAATATGTATATACCCAATTTATAATGATCAATTCATTAGTTTAGGAGATTACCCTGTACACACACACACATATATATATATATATATATATATATATATGTATATATACCTAACTTTATATAGAGAAAGATAAAATTATTATGTGCATAATTTATATTCAGATGGATCAACATGTACTTCTATTATTTTTATTTGATATACGCATGAACATAATATGTTCATGCATATATCAAATAAAAATAATATATATATATATATATATATCCTGAAATATTAGACCTACAAGAGTGATGCATGAAAATTATAAATGTATCCATATATCTCAGCTCAACAACTTACATGCATTAAAATTACTGATAGATCTTGCCATATTAAATCTTTAATGCATTTTTAGACCTTTTTCATTGGTTTTATCACACTGATTTGCTGTAGTACTAAGTTAATGTCGAATTGTATAAACTTGCCACAGACTTGAATGCTAACACTGCAGCAATGTTGATGACTATTGGTGTAAAAAGCACATACAAAATTACCATTCTGATAAAAATTATTTCATCAGCCATTATAAAATCTTTTAATGTTATGTACTTTAGTAAACACTAAAAAAAGTTAAGTGGTCGACAATAGTCGAGAGTCGCCCAAAGACTCCTTTTTAATTAGCTACTACAGGTGTATCTAACTTATTTTTTTTTAATTTTAGGGGGAAGCTATGCCACCCCCCCATCCGCTAATATGTAAAGTTTGCAAAGAAAATAATGTGTCCATGTTTCTCACTGGGTTTCTGAAAATATATATTCCAAAATTCAGAATGATCAGTTAAAAAAAAATTATATATATATATATATATAGGTAAGAATAATTAATATTTACTAAAAATATATATATATATGCACTAGTTAAATGTTAACATTTACACAAAAAATGGGTGCATGTTACTCCCTGTATTGCCGAAAATATATATTCCCAATTTATAATATATATATATACCCAATTTATAATGATCCATTCATTAGTTTAGAAGATTACCCTGTACACACACACACATATATATATGTGTGTGTGTGTGTATCTTGGCAGCATCTATTCTTTTATACAAGTATCATTAAAAATAACGGACATCTTGTGTCTGGTTATTTAAATAACCTAAATAGAATATATATTCACTCCTAGGTCTATGCCTGGTTAACATTGCTCCACTGACGATGGACCAGGAAGGGTCCGAAAGCGCTTTGGGAAGCTATGGCAATTTTATCAGCCAGTTGGAGTCTGAAACTAAGAACCTAATCAGAAAAACGGAAAGGATCTTAGAAAAAATAACCAGACACAAGATGTCCGTTATTTTTAATACTTGTATAAATATATATATATATATATATATATATATATACCTAACTTGATATAGAGAAAGATAAAATTATTACGTGCATAATTTATATTCAGGTGGATCTACATGTACTTCTATTATTTTTATTTGATATATGCATGAACATTATATATATATATATATATATATATATATATATATATATATCCTGAAATATTAAACCAACAAGAGCGATGCATGAAAATTATAAATGTATTAATATATCTCAGCTCAACAACTTACATTCATTAAAATTACTGATAGATCTTCGCATATTAAATCTTTAAGGCATTTTTAGACCTTTTTCATTGGTTTTATCACACTGATTTGCTTTAGTACTAAGCTGACTGGAATACTAATACTGCAGGAATGTTGATGACTATTGGTGTAAAATGCACATACAAAATCATCATTCTGATAAAAATTATTTCATCAGCGATTATAAAAACTTTTAATGTTAATGTACTTCAGTAAAAACTAAAAAAAAGTTTAGTGGTCGACAATAGTCGAGAGTCGCCCAAAGACTCCTTTTTAATTAGCTACTACAGGTGTAGGAAAAGGCACGGCTTCTTTTCCCAGGACTACTCCACTTGCCGTATAATGCTTAGTGTTTTAGCAAAGGGGGCATCAAGTACCATTTTTAACGTCTTTTGTATGAGTCAACCAAGCATTAAATCCTGGTCCTCCAGCCATTAACAAGCACATAAACCATTATGCTAAATAAGCAGGCCCAATTACACACTTAAGAAGCCCATATTCTAGTGAAGTTAATTTCCTAAATAAACTTCAACAATTCAGCCATTATCTTTAATGTTTTCACATGGAATCTTTCTATGCTGGGTACTATACTATTAGTTAAAATTACCTTGATTATTTATATAAAGGATTCCTTTTTTTCATATTTGCTTTCAACTTGAGAATATGGTGTAAGCGAAATAGACACTCCAAATATCAAGCAGCCCAATAGCAGCCAATAAATGTATCATATTTATAATTTAATTTCCCTTCTCTGATCGCATCATATACACTGATCGCCTGGAGCAGTATCAGAACCTTTATCTAACAATTCCTAAAATGAAATCTTGAAAGATATTAAATTCATTTTTAATTAAAGTTTTTAAATGTTTATTTCAATATATCATCACTGCAAAACTATCACAAAAGTCAACAAAAAGTATCACCCCTGCTATACGCCTATTGTTTTTTTCTTTACTTGATAATGGAGTAATTGAATACTGGACAACTGGCTATCGTCATCATTATCAGAACTCCTTCTATACACTGACTTTAAAATATCTTCACTGAAAACCCAAAAAATATGAATGAACTTGTGTAACTGTTAGTATGCTAAATATAAAAATCTAACAAAATTATATGTAGCCTGAGATTATGGTAATTGAAACTATAAAAGATTTATCTAAAAAGAAA
>OY744525.1:117273329-117413329 GCA_963556195.1 Sepiola atlantica | reverse complement strand
GATTGACTCCAAGAAAGCCTACGACAAAATCCCTTAAGCATGGATGATTTAATGCTTCAAAATGCTTTAATATTTTTGTCTAGCTCACTTTTTCAAATTTCTGTCTGTTTGTTGGTGAAACTATGTATGAATAAAAATTGATTTAGCAATGTAAATTGAGTAGTTTTTCCTGATACTTAAGCTAATGGCAACCCATTTTTCTGCTTACGAAACCATAACTACAGAATAGATATTACTGAACAACCTCTTTTTTATTACAATTGCTTCTCTTACAAATGGCGATATTCTCTTATCATCATTTGCAGTGAAAAATTTAGTGGATCTATAAAAAAAAAACGACATATACTAAAGATTCTGCCTTCTTTATCAATATTAGAGATGGGTGTCTTAGAATTTAAGGTTTATGAATTTCCAAAGGTGAATTCAGAGAGAGAGACAGAGAGACAGAGAGACATTGCTATTGCATAACTGGTCTAGTAAGCTAATGTGACAAATTGGTAGAGAAAATAGGGTCTCTTTCTTCTGAACCACCAAAGAGGGCAGTTTCGATTTTAGATAGCTGCTTCCTCCCCTATGGGGTGTTAGATTGTTTTATGTGTGCACTTGTATACTCTTAATAGATATTTGAAACCCAGTTGTATGTGTTAATGTTTTTTATATAATGTTCATAAAAGCGGTAATTGAAAAAGGACAGAGAGAAGAAGAGATGGTAGGCTTGACTAAAATCCGATGAGTGAATCCCATCAATGAAGTGAACGAATCGTGAAGATTAAGGACACACCATGGCGATCCAAGAACATCCCATTGTATTATATCTTTTTCTTTCCAATTTCACAATATTTTAGATGCATAAGAATGATCTTCAGTAATCTTCATACTTATAAAACTTCTTAGTGTTCTTAATGCATGCACTAAGCTGAATACTCCACCAGACAAGATGAATTCTTGTCCTGGAATTCGGTACAACCGAAAGACCGCAAGAAAGATATACTATGACATAGTTTATATTGAATCATTTTAATGAAATGTTTTATGCAATAGTCTGAGTTATATTTGTGATGTAAGATTTGTTCATTTTCAGATAACAGTTTTTTGAAAAATAAATGACATTATTTACTCCTGAGAAATCGAAATCATCCAACTAGAGTGGATCAGCATTATAAAATTGTCTTGATTAAGAATATAAGTATGGAAACATTTGCAAAGAAAATTATATATTCTTGTGAAGTGAGCAAATTATGATTTCCAAGCAGTTCTAATTTAAAAAGGCATGTACAAACTCATATGACCACTACACTGCTCGCCACAACAAAGTACGCAAATACCTCCAGTGGAAAATCTGCAAAAAGATTCAGCTTGACAAATCGGCGAATATCTGTGAACATGAACCTGTAGCAATCATAAACATAGACTTATTTTCTCCCTCCGAAAATTGTCCTCATTGAGTGAGCGGGTCACACACCGACTAATACGCCTGCAGGGTACATTGATTCCTTCTCTCGGCGGAAGAACTTTGGGAATCACAGGCGGTCCCCAGAGAGACCCTGGCAAGCAACAGGGACACACTTCTTTCACTCTCTCTGAACACTCACAGCAAATACTATCTTCGCCTGGAGATAGTTGCTGACAGACCTCAGGCAGCTCTAAGATCTTTTAATTTCTTTTTCCTATATTCGAAAACTCTCCAAGTTTCTTTCTACCTATACCAAATGGTATAGGTAACCTTTGTGATAAAACCCTTTTCGCTGTTGTTATAAAGGGGTTTTATTAATTCATTTTGTGTCTGAAACCTAAGAGAGCGACAACATCCCACTTCTTTACAAACCTTCACCGATAACATCAAACGGAAAGGTGACAGTGTTCTATGATAAAGACATACAGGCGGGCAGATAAATAAAAGACAAAGCCATCAAGCGAGACATTGTTATCTGGAACAATATGAAAGGACTGCTCTTATTATAGATGTAACCATCCTGAATGATTATGGCCTCAATAGAGCCGAACGCGAGAAGACCACCAAATATCAGAACCTCAAAAATGACTTAAAAGCAACATGGTCTCTGAAAGAAATAAACATTATACATCTTGTGGTAAGAGCAACTGGCCTAAGGAAAGAGAACATTAAAAAATATTTAGACACAATTCCTGGAAGACCAAGCTATAGTAAAATACAGATATCAGCCCTAAAAGTAACAATGTCTGTCTTAAAAATAGCCCTCGCATATAAATTTAAAACATAAGCAAATCAAGTGTTTGCTCCAGGAAGGAGCCCCTTGATTTCTTCAAATTACCTGAAATAGATTTTTTTAAAAATAGACAACAAGAAGTGCAGGTTTAGCCACACAGAAGTGGAGAGTGTGAGCCACCTGACATCCAGTTTTAAGGTTCTGCTGAGGATGGCTATTATACAATGCGACACAATGGAGTGTTCAACTATCTTCACTGGACTATATGTAAAAAGTTGAATACCCAGTGTAGCAGAAAGTCCTGGGAACGTATACCAGAAAGAACAGTTGGAAATAATCCACTATCCACCATCCACTATGACTATGCAATCCCTACAGCTACATATCTAGAAAACGGAGCTGTTAAACCTGACATAGTGATATGGGACAAAATGGTATGGGGATACTTCCTCCTACAATTAAACCCTGACTAAAAATTCAAAATAACATAGTATTCGAAGCCCAAATAAGATCACCTCAGTATGGCTACTATGTACTGGCTTATACGAGGAATGGTGCACTTTTTCCAAGTTATGTTGCCTACAGTAACAGCACTAAGCTGGATACTCCACCAGACTAGTTAAATTCTTGTCCTGGAATCCAGTAAAACTAAGATACCACAAGAAAGATATGTTATAACATGGTTAACTGGTCAATTATTGAGAGGAAAATTCATATTCTTAACTTCTTTACTAACTGAACGTTTGAGAAGTAAAGAACTTTAATCGAATATTCGAATATCTATGTATCTCATATAGAGATCAAGTGTTAGCCCTAGGAAGAGGCTCTTTGATTCCTGAGAACTTAGACTGAAGTAAAATGAAGCAAAAAAGAGAGAAATCTTATGCTTGTAAAATATGTAACTCTGTATTTACACATAATTCTTCCTTGATAATTTCCTTAACAATTCACACATATTTGAGAAAGCGTTATAACATATGTGGATCTTGTAAAATATGTGAATCAATCTTTAACCTGTTCTTATTTAAAACTTCACATGCTGAAGATATTGTGGTTCAACATAAATCACTTATTTGTGACTTTAAATTGAAAAATACTCATGGGTAAAAAGTAAGTTTATTCCCTGGAGAAAGATATATAGTTTGAATGAGGAATACGTAAAATTCGAGTATATTGAGCAAATAATTGAGCGTTTTGAAGAAAGTATGGGATAAGTTGAAGGATATACAGTTTGAAAGAACAGACCAAACTTTTGGAGGACAAAATGGAGGAAGGAGAAATCTGAGAAATGTATCAATGAAATTTGGAGAAATGTTATGTAAATTATGTTGATCTGAATTTTGGGAGAAATTTGAAAATGCCTGCAAATACCAGAAACATTCTTTTGCGATAGGTTTAACATTTTTATACAATACTTGGCCTTAGAAAGAAAGTTACTCTTCACAAATTTGTATACTCTAGTTACAAAGCCACCATCCGCCAATGCATTGAGTATTGTTCCCACATTTGGGCTGGTGAAACATCCACTAGTCTCTCCCTCTTAGACAAGGTCCAAAAAAGAGTCGCCAACTTAATAGGTCCCTCACTGTCAACCAAGCTCCAGCCCCTGTCCCATTGCTGCAATGTTGCATCCTTCTGCTTGTTTTACAAATACTTCAATGGATTGTGCTCCGATGAACTGGCTACTCTGGTGCCCCCTCGATGTAACTTCACTAGACCAACTTGACAATCAGCTAAATACCATCCATTCACTGTGGAGGTCCCCAGATGCCGGCGAGCCTTCTACTCCAATAGCTTCTTTCCTCAGGCTGCTGGCCTCTGGAATTCCTTCCCTGCCCCCTGTTTCCCCGACAGTACCGACATGCAGAGGTTTAAAACTAATGTAAACAGACACTTCGTTACATTGCTCCCAACTTTGGGGTGACACCCAAAACCCACACCTAAATTCTCAGTAACCCATTACGTCTACAGTGGTGGCCTGCCTTGTTTGGGGTGAAATATGTTAAAAAAAAATGTACAGGATGTTGTTACATCCATAACAGAATTATTTCTAAATTTACAGAATGCATTGCAATTTATTGCAGTTGAAGATTAGAAAATCTTTAATACAAACGTGAATAAAAATGATGCGTATTATTTATATTCAGACTACTCGAATTTTTTAGATGAGGGTTGATAATTTGTAAGATTTGGTATAGTCGGACTACTGTTCTCATCTTGGGTGTTTTTATCACAACGTTTCGGCCGATGTAACCTCCGACCTTCTTCAGGTGTACCTTGTCGAACTCGGGAATCTTTCTGTCAAACTCGGGAATCTGTACGGAATTTCGAACATAACCCTTTATTAAATCCACGGGGGTAGCATACTCTCGTTCCATCTGCCATGACTGGGAAGAAGTCTTCAGTAATTCGCAATTCTTCATATTGCCCGCACTGAGGATTGAACTTTCAACCTTCAGATGACTGTCACTTAGAACTGAATTTTACTTAGTACTATATCCACTGCGCCACGGGTCCTTGCAGACTAAGTGACAGTCATCTTAAGGTTCAATCCTCTATAAGTATTTCTCATTTATTATTTAATTAATTGATATATTCTGACATATTAGTCCAACAATATATGTGCATGAAAATGATCTGACGAGCCATTTCAGCTCAGCAATATCTATGCATTAAAATTACATCTTCAATAAATTTTGAAACACCTTTTATTGATTTCTGTTTTTAGTAATAAGTGAATGTAAAATTGTATCAACCTGTCTTGAAGTGTATGCAGTTCAAGTTATTATTTGAAAATATCAGCAACTCATAGGACTTGTTAATGTACATGAGTGAATACACATTTAGGAAACCTCTTCTGAAGAACAGAGTGGCCAAAAAGTCACTGAGGGGTTTTTAACTTGAATAGATTCTTTATTTTCGATGGTACCTTAATGAAATTGTAACATAATATGACGGAAAAAGTTAGCAATGTCAACTGGCCTTCGTGTTGCTCAGACTTGACTAGTCCTGACTTTTTTTTGTGAGATTATTTCAAAGAAACAGTTTACATCAACAAATATCAGGAATAAATTAGGGGAAGTACATCGTCAGTAAGTGATTTTACAATCCATCATGGATAATGTTTTGGACAGGGCACGAATTTGCGAAGCTGAAAATGGAAACCATTTAAAAGATGTTATTTTTCATAAATAAATTCTTTATCATTTTTGTTCTTTTTTGCAAACAAATCCCCAAGGTCTCCATCATATTATGTTACAATTCCATTAAGGTACCATAAAAAATAAAGAATCTATTCAAGTTAAAACTCACATCGTGACTTCTTGGCCACCCTGTATTAAGAGATATTTCACAATTTAAGAATTTAAATTAGCATTTTAAATAATCCTATGTTGACAAAACACTTGAAAGTGTACAATAAAGAAAAATGTGTTCGTAAAGTGTGTGAAACAATATGGCTTTATTAGATTGTCATATTTCAATACAAAAATTGTGCTGCCCAATAAGTTGTCCAGTGTGTTGAGTTCAAACTTATATTTCTCACATGTATAATGTATTGTATTATAAAAATAGAAAATTACTGTAATTTAAATTTAATTAATTTCTCAAGGACTTTTCACAAATTAGTATAATCCTATTATGAATTCAAAGAATTTATCTATTTTTTCTACAAACTCATTTCACTTCATCCAAACAACTCAAAAAAAGCAATTATTATGTACATTCTTTATTTCGAGAAAGTTTATATCTAAACTACCTAATTAATTAAATTAATTAGGAAGTTTACAAAAGAAAAGTAAAAACCAACATACCCGAATGCAAACCAGGGAAAGACAATGTTGAAGCAAGAAAAAGTTTGTGGCGGTTGGAGTGGGAACTATTCTCATTGGTTGATGCCTGCTGACCTGTTACTATAAGAACAGTTGCAGATTGTCACTTCAAAAGATGTCATTTTTGCAATGTTGATGTGCATAGTTAAACGCTTTCACGAAAACGACCTGGAGTTACGTTAAGATTGCTGTCTGAGCCGAACCCAAGATTGGCAGTGGAGATAGTGCATCACTGATGCATACAAAAAATGTATTTCATGACGATGGAAAAAATTAGTTTTACCCTTACATTTCAGCTCCACCATTTTCTAATGGATTTATTTAATTGAATTAGTAATGTGTGAACTTTTTACCAAACTCTCATCAAATGTAATTGAATACCAACATTTTAGGAATTCTCTGTTTCTAAAAGTTTAAATAGACAATTATACCTTTTAACTCGTAAATTTTCTTTGTTTCAACCAAGATGGAGTAGTGTTACCACATTAGGGGAGGTGCCGCTCACAGCACACGTTCTTTCCTTGACAGAGTATAAAATCGACTTCGAAATCTGGTGGGGAATGTGCTCTCCTCTGCACTGCAGCCTCTTTCTCATAGAAGAAGTGTTGCTATTCTCTCTCTACTCTATCGTTATTTCTATCGTAGGTCATCAACTGAGCTCTAATTTTGCCCCCCCCCCCCTGTAAGACATTCACAGAAAAACTCGTTTAACTACACCCACTGTAAATAATTTTCCTTCCTATGTGTACCTGGACCTGAATGGAACTTCCATGAGCAGAGTTTCTTTCCAAGAACTACCCCTCTGTGGAACACAAAACAACAGGGCTGCTTCCCAGCTGACTACAACATAGTCATGTTGAAGTCATTAACTCTTATCCTCGAGTGGCCTTTAGGCCTTGGTAAGCTCTGACTCATGAGTACATAAAAAAAACATCAAATAATTTTATCTTTTCATGATACATTATGATTTCATTCCCACTGGTCAAGCAACGTTTTCATTATTTGGAATTGAAATAAAAATAATCCCTCATACATCTTACATGCCCAAGTAGATATTCACATTATTCTTCTATGTATATCAAAACTCAATGTCTGTGTGTGTGGTTTTGTGTCTTCCATATAGAAAGAAAGGTTAGAGAATCTACATAAAATCTAAAAGTGTATTCTTATGTAAAATTGATCGGGCAAGACAATGGAAGTGTTTCCAAATCTCTAAGTCTATGTGTTAGGGGTCTATGAGGTTATAACCACTATAAAACTTCAAATATATCCTATTTTGATGCAATTTAAATCATATGTATAGATTTCTCTGGGAAAGACAATGGAAGTGGGACAGAATATCTAGGCTAGTCTCTATGGGCCAAATATCTACACTCTTCTCTATCGGCCAAATATCTACGTCCCCCACCTTCAAGTGAACCCTTAACACTTCAAATACGTATATCCGATTTTAATGACATTTAAACCATATGTATCAGACACTAATTCAGAGTTTTATAACATTTCAGATTCTTCCGACTATATTAAGGGGCGAAATGGGACGAGGCGGCAGTAACAACAAAGAAATTAACATGGTGTTTTAATCATAGGGGAACCCGGGGTGAAGTGGGACACCGAGTTAAATGGGCCACAAATGATTATCTCTATTTTCTCCCAACTTAGTTTTTCCCAGACTTTGATGCTTCCATTATGGATTGTATAAGGCATCGTCTTGATGATATGACCATTGAAACTGTATCATTCTTTCTGCTCTGCACTCTGATTAAGAAGGAAGTATGAATGCCAAGGTAGCACTTTTTTCACGATCTAATCAAACTTGTTGCTTATTTCTATTTAAATCACTTGAGAATTCTAAGGTATGATATTCTTGAAGTGGGAAAGCCATATAAGTTTAATTGCAAAGCCATTTTTAAATTGTTGATGAGAATCAAGATTTCTTTTACAATTAAGTGACCGGGTTGAAGTGGGCCACCCTGCATTTTTACATATCTATTGAATCTTGCAAGAGAGTGATATACAACTTCAAGTCTGCATAATGACTTGCCTTCCAAACCAAAACTCCGACAATGCAGAGCTTTGGTTGTTGTTTTGGAATATTCCAGGTGTGACTGTGTTTAAACATTGTATTAGTTCATTTTATGTTTGTTTCACAATACTGACCTTATGATTGAGTTGGTATATATGTGACATTTGTGACGGGTATGTGTGCTCTGTGTGTTACCAAGTAATACAGATTAGGACTTTTATTGTAAAAAAATTATATGCAAGAGTAAAGTAACTTCATCTAATTTACATGTGTTGATGAAAAAATACTTAATGCTCTTCTTTACAGTGATTTTTTAATGTTATTCACCCTGGTAATTTTTTTTTCAAGATACGTATAAATATACTTTTTCAAGATACTTATAAAACTTGGTATATTTTAGGGTTAGGGTTAGGGAACATCCCATGCATTATCTTTATTTGACTGAATTTTGAGCCCTCATTTGCTACCCTGAGAACATTTTCACCTTCATGTATGCAATTTTGTGGAAGTTATCAGATGTCAAAGAAAGAAAACGCCCAAAAGTGGGCCATTTCACCGCGGTTTACCCTAGTAAAAAAGTGCATATTAGTGACCCTCATTCAAGCCCGAGCAACGTCGGGTCTTCCTGCTTGTATGTAATATATTCATATTTTTGCCTCGAAAATTTCAATTTTCAAAAAAGTTTTAATATTATTAGGAATCCATCTTTTTGCATCTTAATCACAGAAAAGGGTTTATTTCTGCTGTTAATGAAAAAGAGATGAACTGGTTTATACAAACTCTAAAAACATATTTGAACTTTTGAATTCATTCAAATCCCTTCGACATGTTGAAATTAACTTATATACATGTTCCATTATCCCATCTATATTTTAATATGTTTATTAATTCTTGTTTATATTAAAACATTCGATTGTGCGAAATCTTTAGTTTCTGAAAAACTGAAGAAACGAAAAATATTTTGACACACCCACTTCATAATGTTGTCATTGTAAATAAAAAATATTTTGACACACCCACTTCATAATGTTGTCATTGTAAATAAAAAATATTTTGACACACCCACTTCATAATGTTGTCATTGTAAAGAAAAATATTTTGACACGCCCACTTCATAATGTTGTCATTGTAAATAAAAATATTTTTACAGGCCCACTTCATAATGTTGTCATTGTAAAGAAAAAATATGTTGACACCCACTTCATAATGTTGTCATTGTAAATAAAAATATTTTGACACGCCCACTTCATAATGTTGTCATTGTAAATAAAAAATATTTTGATACGCCTACTTCATAATGTTGTCATTGTAAATAAAAAATATTTTGACACGCCCACTTCATAATGTTGTCATTGTAAATAAAAAATATTTTGACACGCCCACTTCATAATGTTGTCATTGTAAATAAAAATATTTTGACACGCCCACTTCATAATGTTGTCATTGTAGATAAAAAATATTTTGACACGCCCACTTCATAATGTTGTCATTGTAAATAAAAAAATATTTTGACACGCCCACTTAATAATGTTGTCATTGTAAAGAAAAATATTTTGACACGCCCACTTCATAATGTTGTCATTGTAAGTAAAAATATTTTTACAGGCCCACTTCATAATGTTGTCATTGTAAAGAAAAATATTTTTACAGGCCCACTTCATAATGTTGTCATTGTAAAGAAAAAATATGTTGACACCCACTTCATAATGTTGTCATTGTAAATAAAAATATTTTTACAGGCCCACTTCATAATGTTGTCATTGTAAAGAAAAAATATGTTGACACCCACTTCATAATGTTGTCATTGTAAATAAAAATATTTTTACAGGCCCACTTCATAATGTTGTCATTGTAAATAAAAATATTTTTACAGGCCCACTTCATAATGTTGTCATTGTAAAGAAAAAATATGTTGACACCCACTTCATAATGTTGTCATTGTAAATAAAAATATTTTTACAGGCCCACTTCATAATGTTGTCATTGTAAATAAAAATATTTTTACAGGCCCACTTCATAATGTTGTCATTGTAAAGAAAAAATATGTTGACACCCACTTCATAATGTTGTCATTGTAAATAGAAATATTTTGACACACCCACTTCATAATGTTGTCATTGTAAATAAAAAAATATTTTGACACGCTCATTTCATAATGTTGTCATTGTAAATAAAAATATTTTGACACGCCAACTTCATAATGTTGTCATTGTAAATAAAAAATATTTTGACACGCCCACTTCATAATGTTGTCATTGTAAATAAAAAATATTTTGACACGCTCATTTCATAATGTTGTCATTGTAAATAAAAATATTTTGACACGCTCATTTCATAATGTTGTCATTGTAAATAAAAATATTTTGACACGCCCACTTCATAATGTTGTCATTGTAAATAAAAAATATAGATGAATTAATTTACTTAATTTTCTTTTCAATTTATTTCACATTTAAAATACTGAATTACTATCCTTAGAATTTAGTATTAAGTTTCATATTTTTATTACATTTTTTCTAATGGCTTGTGGTCAGTCTGAATCGTTACCCTGTGATCCCATACATAATGATGGAACCTTTCTAGGCCAAAAACGACAGCAAGCATCTCCCTTTCAATATTTGAATATCGTGTCTCCAGTCAAGATAGGGTTTTGCTTGCAAAAGTAACTGGCATGTCATTCTGCAAGAAGGCTGCACCGAGTCCAGCAGCAGAAGTATCCACTTGTATCATGATTGGTGTCTTTGGGTCAAAATAACTCAGTACGGCAGATCTTTGGATTTCTTCTTTGATGCTGTCAAATGCTGCTTGTTGCTGAGATGACCAGACAAAACCATTGTCCTCAGACAACAGGCCTCGTAATGGCTTTGTCAGTATTGAGAGATGGGGCGAGAACTTGTTGAACTAGTCTAAGGAAGCTGGATAGCTGTTTCTCATCCTTGAGAGGTTGCATCTGGGCAATCGTCTCCAACTTTTTGGGGTCTGGTTTTATACCATCTCTGGATATGATGTGGCCAAAGAATGGTATTTCTGATGAGCATACCACCAACTTGTCTGGGTTGAATTTGCATTTCCTTTCCTTAGCTCTTTGAAGGAGCTTATTGAATGCTTAATCATGGTCGCTACCATCTTCTTCAAAGCCACACACGATTGTGTCATCGGAGATAGAGAGAACATTCTTAATGTCTCCAACGTTCTCAAACATGGCTCACTGGAATTCATGCTGGACGCTCTTCACTCCCATTGGAAATCTATTGAACATGTATCTACCAAATAGGGTGATAAATGTTGTCAATTCCTTTGATTTCTCATTCAGTTTCATTTGCCAGTAACCAGATTTGACATCTATCATGGTGAACCATTTTGCACCGTGTAGCCTTGAGGCCACGTCTTCGAATGTGGGGGGTCACAAAATGTGGTCGCTGTATGGCCTTGTTCAAGTCTTTGGGGTCTAGACATAGCCTGACTGATCCATTGGCCTTTGTGACACAGACAAATGAATTGACCCATGAGGTTGGTTTGGTCACTGGAGTTATGATACCCTGATTTACCAGTGAATCAAGCTCAATTTTAAACTTGTCCCTTAAGGCCACAGGGACTCGCCGGGCTGGGTGTACAACTGGGGCTATTGTTGGGTCTACATTTATTGCATATTCTCCTGGCAGGCATCCAATGCCGTCAAATATATCTGAAAATTTGTGGAGAATCTGTTCCCGTACTATCGGGTTCTCTCTTGGGATAGGATTTCCTTTGGTGCTCATTTCAGACTGGCATTCCTTTTGGTTCTTAAGTGGATCGTCCGTGTTAATTGCCAAATTGAAAGTCACCAGGCCCAACTTTCTGGAGGTTTGTAGTCCAAGCAGAATCGGCCCCTTGGTTTTAACCACATGGAATGTCGCACTAGTGAATCTGTCCTGGTATTTCACTCCCAGAATTCATGATCCTGCTTGCTCTATTGCAGAGCCTCCAAATGCAAATAGTCTCACTGGTGTTTTGTGCAGTGGTACCTTAACTAATTGCTGGAACACACTCAGGGGTAGCAAGTTGCTCATAGCTCCTGTGCCAATTTTTGCTTTGATCTCTATCTGGGCTAGTCTGTTGCCTATTCTTAAGTTTGCATAGGCTTCTGTTGCGCCCAAGTGAACTTCGCATTCTACAGAATGAAAAAAGCGTCCTCCATTTTCAGGCTCATCTTCATTGTCGTTTTGGGTGGCTGTGTGGATTTGACTGTTTCGACTTGTATTGTTGGATTATCTTTGAGGTCTTCCCATCCTGATACCATGTTCTTTGCCTCTGCTTCTCTCTGCCGAGCGACAATCTATGGCAAAGTGACCTGTCTTCCTGCATTTCAGGCAGGTCCTACCCGTAGCTAGGCATTCTCTTTTATGGTGACCTCTACCACAAAAACCACATGAATGTATATACTCGGGTGAACGATTTGATTGGACCGCATGTGCACTGAGCTTCTCAAGTGGAGTCCTGATTGCCTCCATCTGTTTGATTGTTGCTTCTTCAGTTTCTGCTATATGTAAGGTTGTCGTTATTGATAAACCCCTACCTTCTTTTAACAGTGTATTTTGGGTTGACTTGAGGTTTAGTCCAAATATAAATAAGTCCACCAAGTTTGTCTCTTCGACTATGGGGTCATACTGGCATTTTGTTTATTATTTGCCTCAGCTTTTTTACTTTCATCCGTCTGAAAAACAAAGTGGTCGCTAATCTCCTTCCCTTCGACACCAGTCCACAAAAGGAGGTAATTTACTTTCACGTCGTCGTTCACGTCACGAAGTGGTCCACCAAAATATAATCTGGCCTGACGTAAAAAAATGTCCATTTATTTTCCCAAGTTGGGACTGGACCAGTCTATCCTTGATGTTAATGTATGAGGGGTTTCCATGATGAGAAATTAACAAAACAGTAGAGTCAAATTCCTCTTACCTCGGCGTATAGCTGTGCGCACGAGCATATTTTCCAAGGACGAGTGTAATGTCACCTAAACCTGACAAATATCACTATAAAGTGTGATTTTCACTGAAAAACATTCTTGTGTCCTTGGATCCCACTTCTGACACCATTTTGTGTTGTCTCCGGTCGAGGATGGCTTGGATTAAGAACAAACAGAGACGGAGAGTAAATGAATACAAACTTTATTTACATAGGATGCCATTACAAGTGCGGACAGGAAGTGGGGACAGACTAAGGGCAGATAATTACCGGAATTTTAAAAGGTAAACAAATCAGCTATGACATACTGATACAATTTTCATTTCCAATCTCATTGGGCAACTGTCAAGATCCTGTTATGTACACTGATTGGCTGGCACAGCTCTGTATTCATCAACATCTTCATCTAACAATTCCTCTTAATTCTATTTCATCTCTCCCAAACACGTCAAGCATACACAATCGGTGGTTAGCCATCTTATAACGACGTTCTACCAAGCATCGACTCCACATTTTCTTGCCTTGTCATTGGTCAGCTTTTTTTACTTTAATTTACCAAAAACATGGCACATTGCGACTGAGACGTAGGGGGCTGCTGTGGATTAGGGCCCAGAATTATAAGGGAACATCCTCAGTGAGGAGTTAAGCAACGAGACCTTGGTTTACATTACATTACACTTAAATTTCTGCATGTCGGTACAGTAAGGGAAACAGGGAGCAGGGAGGGAATTACAAAGGCTAGCAGTTCGAGGAAATACGTTATTAGAGTATAAATTCCTCCAGCATCTAGGGACCTCCACAGTGAATGGATGGGATTTAGCTGATTGTCGGGTTTGTCGGCTGCATTTATGCTGAGGGTCATAAGAGCAGCCAGTTCATCAGAGCACATTACATTGAACTACTTGTAAAACAAGCACAGGGATACAACATTGTGGTGATGGGACGGGCTGGAGCTTGGTAGATAGTAAGGGACCTATTAGATTAGAGACATTTTCTAGACCCTGTTCAAGACGGAAAGACTGGTCGATGATGTACCAGCCCAGATGTGACAACAATACTCCATGCATGGAAGGATGGTTGCCTTGTGGAGATATAGGATACTGACAGGTGTGAGAGGTTTACTAGCATGATAGAAGGAACCCACTTTCTTTGCAGCAGCCGTGGCAGTATTTTCAATGTATTTGCTCCAATTAATGTTACCTGCAGATGTTAGGCCGAGGAGTTTAGATGTTGCACACTCGGGAAAGTGCAGCTGCACAAACTTTGTTCTGGCTGAATTTAGGTTTCTAAATTCGGTTTCAATTTTATGTTTGATGACTCCTCTCAGCCTCTGCTGTGCATTGGGGTAAAAACGTCACATAAGTGCCCAATCATACAAGTTCTGTGCTTTCTGGCTCTACACACACCGATATGAGTGTCAAATCAGCTCAAATATATGCAATTCGTTGGCAGGACTGAACAGCCATCTGCAGGCCCATGGACCGACATTAAATTTAAGAGTGGAATATGTATTAGTTGTATATTAGAACAGTGAAAACTTATTTTCAAAAAGACATAATCCAAACAAATCGGACGCCATTTTTTATTTTCTGCTGGGAATGAACTTAAATAGTGTATCAAATCTAGAACCAGTGAATATCAAAACTTTATCCTATTAAATATTTGTGACGGTATTGAGTGGGAGACTAAGAGTAGATCCCACATAGGGAGTGAAAAGACTGCCGTCTACCTCTGAAAATGGCTATGTAAAATATTGAGCAGGACTAAATACCAAAAACCAGAAAAGAAATGTAAAATAAGTTTTTGCTTTTGAAACACGGACCAATATGTGGCAAATCGATTTTTATGTAGCTTTTGTTAATTAGCCTATTCCAGGAATTGTAATAGAGAAGAATCGCATTTTATTTTATACTAGCAGGACCCGTGTCCCGGCGTTTCCCGTGTGGAATCGAACTTTATTTTATATTAGTTGGCTTTATTACCTGGAATATTTTTTTAAATATGATCGCTATCTTGCAATGGAACAGAAGCTGGAATTTCGCCCATTAAAACTGACCTTGTGTCTAATAATGCCATCGTAGGAAGCAAGTAAATAGGGACTCTTGACTTTAAATAGTCCCATTTGAATTAATTTTCAAGCAAAAACATAATTTTATCTTTTAGTGTTCAGTCAGATTGGCTTCCCTTTACATAGCGAAGGTCAAGAGATTACCAATCATGCGCAATAAGAAATACCGGAAATTATGAGTGCCGGGAAAAACTAATCAGTTTAACTTTGGCGTGGATTGAAACCATACGTCTATCTTTTTATCTTTGTTCTTTCTTTCTTTTTTACCTTTTGTTACAGTCTCGCGAGCCGAGTCTACGACATTACAAATGTGTACATGTTTTAGCAATAAAACAGAGTTTATTAAAAATAATTTCCCGTTGATATATGGGCGAGCACTATTCAGTGTGATATTTAAGCGTCCCTATTTTAACTGTTTTCTCAATTTACATAGATTTGGTCTAGCATTTTGAAAAAACTCATCATGTCAGCCACTTGATTGTTCGGCATATTTGTGGAGAAGAGGATTCTTATCATGGATAAAAAGTATCTTATTCTGAACGTGTTGAAGTTTGAGGGAGAATTGTCAAAAGACATTTATCATGTTACGACGGTTGACACAAGAGATGGGGTTATTGTTGGTGCTGGATTTAACCGAACAAATGTACACGTGTTGCTATGCTGAGAACGCAGATTTTGCATTTTTTAGACGAGGATGATTCTAATGTAGAGATATTCAAGACAGAAATAATGGCAGCTCTTGTAATTAAAGCTAGCGGTAAACGAGATGATTCTGTTAGCATCCTAGTGCCCTTTAAAACCCGGAAGTAGTGCCAGTTAAGGTTTCAACACCTGAGCCAAAATGTCCGGTTGCTGAGACAAAAACTGTACAAGTTTATTACCTGGCACATTTAAAAGATACAATATTGCTCTTGCAATAGAAGAGACATCACCAACAATCTTGCTAAAACATTATAGGCATTGACTGTTTGTACTTTAGCCAGGGGTTACACATGGCAATGTTTTATTTTTCTAGATTATTTTTTTTTTTTGCAAATGAATGATGGAGGCTGATGAATTGTTTTTATTTAATTATTTATTATTCTTTCGTTTTTTTTTATGTGTAAGTTTGTTGCCACCTGGAATTAGGGTTAGGGTTAGCTTAGGGTTAGATTATCGGTAGGGTTCCAGTAATTTTTTGTGGGGGAATGAACATTACGAGTGGAGGACTGAGGTCGATAAATTGGAATTAGGCCATGGCCATCCCTACTACAGGCCAGGCAATCGTGCAACTGGGGTCTTTTACTGGGGGCCATGTGAATTTTCTTAAATATTCGATATAGAAGTTGCAAACTAAATCAACTGGTGCGGATCCTTTTTTTTCTTTTTAACCACAATATACAAGTAATGATCTTTTGACATAAGTACAAAATCTATAAAAAAAAATCCAACATTGAAATAAAAATTCTTCATTGAAATATGCATTTGCCTTTGTTTATTCAAAATTACCTGTCTCTTCATTTATAGGAATTTGTCAATTGTCAAATTTATCAATTAGCTCATTGTGGTTCTTATTATTTGGTATGTAAAACACATAAAAACATCAAACTAATCTCACAGAGGAATTTTACCTTTGTTTGCAACTTCTATATCGAATATTTAAGAAAATTCACATGGCCCCCAGTAAAAGACCCCAGTTGCACGATTGCCTGGCCTGTAGTAGGGATGGCCATGAATTAGGCACATTTACGAAATATTAACATAAGAAGCTGTTCTTTATCCGAAAACGGGTACAAATGAGAAATCTGTGAAGGTAAATTGGCGAAAAGTTTGGGTTTCCAGATGTTTATCTCCACAATTCTCGGCAAATTCCGTAATTTGACGCAAAACTTGTGAATCTCCAGTAAATTCTTAGATGATTATTCTGCATTTGAACCATCTTTTTTTTAAAATCAATTTAAGCCAAAAGTACGTTTGTTTATCATGTTTAATTATTTAACAGTTTATCAAGGTGTAGGAACAGAATAGTTAACAAAGCCTTGCTCCCCATATGTTAAGAATGGGTTTCTAAATAAAAATGCTATTATTTAGAAACCCATTCTTAACATGGCGAGAGGGGTATCTGTTAACTATTCTGCTTCTACACTATGTATAAATATATAATCGTTATTGCAAGAATGTTAAAATAAAGGGACATGGAAAATTAATTTATTAAGTAAATAATTTTACAAAATGGGAAGCATTGTGGGGGAGGGTATTAAAAAGTTGCTTATACAGATAAGGGCACGTATGAAAACGCATTTACAAATATAAACTATTGTTTATGCTTAGGTATCAGGTAAATATAAGTATCCTTACCAGAAATTAGGAAAAATTATCGAGTAGAATTTTTATTAAAAATACAAATCGGTTTTATCGTATTTTGCCGACCGCCATTCAATTATTGCTTGTTTATATGACAGACGGAGTTATGTCCCACTGATTTATTTGTTTCTCGCTCTAATCAATGGCGATCGGAAAAATACGATGTAACTAATTTTAAAAAAAAAATTAAAATTCTACTATTTTTGCTAATATTTTATGTAGATACCTATTTTTGCCTGATACATGAGTATATCAAATAGTTTCCCGGTTAATTTATTTGGAACTGTGTAACTGCGTTTTTCATATGTTTCAGCACCAAAAGAGTCACTTGTCTAAGATTAATTTTGTCGGTATATTAATTAATTAAATGTATTAATTTTTATTTTTTATTATTTGAGGCTTTCGAGTTTCTAATATAGGACTACTTTCCAGATATATCGTCTTTGGTCAATAATTGAGGTGTTAAAAGAAATAATAATAATCCCAAAAAACAGTGATTACGCGTGATTCTCCCATTGGTGTGTCCGCATTTTTTGTTGTTGAACTGTCGCGCACTTTTTTAAACAAAGCGAAACTGATTACATTCAATTATATAACCACAAAATGTACAAGCGAATTTAATTTAATATATTTCTTATATGAGATTCCTTTTGTTCGGTAACCTCTTCAGTATTTCATTATATCAATAAGTTAAAATCATTTGTATTTAAAATAAAGCCTTTTGGCCGGGATCAAAGTGTAGTATCTTTTCCGATGGGTGCTGCAATCGTAGACTGGTATTGTCTTGGCCTTCGGTGCTTGATTTACGCCGGTCTATGGGTCTGTTCTGTGTAGTTCTAGGATGTCCACCCTCCCAGACTTTGCCTCCCCTCTTTGGGGAAGGAGTAAGTTTATTGCTTACTGTCTGAGGCGCCCCCATCGGGAATGCTGACGGGGCTGCTCAGGCAATTTTTAATGGTCAGAGTGCTCATCTTCTCGGGCGCTGGCTTTTCAAATCCCACTTTCCCGACCTTGTGTCACATCTTATTGCTGTGGGAGGTAGATAAATAACTTAAAATAAATAAATAAATTGCTTAAATAAACTTCAAATGAAACGTAAAGAGGATAATAATAAAAATAATTAAAAACATTTTTTTAAAGTTCCGGTCAATTCAAGATGGCGTCTTGTTGTCTGCTTTACGTTAATATCAGTTCAATCCAAGATTCTAACTTTTCACCCACTCCCCATTAAAATATTGAAAGAAATAAAATTTAAGGAATTCGACTTTTAATTCTCAAAGAGATCGACACTTTTTATTTCCCATTTTTTTTTTTAGTTTTCTGCGGAGCTACTTTTGTGGTCACCATTTTGAATTTTGACGAGAACACAAAGACGCACAGTTAAACTATTCAGACGTGTCCTTTTATCATTATTCTTTCTATCTTAATTTCTGTAAAGCAGCTCAAAAAGAAGATTCGATAAAAGTAAGTATAATGTTACTTGAATTGCTTTATTTTACGATTTTGTAAATAGTTTCGTTGTAGAAAAAAAAGTACGAGGTGTTCGGAAAGTATTGTCACTCTGACCAAAAAGTAACAACATTGAGTAAGAAGCACATCTTGGAAAAATGTGACACAGACCATGGAGCTGTATCGTGGGTTGCAACACGAAAATGATGGTGTTCATACAGACCTTCTCGATGTGTGACAGTGTCAATGAAAGTGAATAAACTGAATCCAGAACATGTGCTTTGTAGGTCCTTTATAGATCAGCCCCCATGGCAGACGATATTTGTTCAGTCAAATCGTGTAACGAGTTACGACAGCCGAAAGGCAACCGCATAAAATGAAACCCAGGTTCCTAAAACGAAAATCGCTTACTGACTTTGGTACTTATATCGATCTTGACCCAGTTTTCGCGAGTTTCTTGTCGGAAGCGTTCGGCTATCCTACGCACACTCCCGAGAGATGACGAGCCGATTTGTACCAGACGACAATTTTGATACGGTGCTGCGTCCTATGATTTTAAGTTATATTTTCAAGAAATTTTCTAAAAGAAACAACAAAAAAAAAACAAGCAAAACATAGCGAAGTTACTGTTATCAAATAAATATTTTTTGTTATTTTGATACGTTGCTGCGTCCTATAATTTTTAGTTATATTTGCAAGAAATTTTTTAAACAAATAAAACAAGCAAAACAGAGCGAAATTACTGTTATCAAATAAATATTTTTAACCCTAAACCCTAACCCTAACAAAAAAAAAACAAGCAAAACATTATTATCATAGAACGCAGCACCGTATCAAAATTGTAGTCTGGTACAAATCGGCTCGTCATCTCTCGGGCGTTTGCGTAGGATAGCCGAACGCTTCCGACAAGAAACTCGCGAAAACTGGGTCAAGATCGATATAAGTACCCTGACTTTTTACGTGTTTTCTTTTTGTACATTTTTTTTATTTTCTCTAATTAGAATTGTTGGCGATTGTGCAGTATAGTTTACAAGAAACAAAAAAGGGGTGAAAAAACAAATGGGAAACAAATAACTTCACAAACACAAGAAATTTTCTTTTCTACTTACCTGTTTAATTTTCATGTGTTACTTAACATTACTAGTTGATAATTTTTTTTCTTTTTAACTAATTGTTATTTTATGAACTCGGTTTAATAAAGCTGTGTTTAAATTATGCAAATACAATCAATGGCTGAAAAGTTATAACAATTTAAAGCGCCAAAATTTGCTTTTTATTGGATATTTTTCTTTAATAATACTTTTTTTTAAAGTGGGCCAAAATACGGACCTTATAATTTCAAGAAATTCAGTAATTTCTCCACTATTTATTTTCAAGCTATCTTTATGAAACTTGCTACTCTTATATAAACTTGTGTGCTCTTTCGGATTATGCAGCCAGGTTTTGTGTATCTCTTTACCTTAAGCCATGAATTATAAATTAAATGTGTACATTTTAAAGTATTTATAACTGGCACATTGGAGCATACAGATTGTCAAGCATTTCAATACAGGTTTGATTTCTTTTAAGTCACTACATAGTGTCTGTATAACAGTAACGGCACTGTTAATATCTGTTTTAAAGAAATTGTGTAACTTATTAACACAATCATTTTTATAAAGTGTAACACTGTACTAAACAAGGTTGTGGCAGATAAGTTTCAGGGATTCACATGAAGGTCCTGTATGTATTTCCTTTATAATACAATACAAAAAAATAAGATTTAATAAAATCTGTAACCCTAGCACTCCACCCACCCCTATGTTCGGGTAGCAAAACACCCCATCCCAAGAAAAACAAGAACATAGTTACATCTAATAGTTAACTAAAACTGTTTCAATTGCTATCTGATTATAAAGTGGGGTATCATCTTCCACACAGGAGTATGCTTGTCCCTAACTTATACAGCCAACTGATTAGTAATATATGAATTATAATAGCACATATTTCTAGTTGTGGGCTCTGTTCAATAATTACACCATTGACAACTGAACTAATTTATCTTCCGCATGAGATATTTATTATTAGACGATATACTTATTGACCTCCCCAAAATTCGAAAATGTTGTTTTTTGGTGGTGTTGTGCTAGGTTTGGTCTAGTTTACAACATCCTAAAAGTTGGACAAGATTCGAGTATGAGAAAGTGTCAAATTTCGAATCTTACATTTTTGGGGTTTACAAGTTATTTTCCATTTATATGTGTAGAACTAACTCAGTCAGTTTTCATGATAAATCAAAACATCAGGGTCAATCTTTCACGTGAAAGAGTTATCAGTTACGCCAAATGAGCCTTTTTACAATATCAAGGGGTACCCCTACACCAATTACTCTTGTTTCATCTACCTTAACCCGGATTCGCTTCGATAAATTACTTTTTCAAAAGTTTCACTTCTAATCATCATCTTCCACTGTATCATTTTAAATATTGTCACACTTTTCATCTTGGCAATCTCCACATGCACTGGTACATTCTTGTCCTTGCCACCTGCAGGCACACTTAACATATTGCATCCTTCCTAGTAGTTGTAATGAATTATTTGAATCAGTGCATAGGAGCAGGGCGTTTGTTCTTCATCACTGAAACAAGTTTGTCCTCTTCCACCCTCACTCAGATGGCACCATTTCATCAATAACCTGGTGGGAGTCGTTCTGGCGTAACGAACGTCTTAGCTATCACAACTTTCTTGCAGAGCATATTGTATCTAATAGATGGCAGGGAGTCCTTCTGATCTGTATTGAACAAAGCTACGATTGGTTTTCACAACATCCTTGAAAGAGAGAATACTTTTGAATAGTCTATCATTGTCTTTTCTCTCTTGAATATTCGTTGGAATCCCAATGTCTTTCCTATTCCAAATACCTTGGACACCAAATTGTATCCTGTAAAGGCATGCAGGAACAACAGATCATTACAAACTGCTTTGCTAAGCACCTTCTTGAGAACCTTGATATTGTAGACGTAGGATTTCGCCTTGTCAGAGTGGAAATAAAGTGCAGTACATTTGGAAACATGCATGGAACAGCAAGAGAAAAATAAGATCCGTGTCTTCTCCAATGGTTGATGTGAAAGCAGACATATTGCTGCTTGCCTTTGCAATCTCACTGACAGCATATTTTTCCACTTGAATAACATCATAGCCTTTCGGTCGCATTCATTCCTGGATTATAGCCTGCTTGTTTGCCACATTCGACAAAAAGTCTCTTTTTTTTCCCAGCAAATTTTGTCACCTTGGTAATGTTAACCTTTTTGGCATTCAGCTTTTGACTTTGCCACTGGGCCAACTTCATAACCGTCAAACACGACAGTTACTCTCCCATAGTGTTCGACAGTAAATTAGGCATAATCGTTTGCAATTGAGCTCTAGGTACTCTCTGTCTTCCATTTCAGATGGTGAAGAACAGAACCTCTGTCTAGTATGTTGTGTTTTGTAACTTGAACGGTTTGTGTCACAGCACTCTGAGAGCTGCTGTCAGCTGCGGTTTGTCTGCTTGACATAAAATGCCATTTCTTTTGAACAAAGACTTCAGGTAGAGACATAGTTTATAGGACATGACATCATCTAGCCTTAGATCAGCCGTCTGTGAGACAACGACACACTTTTGGAATAAAAGTGCTTGGTCAATTCTATGATCTGCAGAAATTTTGACATTCTTGCTCGATGCTAGATTCTTTGCCTTGAAACTCCTTTATTAAGAGGAGAAAACTGATTGTCCATCCATTTTCTGTACAGTTTATTTTCCAATTTCGAAAAGGTCCTAAACATTGACATCTTCGTTGGCAGTTATCCCTATGATAATATTGAATAATAATTCATCGTCTGAAAGTTGTCTAGTTGCTCTGAAACTTTCCTGAAGTCTGTCTCATCTCTTCTCACTCGAGAGGCAGACAACTTATTTTGTTCGCTTGTCGTGTAAGTTCATGTGATAAGTTCTTATATGGTGAGGTTGTAAGCAGATAACACAGTGGACAACATGGCTCAAAGTGTTCTCTGGTGCTCAGACATCTCACTCCCTCCTGTGAGCTCACTTTGGCTTTTGAGTGAGCACATTAGTGTTTTCTTGAGGACCAGCCAAGACCAACCCAGTATCTACTGTGTCTTATTACGTGAAATACAGACTGGAACTTTTTATGTACTGCAGGGTTGTCATCTTTCAAGGCATACATCTTCTGGAGATATAGACGAGATGACTTAAGATAATTTGGATGACCAGCGGCTGAGAATATTGATAGGTACGCAGAGACGGCACTGAGATGTAGTTCCCAAGATCCCATTCGATCAGCTGCTACAAGTGCTCTAGCATATGCTGATAGTTTATCCATAGTTTGCTGGTTTTTTAGGCCCTGTCAGTTAATCACTTTTCAAGGTTAGACTTGTAAATCCTACCAATGCAATCTGATTCCAACAATGACTTCAAGTCACATTTGCCAGTCTCCATCAGCATGTACATCTGCTCAAGTTCCTCTATTTTGTCCTGGAAACCAGGTTCATCCTCCAAGATTTTGGCAACAATCTGATGTGTGAGATACTGATCCACTAGCAAATGGCTACAAAATGCTTGTTGCACTGCCTTTCTGTTCATCATGTGTACGACAGCATTTTCAGCATATACTGTCTCCATGATGTCTAGAGTCATCCGCTATCAATCAACATTCCAGTAGTGCTCAACAAATTCATGAAGGTATGAAATGTGCTAAGCAATAGTATCACATCCCTAATTGGAGTACCATCTGGAACAGCGTTCACAGTTTCAGAAGCCTTCCAAAACATTGGTTTATCAAAGGAAATGACAGCATGTTATGCTTTGACGAAAGACCACATAGGTAATCTAGGGTGGACAGAATATAGGTTTTATCTCCTTGATTCATGTCTATCATGGGAGAAAGTGTACCGATGATTTTCCTGGATATTCACAATCCTAATGCATCAGCTGGGAGTAGCCTGGTTGAAGCAAAAGGACATTTCCCAAAAAATGTTAACTTTGCAATCACATACATCAGATGTGAGGAGGGACTGAAATTCAATGCCATGGTTGACATGATTTGAAAAACGTAACCTATGATATCAATCTTCGTCATTTAAAAATGTTTAAAGTCCGCTATTTTTGTCTTCATACGCCACAACTGACTTGCTTTCTTGGTGTGATAGCCACAATCATGTCCATCACATGGAAGGTGCCCTTTCCATCCAACGTTATGATGTGATCCACCTTATTTCCAGCAATAACAGGGACTGAGCAAGAATGTTCATGTGTTGCCTAATACATCTGGAGTAAGGGAACTTTTTGTGTTCGCTTCAAACCTTCCTACCTCTGGGTATGATGAAGCAAATCCGATGGTTGAGAGACTACTGATCAAGAATCGTGACCTGTACAAGTGGTGCATTTGCATTAGGAGACCCAGTTATAAAGGTGCAATTACAGCTCTTGGACGCACTGCTTGAACAACAACCTTTGTGAATGTATCCTTCCCAACAAACAGATGCTGCAACAAGAACCACAAACTTGCAGGTATGAAGTCTAATGCTGCCGCTAGTTTCAATTCGGCCATTGTTGGATACGTATCCTCTACTATCGTCTTGATTAGTTTCGCTGTGGTTTTGGGAATTGGTCGTTTTATAGCTTCATCGTCTGTCAAAGGTCAATTTTAGTATTCATGAAGAATGTCACAGGTTTTGTTTTAAATGGCACAATGTTTGCAACACCACAATGGTTTCCAATCACACATAAAGTGTGTCCATATCGACATCAGCTTTTCCTTGAAGTACTGATTTCCATACGCCATTGATCTACGTGGTAAATATTCTCCCATTTTAGTGACAAGGTCCGCTATCGTTATCTGTTCCTCATCTTTTTCCTCCAGGAATATGCACACCCTTTCTAATGCTTCATCCTGATTGCTGTCTTTTGGTCTTCCTCATTTACATCGTTTGGTTGATTCAACTGACATGAATGCTTTGGATTGTACAGAAGTTGATGTTACATGACTGGTGGTACACACAGTCTGCAACGTGAAGATCACAGCCAAAATATTCGATCCTACCTTGAACAGCAGTGGCCCACTCATTTCTTCTTCTGCAATGAACCAAGATAGTTTGAGCAAATGCATGTCTTCACATAGCAAATCCTTCCCTCACTTTTTCGTTTATATTCTTTTTTCGTAGTATCAGTTCCACAGAAAAAGAGAAACATCCTTTTTTAGGCTAATGTCCTTTTTGTTTATGTGATCAACCTGACATGTTTTGTGAACACTAGTTCTGGCCTTCTACAATGACTTTGACACATATTTTGTTACTTGCACGGTTGACACATCTTTTGTTACTTGTACGGTTGACACAAAACACCATGATCTCTTCGTAGTCCAAATCAATTTAACTGTGAAAATATTCGAAAATATGTGATTTGTAAACCGAAAAAGTCATTTTCGAAATTTGGCACTTTCCCATACTATGGTTTTGTCCAACTTTTAATATGTTGTAAACTAGACCCACCTTAACAAAACCACTAAAATCAAATTTTTTTCCATTTTTTTTTAGGTAGGAGTACTTTGACAGTATATTGAACCGTTAATATGCTTGTCTCTTTTCTATGTTCTGTCTTTGTAAAATCTTTTTCTAATTATTCACTTCAGCCATGTTTACAGTGCACGATTACTCATATGAGAACAAACAATTAGAATTCCAAACTGAGAAAATTTTCAAATTTACAAGTTTTTTCTTTTTTCATGATAATAAAAAAAAAATTCAATGTTTTATTTATTTTTTTACATTTGGCCTTTTGGCTAGGATCAAAATGTAATACTGTGCTGATACTTCACTTCATTCTTACTGTTCTCGGTCAATGAAGAAATCCTTCTAGATAGAGGCAATTAATTTTTTTGTCTCTATCCAGAGTGCCTTTTTGAGGAAGCTGCATTTTCCCACAATAAAAACTGACCTTGTATCTAACTTGTCGCCGTGGGGAAGTAAATTAATAGGGATTAATTAAAAGTTGTAAGAAAAAAAAAAGGAAAGTAATACATACCGTTGCTGGAGCCAGCCTTCAAGTGGGGTGGGGAAACACCAGCAAGAGCAGGAAATAAGAGATGATACTTATATGTGTTAAGATGGGGGTGGCAGGTTGTTACAAACCTATAAATAGAGGTTCTACCTCTCACCATGAAAAGACTGTGTTCAGTGTAAACAACTGTGTTCAGTAAGTTGTGGTGTTCAGAGTGAACAGGTTCAGTTGATGAGAGCTGTTAGAAGTGTTATTGTGTTCCAGAGCTTGGAGGAGACCAGAATTAGTACAGAATTCGACTCACTATAGACCAGACACTGGATCGTTACTCCTGCAGAGAAATCCGTTCTCTGCCCCATTACATATTGTTACCGGACCTATTGGTTGGGTCGCTAAGGGAGCAATTCCTTTTGCAACCCACCCCCAACTGCTGCCTCGGCCTCTTTCAGGGTATTGACTTTAAAGTGGATCTTTTCTTACATAGGGATTTAATCCCAACACATTGCAAAAGGAAAAGGTGTTGGAAGTTAAAACTTTTTTGGGCTCGGCAACAAGGTCTTTTAAAGAAACCTCTTTGGATTTGAGGCTGGTTCCTGAAAGGGTTCACACCCTCCCTATTCTTTCCAGCAAATTGAACCTTTCTTATAGATTGCAGGAGCTTCCTCAGATACTCAAAAATCTAAAGAGACACAAACTGGCAACCCAACACAGTCCCCATGACAATTATATCAAAATTGAGGGGCTATTGGGAATTGATGCCATTCAATACCTGGAACCGTTTAAAATAGTACCATGCATGTACGGAGCGGCTTTTGCAACGCCGAAAGGACTAGTCCCCTTTGGTAACAGCCGGCATTTCTTGTATGAAAATCAAATAAAAACAAGAAACAAACAAAGAAGAGGGGTAAACATCGATTATGCTTGCTTGATGAGTAAGATTCCCATACTTCCAAGGAACAAAATAGATTTTGTACTGAATCCGGAAGAAAGCTACCAGGACCCCCTAAAACCTTGGTTTGAGGAGAGCGATGTCCAGCGAGGACTGGAAAATATGTTTAGTATGGAATCGCTGGGACTACCTGCCTCAGAAGAATTCTCCACCTTGGATGAAGAAAAAGTAAAAAAGTTCAGAGACACTATATCATTGAGAGATGGCCGGTACCATGTACAACTGCCTTGGTATGAAGACAAGATAAAGTCGGTACCTTCAAATCATAATGCTGCTCTTAGAGTCCTAGAAAGGGTAGTTAAGGACCTGGAGAAGAAAGATCTCTATGATCAATATCTGGACGCATTTAAACAACAAGAAGACGAAGGTATAATAGAGGAGATAACAGTGCCTCCTGAATACTTTAACAATTATATTTGGATTCCCCATAGGCCAGTACTCAGACTTAAGGACCAGACAACGACAAAAGTGAGACCAGTTTTTAATTGTTCATACAAGAGGGCAGATTCAGTATCTCTGAATGAAGCGGCCTATCCAGGAGTAAACCTGATGGCAGATATGTTGGAACTGTTAATTCGTTTCAGAACCAACAGGTATGCATTATTGGCTGACATAAGGAAAGCCTTCCTTATGATTCGTCTCGACCTGGAGAAGGACCGCAATCGGTTTTGTTTCTTTTTGAAAAAAGGAAAAAATTTGCATTGTTATAGATATACAACTATCTTATTTGGCTTCAATGCAAGCCCTTTTATTCTGAATTATGTATTGAAATACCATGCGGAAAAGTTTCCCTCAGATGTGTGCTCCCAGGCGCTAAAATCGGATTTCTATGTGGACAACCTGGTGAAGACAGGAAATAATATCGATGCCCTGTCTACTTTATACTCAACAGTAAAGGAACGTCTGCAGAAGGGTAACTTCAAGATACAATCTTGCAACTCCAACAGTGCGATGTTACGGAAGAAAATGGAGGCGGATGGCACCCTGTCGGGGTTTGAATCTGGATGGGAGAAGGTATTAGGATACCATTACAGCCCCGAACAAGATACAATAAAGATCTCTCCTCATGAATGCAATGGGACTGCATCAACAAAAAGAAAGATGCTGTCAGAAGCCTCCAAGATATTTGATCCATTATCCCTTTACCTTCCTATAACAGTGAGAAGTAGGGTCTTGATGGGAGCACTTTGGAAGCAAAAGTTGGATTGGGATCAGGAGGTTCCGGAAAATTCCAAAGGGATTTGGAAAGCACTCGCAAGGGATTTAAGTGAGTTGGACTCTGTGTCGTTTCCAAGGAGAGTCCTAAATGAGGACAAACCAATAAAAATATTTTTGTTTTGTGATGCCTCCAAAGCGGCATATGGATTTGCAGCATATGCTGTACAGGATGGACAGTCAGCGTTGGTGTTTGCAAAAGCCAAAGTGGCGCCCTTAAAGAGTAAATCTCTACCCACATTGGAGCTTTTATCTATATTCTTAGCGCTAAAATGTTTACCGACTATAACGAAAGCTTTGAGGGACACTCTGATAGAAAAGGTCTATGTGGTAACAGACGCTCAAGTTGTCCTAGCATGGATTCTGGCCAAATCTATTACAACAAAGAATATCTTTGCACGTAATAGGTTGCGAGATATAGCAGAGATGACAGCCACAATGAAGACGGAGTTAAAGTTAGAATTTAGTTTCCAATACGTGCCGACGGAAGATAATCCGGCCGATTATATAACAAGAGGACTAACTTTGAAAAAATTTAAGGAGAAACTTTCTCATTGGTATACGGGCCCTGCGTGGATAAGGCAGGAGGAGATACACTGGAGCAAAGTGGAGTTGGCTTGTCTTTCAGAAGAACAAAGAGAATGTGTACGTCCCTCGGTTAATATTTTAATGAGAAATAATGAAGTTTCCCCTGTCGTCTCGGTAGAGAGATTCTCCAGCTTCGTTAAATTGGTTAATGTTGTTACTTTGATGTTTAAGTTCATCAACAAACTTCTGAAGAGGGACGCGGACCAGAACCTTCAGGCCCAAATGTATTTGATGAAAACCATGCAAAAAGAATCTTTTGCACCAGAATTGGACTTTTTGTTGGATCCTGAAGGCAAGGGTGAGCCGAAACTAGTAAAAAATCTAAACCTCTATCTGGACTCTTCCCATATCATTCGTTCTAGAGGAAGAATAGGCGGATCAGAATATCATCCGTATGCAGTTCAAAATCCTGTTTTGTTGGGAAAAAAACATCATGTGACAAACCTAATAATAAAGGAATACCACCGGAGAAGCCAACATTTAGGCTTGGCGACAACTTTAAGTGAAGTGAGGCTGGCTGGATATTGGATTCCACAGGCCAGACAAGCTGTTAAAAGAATAGTGAATGCTTGTGCCAGGTGCAAAAAATACAATGCCACTGCCTTTTCAGCACCAAATGCAACAGACCTCCCTGGTCCTCGAGTAAATTTGGTGAGACCATATCTCCATACTGGCGTGGACTACACCAGTCACATCTGGGTCAAAGGAGAGGTGAGAGATTATAAGATGTATATCCTCATATTTACCTGCTTGAGTGTCAGAGCTGTCCACATTGAACTCGTCCCGGACATGAGTGTATCCTCCTTCGTACAGGCCTTTGTCCGCTTCACGAATGTAAATGGCATCCCCTCTCATCTTTACTCAGACAATGCGAAGACTTTTGTGGCTGCTGCCAGAGTGATAGACGGGGGGATGATAACAGAAGAATACAAAGAAAAATTTGGGATCTATAACCTGAAACATTGCACTATACCCCTTTATTCAGCTTGGTATGGAGGCACTTGGGAGAGGACAATTAAGACCATAAAAAACTGTCTGTACAAGTCGATAGGAAGAGGAAAGGTGGATTATTTTGGTCTACTGACCATATTATCCGATGTTCAGCGGGCCATTAATAGCCGCCCCCTGACTTATAGAAGCTCTGATGGTTTGGATGGGCTAACTCCGAATTCTCTGGTGGGTTCAAATGTGAGCCAAGGATTGTTAATCCGACTAAATGATGATCTGGAAACAACGGAGCCTCTTAGCAGGACCAATTTGAGGAGGACGCTCCGTTATCGGGAAGAGAGTTTGGAGAAATTTAAGAAGATATGGCAGGAAGACTACCTTTTGAGTCTAAGAGAAAGAAATCTAAGGTTATCAGGCCCTTCTTTTGAGAACATCATCAAGAAGGGTGATATAGTGTTAGTAAAGGACCCCCTCAAGACTAGGCCATTTTGGTCTATAGGCGAAGTCCTTGAACTGATCAAAGGTAGTGACGGATTGGTACGTTCCGCCAAAGTGAGAAAGGGGAACGGTTCTGTACTTATTCATTCCATTAAGCACCTGTTTCCACTGGAAATCTATCCACAATCAAAGGAACCTGCAGAGGAAGTCTTAAATGAAGAACCAGTTGACTCACAAGACCAAACCCTATCTTCCCAACCACATGAAAGCACCAGGATCTGGATATGTCCAACTTGCAACAGACCTGAAGATTCGAGATCAATGATTGCCTGTGATCAATGCAATGATTGGTTCCATTTCGACTGTGTGGGCTTAATTGTTGCACCACCTGAAGAGGAACAGTGGTTCTGTCAATTTTGCAGGCCTCGGCGACCGAGTAGACCCAGTTTATTAGGGGTCTAAAAAGAAACCAGAATTTACTGGTGGAGGTTTTAAGAGAGGACTTTAAACTGACTAAAAAGTTAAAATTGGAGTTTGTATACGATTAGCGTTCCTCTCGACAGCGGGCAGTTCTGTTGTGTGAACATGACCCCAGAGAGCCGTTTTTGCATGACTTACATTTTTATTTTTTCGCATACCAGATTAGAGTTTGAAAGTTGAAAAATCGAGGATTTCGATACTTCTTTTTTTTTCTTCTAACTTTTTATTTTGTCTTTGTTGGGAGTGTGTAAGAAAAAAAAAAGGAAAGTAATACATACCGTTGCTGGAGCCAGCCTTCAAGTGGGGTGGGGAAACACCAGCAAGAGCAGGAAATAAGAGGTGATATTTATATGTGTTAAGATGGGGGTGGCAGGTTGTTACAAACCTATAAATAGAGGTTCTACCTCTCACCATGAAAAGACTGTGTTCAGTGTAAACAACTGTGTTCAGTAAGTTGTGGTGTTCAGAGTGAACAGGTTCAGTTGATGAGAGCTGTTAGAAGTGTTATTGTGTTCCAGAGCTTGGAGGAGACCAGAATTAGTACAGAATTCGACTCACTATAGACCAGACACTGGATCGTTACTCCTGCAGAGAAATCCGTTCTCTGCCCCATTACATATTGTTACCGGACCTATTGGTTGGGTCGCTAAGGGAGCAATTCCTTTTGCAACCCACCCCCAACTGCTGCCTCGGCCTCTTTCAGGGTATTGACTTTAAAGTGGATCTTTTCTTACATAGGGATTTAATCCCAACAAAGTATAATAAAAAATTATTTCAATTTTTTTATTATACTTTTAATTCCTCGTCTATTTTTCTAATAATAACTTACTTCCTAATCAAAATCAACAAAAACATTGCACATAAAACAAACCGATCGATATTTAAAAAAATGACTGAAGTAAAGATACAAATAGTTGTTTTTATTTTATTTTAAATAAAACGTGTGGTATGTAAATAAAAGATGTTCTCTTTAAATATTGTGAAAACATTTTCCGATATTAAAAAAAAGTAAAGTAACGTTTTGTTTATTCATATATCCACAGTTTCAGTCAAGGACAAAAAGAGAAAAAAAAAAAAGAGCAGACAGAGAGAGAAACAAGAGTACAAAGAGAAAGTAAAAAAGAAAGCGAGAGAGAAAATAACAAGAAAGAAAGAGAAAGAGAGAGAAAAGAAAAATGAAGTAGGTGAGAGAGAGAAAGAAAGAGTGAACACTGCTTTTGCTATTATTGTAATAACAGTCACTGAAGGGGAAGGGGGCTTGTGTATATATGCACATTGCATGAGGGAAGAAGCTGTGTATAAACATGCATTGTTTTCTACTTTTCATTAACATAATGGAAAATGAAGACAAAAGTAAAAATTAAATATCGCTTTAATATTGCTGGGAAAATAGGCAAATCATGGTGCACGTACGTATGGTCTACTTGGTATCAAAATGTATATTTTAACATTTTCTTTCTATCTACAGTATATTTCATGCACAAACAGTTTATTTTCTTTGCTAACTGTACCTTGTAATGCTACAAATATGCCACATGATAAAATGATGTATGACATTATTTCAAGTACTTTCAACTTTTTTAATTAGTCAATTTACAAAAAAAAAAGTTTCTCTTTGGCATTATGCTTCATTCCTTGTCTGGAGCGATTTCCATAAAAAATCGATTACTAATGGAGGTTTGGTATCAATGTAATATCGTTCTATCTTTCAATGCTCAAAAGGGGGTTTTAGTAATATCTATTTGGTTGTCATGAAACCATTCTCCCAGTCATTACCTCTTCTTTTGGGGAGGGTAGTGTCTGTTCTGTGATCATGATACCATTCTCCCAGGCATTACCTCTTCTTTTATGGAGGGTAGTGTCTGTTTTGTCATCATGATACCATTCTCCCAGGCATTATCTTCTCCTTTTTGGGGCTCTGTTCTGTTGTTTTTGTAGGCTCTGTTCTGTTGTCATGAGACTATCCTCCCAAGTAATACCTCTATTAAGAAGGTAGCATACGTCGACAAGAATTTCTCACAATTGCCTGTTCAGTAGCAAACTAAACAGAGGGTCGTGTAGTATTTGTTCTGTGATTGATACCATCTTTTCACGGGAGTGCCGGTTGTGGAATTTTAGTAGCTGTTCTGTTGTCATGAATCCATCCTCTCAAGCATTTCCGCTTTTCTTTTTTTTGGGGGGAAAGGTAGCATATGTCAACAATAACTTGTCACAATCGGCTGTTCAGTAACAAACCCAGCATTTGCAAAATATGTGACAAGAGGGAGTGAGTTTATTATTCTGGTTTATTATAAGTTAAATCGGGTATTTTTAACAATAGCCCAACAACGAAAACGCTGAAAAAACAAATATACAACAAATAAAAGTTACAGTAGCCGATAAAACTGAATTTCCAAGTTAACTGTGACAGTTATTAATGATTATAATCCGTTAAAAGTGCTATTTTCTATAAGTTAATAGTTTTAGCGTAAGTGAAGTGGAAAAAAACCCAGTAATGGCTGCTTCGATAGAAAACACCGAATTCAGAACGAGACGTCCGCCTCGTTTTGAATTCGGTTGGTTTTTTACTGGGACTCATAGTCAAAGCGCATTTTTTGCATTTTTTAGCCAAGCAGAAGAACAAAACAAAACTACATTTTAAGCAAAAGGAATAAAATAATTTTCTTTTGATTTACATGTCAGTGTGCTTTTATTTACATATTATTTTCATTCGTCAAACCGTAATGTTTTTTTTCCTGTTTCTTTAAAAAATTCCTAACCCTAACCCCAGCCCTAACTTAAACCCTAACCCTAACCTAAACCCTAACCTAAACCCAGCCCTAACCCTAACCTAAACCCAGCCCTAACCCTAACCTAAACCCAGCCCTAACCCTAACCCCCAATGACGTAACGACATGCGCGCTCATTCGGTAATCAAAATGATCGTTAAAATGTTCGTTTCATAAAATTAAATTTCAAAAATGCAACCCCCCCAAAAAAAAACAAAAAAAAACGCCACTTTGATTATGAGTCTCGGTAAAAAAAAACACACACACGTGACACCGATAGCAAAAACTAATGACGCCATTTTGTTTTTTAAATAAATGACTTGAAAATTTGTTTTTTTTCATGTCTAATAAAAACCCATTTACCATATGTAAACATACTAACAAATGGAATAGAAAACTAGGAAAATCTTTGGTCTCTACGTACGTTGCATTTATTTGTTGAATATTCATTTTTTTGACTACGTTCTACAACTTTTTTCAACCCGACTCGTGAGCTGTAGGGCTATTGTAAAACATTCCTGTTAAATCTATCAAACAAAATGAACAAATAATATAATTGTATCTATAGGAAAAAACACATCCCTATTGTCTTTTTTCTTTCACATCTCATCATAATCTAGATTTGTAAGCTTCAGTCATTTTTATGTATGCATGAGCCATGTAAAGTTAATCAGATAGATTGGTGTATTGTATCAATGAATTTATACCGAATTAAATGAATACCCATTCCACAATGGGTAAAATAAATGCCCTGAACAGAACAATTTTGCACTATTTTATGTCCCCTTACAAAAATAAAATTCAAGACAGTATGATGCTAAAACTTATATCTAGAATCCTTATTCTATTTTTGATCCAAATCAATTACATTATTTTGATCTTAAATAATATCTCAAATCTAAGGCTTAAGCTTAAGGGTTTTTAAGAAGAAATTGAAATTCAAGAAATCTTGTTTAATTAATGTCTAATGACTATGGATCAAATTCAAATGACTATGGATCAAATTCAAATAACTATGGATCAAATTCAAATGACTATGGATCAAATTCAAATGACTATAGATCAAATTAAATGACTATTGATCAAATTCAAATGACTATAGATCAAATTCAAATGACTATGGATCAAATATAACTTTGATAAATTTTATAGCTTTATTGGATCTATAGAAAAAACATTATTTTAGATCTGCTCTCTATTACAATATAAGCAATGGATGTGAAAGAATAGGAATTATAAATTTCCAAAGTGGAATTTAGAGACAGAGAGAAAGAGAGGGACATGGCTATATCATCACTCATACAGTAAGCAGATGTGCAAATTGGTAGAGAAAATCAGGTCTCTTTCATCTGAACCACCAAAAAGGCATTTTCGTTTTTATAGCTTATTCCTCCATTGGGTGTTAGGTGGTTTGACTTCTGTTCATGTATACTCTTAACAATGGAAACAATGCAAAAAGTTTTTTGAATCTCAGTTGTATTTGTTGATTCTTCTTTCTTTAGAATGTTCGTAAAGGCAGTTATTGAGGAGAGGACAGTGTTCGTAAATGCAGTTATTGAGAAGAGGACAGTGATGGGGTGGTAAGGAAGAAGTGAAGGAGAGAAGAGAAGATGGAAGCCTTGGCTGCTACATCATGACTAAAAACTAACTAGTGAATCCCATCAATGAAGTGGAAATAAAAAAGACCCCATTGTATTACACCTCTTTCTTTTCAATTTCACAATATTTTAGATTCATAATCATCGGCTTCATACTGCACTTCTTATACAACTTTTTAGTTTTCTTAAATGCATGAAAATTTAAACAGGTTATTGTTTGCATATTGAATTATTTTAATGAAATGTTTTATGTATAAAGTTGAAGGATGGTTCTGTTTATTAAATCCATAAAATAAACTTTCGTTTTCTGCATGTTTGCATTATAATTGTGATGTAAGATTTGTTTAATAATATATCTTGCTCATTCACAGATTACAGTTATTGGAAAAATAAATGATTTCTACTGCTGAGAAATCTTAATCATCAAACAGGAGTGGATCAGCATTTTCACATTGTCTCCATTATAAATATAAGAATGGAAATATCTGCGAAACTAAAGTCTCATACTTGTGAAATATGCAAATTATCATTTACAAGCAATTCTAATTTGAAAAGACATGTACGAACACATACTGGCGAAAAACCTTTCACATGTCAAGTATGTGAATCTGCATTTTCACAATATTCCTCCTTAAAAGGACACATGCAAACACACACCGGATGGAAACCGTATTCTTGTAAAGAATGTAACTCTGCATTTGCTCGCAAAACTTCCTTAAAAAAACACATCCAAACACACACCGGAGAAAGAACTTATCCTTGTAAAATATGTGAATCTGTATTTTCACAATATTCTACCTTTAGAACACACATGCGAACACACACCAAAGAGAAATCATATTCTTGTAATGTATGTGATTCTGTATTTTCACGCAATTATTTTTTAAAAGAACACATGCGGACACACACTGGAGAGAAACCTTATTCTTGTAACGTTTGTGAAGCTGCTTTTTCACAAGATTCTTCTTTGAAAAAACACATGCGGACACACACTGGGGAAAAACCTTATTGCTGTAAAGTATGTGAATGTGCATTTTCACAAAATTCTTCCTTAAAAAGACATATGCGAACACACACTGGAGAAAAAGATTATTCTTGTGAAGAATGCGGATCAGCATTTTCGAGCAGTTCTGAATTAAAAAGACATATTCGAACGCACACAGGAGAGAGACCTTATTCATGTAAAGTATGCCTATCTGCATTTTCAGATAACTCTTATTTAAAAAAACACATGCGTATACACACTGGAGAGAAACCTTATGCTTGTAAAGTATGTGAATCTGCATTTGCACACAATTCTTCATTAAAAATCCACATGCAAAGACATTCTGGAGAGAAACCCTATTCTTGTAAACTATGTGCATCTGCATTTTATGAGAATTCTAAGTTAAAGAAACATATGCGAACACACACTGGAGAAAAACCTTATTCTTGTAATGTATGTGAAGCTGCATTTTCAGAGAACTCTTACTTGAAGAAACACATGCTAAAACACAGTGTAGTAAAACCGTATTCTCCACCAGACCAGATTAATTCTGAACTCCCGCAAGACAAAGATAAACCACTAGAAAAATAAACTATATAATAGTTGAATGGAAGAACCTTACTCTCCATCAAACCAAATCAACTAAAAAAATAATAACATAGTTGCATGGTCCATTGGGTAGAAAAAAATTCTTCACTACTCTACATATCCAAGGTTTGAAAAGTATAGAAGATCCTTAAATAAACAACTGGATATCTATCTAACTCAATAAGAAATCGAATGCAACTCCATGAATGGGCCCTTGATCTATGAGTACTAATTGAAGTAAAAGTAAAAAAAGAGAAAAATGTCATTCTTGCTATGTATGTGGATCTGCATTTTCAGAGAACTAAAAAATTCAAAAATATTGATGAAAACCGTAACATATGTGTATCTATTATTTTCACTCACTTTGTGGATTAGAATTTTCATGCTGTCCTTATTCAAAAATTCAGATACGAATACGTCTTGAAAAGAAATGTTATAAAATATTTTTATCTGCATTTTCAGAGAATTCTAGCTTGAACCAATGCATGCAGGTCTATTATACAATAGGCACAAGTTTTTGTCTTGCTGTTTCTTTTTTCAATAATCATTATGTAGAAGAAAAGAATTACAATATTTTTATTTCATTTTACTAAAATTAGGTCGAATGTAATAAATTTTAAAACATGAACCAAAAACGTTATTTTACTTGTTTAACATTTTCCTACAATATTTATTTAGGTTTGAATTTTAAAATTATGTGCCCATTGATATTCAAACTGATATACCACATAATTAAAGTACCACATGTAAAAACACACTCAATCTTCGAGTGTCTAAGGTCTCTCTGTACAGATGTTTGTCAGGAAAATCGGTACTACTCCAGATGAAGCACCCAATTTCCATGACTGCTCGGCGGCAACGATCAGGCAGGTCGCAGAAGCACCCAACAGCTGCCGAGACGAAAACAAGGCTGAAGCAGAGCAGCCGACAATAATTGGAAGAAACCGCTAATCAAAACAATAATGAATGTTCAGCAGTTGTGCCAGGCCGAAAAATTTTCTGCAGGAGGTCTGCACAGAACATCTGTCCCGCAACCCTCGGCGACTTGGAGGCCCAGGGCATACGGTGCAAATAGACGAGTCTCTATTCAACTGCCTGAAAAAACAATGTTGGCTGTGTTCTCCAGCTGATCTGGGGGGTTTTTTTTTGGGGGGGAATACGACCCCGCAGAGAAGGAGGGTTTCCTGATGACAGTGCCTAACAGGAATGCCGAAAGCCTCCTTCCAATAATCAAGCAGGTCATTATACTTGGGACCACGGTAGTATCCGATTGTTGGAGGGCGTACAACAGGTTAGGAGAGGAGGGGTATCAGCACCTTACGGTGAATCATAGTGAGAACTTTGTCGACCCGACAACGAGGGCTTCCACCAATCACGTCGAGAGGATGTGAAAAGAAGCTAAAAAAAGAAATAAGAAGGAGACAAAGGGACGAGCAGTGTTTGTCAGGAAAATCTGGCATGAGGATACTTCCCCATACAAGTAAACCCTGACCAAATATTAAAAATAGTATTCTAAGATCCCCTCGACACAGCTATTCACTGGTTCATACAATGAATATACACCTTCGCGTCATGACGTTAGCTCAAGTAATAGCACTTAGCTGGATACTCCACCAGACAAGATAAATTCATGTCCTGGAATCCGACAAGACAAAGGAAAGACTAAAATAAGGATAAACTATAACATAGGGTTCTTTCTGATCTTGACCAGTCAAAGACTTCCAGTCCTGATTTAATTCCTGTTGTCGTTCTCAAACATGAACTGAATTTTCTCAAACATGAACTGAATCTCCTGAAAATTATTCAATCTCTGTTGAAAACAATCCTCTTTAATAATGACCCAACTAAGTATTATTTTAGTCTCCTCTCTGTTGGGTCTTGAATGGATGATCACCGGCAAGCTTGTTCATTTATTGGAAAGTTTTAGCCTCTTTACTCAAATTCAGTGTTGCTTTTATAATTTACGTCCAACTTCTGATCGTTTAACTCTTGTTATTTAGTGAGTCTGTCAGTTTATGCATTTGACATTTCAAAGGCGTTTGACAGTGTAACATTCTGTTCTTCTACACAAGCTTCAAGGTTATCTAATATATAAACTAGAGACGATTTTTCCCCTGTACTTTCTCAGAGTATAGGAAAATAACCACATGCATCACAGGCTACTGAACTCACCACTATACTACACTTATTCACTCGAGTGTGTTTTAGTAAATTTGTTATTATTTTCTTCTACTTAACACTAAACCTTACATTTGGCCCACCATCAACGTCTCTCCGAAAAACCAACTCCATATAGGTGGTAGCAAAAACTTTTCTCCCTAACAATTCTGTACTGTCACTCTACTCATCGACACCGGGAACTAATACACACAGTTTAATTTTCACAAAACACCGGTTCTTATTTATTATTTGCCTGGTATTAATTTAACACGCATGGCAATAATCATAATTAATAGACCTATTTTCACATGTATTTGTAACCCGGAAGTGTTGCGCAGGCGGTAAGAAAGCAGGTTTCATGATCGCAAGTTTTAGCGTTCGATCCCATTCTACTCTACCATTTTTATCTTTTTTTTTTAATTTAAAACATTCGCCAACACGGTAGACGGGGGAGAAAAAACAATAGGCCGTATCTTTTTTTATTCGACGTCATGCAATAGGTAGTACTTTCTCCCGTGCAACTCCGGGCGACGAGTTCCGCTAGTTAATTATAAACCTTTTGACTATTAGGTCTTTTCATTCTGATCAAAGCTTGCGAGTAACTCTGTATGGTGTTCTAATTGCTCATTATTACTCTTAATAATTCATATTACCATATAAACAATGTTTTCTAAATTCTAAACCAAGAACAACATTTCTTATATATAGATATACATATAAAGACGAGATTACTCTTGAACCCTTCATAAACTGATATATCTGTTAAGACATTCTTTTTGTATCACTAAAAATAATAAGTCTCTTTACTTCTATATTATTATAACTAGCAAAATATCCATGGCAGGACGAGTATAAATAAGCAATACGTATGGAATTGTTTTCTTTCTTTCCCTGGTAAAGTTGATAAAAAAAAAATAATGTGCCCACATTACTCACAGTGTCGGCTAGAATACATTTCCCTTAATAACGACAAGTTTAGTTTACTCCACACGTACATACTATTGATGCTCACATGTGCACTGGGCCAGTTAATTATTACATAATATAACTAAAAATGTTAGTACAGTTTAGGAGTGAATCCTATATGCACAAATATATAAGCATACACATATCTAACTTTGTATATCTAGAAAGATATAGAACTCGTAGGGTGTAAAATATCGATTTGTGGTACTTGTAAGCAGTGGGTACACAAGAAGTGCAGTGGAATTACAAGTAGGTGCAAAGAGAATAACCAGAGCTTTATTCTAGTCCCGACACTGTTTCTTCTCTATATCAATGATTTCCCAGAGAATATAATTGAGAAGATTAACATCTATTCTGATGATACCACTCTCTATTTTGGTGTTTCTTCTTGTCCACCTCTTTTGGATAAGATGAAATATGCAACTGAGTGGGGTTCGTTTATGGATTGGGATACAAAATTGCTTATGTTGTTTAATTCTGTAAGCATGTCCCTTTTCTTTCTGAGATTCTCATGGATGGCTCTGTTTTTGAGAAGAAAATTATTGTGTGAGCATGTATAGATGCGTGTGTTTGTGCGTTAACTTCACTGGCCGTAATCATTTCCAAAAGTTGTGCTGGTCCAAAGGTTGTTGTGACATCCATCTCCATGCTGCAACAAAAACTTGCATGCCAAGTAAAAAACATGAGTCTAATTTATCAACAACTAACAAATTTATTTGCTGGATGTTATAAAAGATACTCGTATGGCAGAGTTGCAAATGAGATCTCTCTATCCCAGTGAAATAAAATATAATTCCCACACAGTCCTTTGGCTAAGAGCCCCAACTGGGCCCATGTAACTTCGAAGAGCACCTAGTTTCAACCACTTGCCAGCTTTCCCAGCCAACCCCAAGTTCCTGTCATGCCCAGTGGGGCAGGTTTCGCCTCTCCTGTCTCCTTCCTGTTGACCTGGTCTATTCACTGGTGATCGGGGGAGGGGGATCACCTAAGCACTTAGCCACTTAAGAGTTAACCTTGAGATAACTTGTCAGATAGTCTACCCATGGCGGCTTTATGATAGAGATAATCTGAACATCACTTTTGTTTCAACATTATTGTCTGTTTTTATGAGATAGTTAATTCACTTCAAAGGGAAATAAACTCTTGGGTGGTCCAAATAAAACCAAAGATATTTTCACTTTATTTTGTGCCCCCACCCCTTTTCCTCTGGCCGAGCATCGAACACTTACAATGCCTGCCATCCATATGCACCACTAAAGAAAACAGACTACTGCATTTTTACACTTGGTCTTTTGTTCTCTTCAAATCTTTCTAGGAGTTCATACATTAAATCCATTGCTCTTTCTGCATCTCATGGAGTCGATTCTCTATCACTTCAAGCACTTTCTCACACTTGAGGCTAATCTCTATCTCTACAAATCTACTATCAAACTTTGTATAGAGTACTGTTGTCATATTTAGGCTACTGAAACTATATCCCATTTTGAGGGTTCTTAATAAAATTCAAAAGTATATCTGTAGTTTTATTGTTCTTCGATGCAGCCTCTTTCTCGCACAAATGTGATGTTGCTAGTCTCAGTCTTTTCTATAAATATTATTATGGAATTTTTTCTTCAGAATTGTCTGATCTATTTTCTGCTTCCTTTATTCCAGCTCATTTGACTCGTTAGTCTAGTGGTCTTCATCAATTCGTTGTTTTTATACCTCATTATAGTACAGCTTCCTATTCTAGTAGCTTTTTTCCAAGAACTGCAGGCTTGTGGAACTCTCTTCCTGCTGATTGTTTTACTCTTTTCAAGACTAAGGACAATAGGCATCTCTTGTCTTTGCAACAATCATCTTTCGTTCTTTTTAGCTCCTAACATCAAGTTACTTAATATATTATCTAGAGTGATCTCCATAAAAAATATTTGTTCATGTTGTCCTAGTGTTTTGAAAAAGTACATGCAAAATCACAATCAAAAGTAAAAACGGCAATTATTTCAAATTTTAAAATTAATGTACACTAGTAAGCACGCACTTAACAAACTATTACGAAGTATTTGAAATCAGTTTGTATTGAACTTCTTTATGTAGAAAAACAACTTTCTTCTTATGTTTTATTGTATTCTAATATTTCTATGCACGAATTGAACTGATCTCTGTGCTGCTTCGTAATTGCACCAAGTATTCAGTATTTTAGTTGCAACTTATATATATCTGACTTGAACACAAGATTTAAGTATTTTCTCAAGAGCTTTTCATAAATTAATATGATCTAGTCATAAATCAAAAAGTTTGTCTAGTTTTTAGTAAACCTAATTCCACATATTTTCTAAATATCAGTGAAAATTCCGTACAAACAACTCAAAATAAACAATTATGTTCATATTTTTGTTTTCAGTGTAAAGCTGAAAAATTTTCTCTGTCAAATATTACACTTCATATTTGCTATAAATTAAATTTCCTAATTTTAAACCATTGTGTATTGGACTTAATAAATAACATGAGAAAAGGGTTACCAAACTGTTGTCAAACATGAAATTTAATATCAACATCGGGTGCTTCTGTATTAAAAAGCCGAAAAAAAGTTTTTTTTTGTCTTTTAGTGTAGGAAAGGTTAATAAGGGGCAGGTAACTTTTCACAACAGCTCTAGCTTTCAAACAATATATTTTCATAAAATGTAATTTAAATAAATTTAATTAATAATAACCCTAAACTCTAACCCTAACTGTCTGTGGTAAAATACAGTATATCTTCGAACTTTAAAGTGTTAACATCTATGTTCCTAATTTCAGAGAAAATCTTGATTAAAAATCGTAGTAAGAGTCACCTGCCCCTTACTTACCTCTCCAACACTATAAGATAATTGTTGTAGTATCAGCAATAGAAATCTAGCTAGCCCTGCTCCCACTCCCTTCCCATATCCCCTCTTCCGGTTTCGGGCTCACCGTCAGCAGTTCCGGTTTGTACACCTAAGTAAATAAACGTGTTTCACTTCAGCCTCCTTGTATTTTCGTCTAATCGACATCAATCAATGTATACGGATATCACAACAATAATAAAAACTTTTTTTCGGCTTTTTATTACAGAAGCACCCAACATCGTAGTAATTTTCTATTCATTGAATATAAATAGTTTTCTGTATTTTTACCTTGTGACGTTAAAAGAGCTTATAGCCTGTTCTTTCTTTCATTCCCATGAAATTTATTCTTTCATAATGCATTATGGTTTCATTCGCATAGGTCACGCATCTTGTATTTGAAACTCTACCATTTAATTTGCAGCCAGTTTGTATTGAATTTATTTATTTTCATTTACTTTTGTTCACCTCAAGCAAGGTGTATTGCAACTGAGATGTAATAGGCTACTGTAATTAGGGGCCAAATTTCTGCATCTTCGTATAGTCAGGGAAACAGGGAGCAGGAAGGGAATTCAAAAGCCAAGCCGTTCAAGGAAAGAAGCTATTGGATTAGAAAGTTTTTCTGGCATCTAGGGACCTCTACAGTGAAAGGGAGGAATTTTGCTTCTAGTAAGTTGATTGGGTGGTATTTACATTGAGGTGTGTATAACCATGTTGCCCCACTCGACGAGCGTCAACCCCAACGTTGTATGCCCGTGGCCTTCTTGTCTTCATCATCTAGCCGAGTCATCTATCCATTGACGAATCGTCGAGGGCACAGCACTGGTCCAAAAGTTAAATAAAAGAAATACAACTCTTGAGAAAGAACACAAACACATATACGTTGTGTATAATTTAGTTGGAACTATGAGTGTGTGTGACACCGTCGCGGACTGTCGAGACCCCCATTACCGTTGCTCAAGTCGTCAGCACATCTCATCGTTTTCTGGTCCCATCCACTCTCTATGGAGGTTCGATCCCTAACTGCTCGGCTTCTCTCCGAAACCAGAACTCATTAACTTTTTGCCATAAACCTTTTTCATTCAAAAATTATTTATTTATCATTTTTCAAATTAAAGAGTTTTTTACCTACACGTGTTTCACTACCAAGCAGGTCCATCAGGGAAATTAAGTACGTTGAATAAGAATTGCCGGTTGTTGTAATTCTTATTCAAGGTACTATTTTCTCTCAGAATTATGATTCATTTTCTGTTCTTTTTCATCTGAGGAATAATCGTTCCGGAAAATTTAGGATATGTTTGTATACCTTGATTGTCTGAATAGATGATGACACCACCGTAAAGAATGAATAAAGATATAGTCGCTTCAATCTGTATTCTCTTGTTCATGGGACGATTCGAAAAAATCTTTCCCGTCTCCAATAGAATTACCAATTCCGTTTTAAATCCCCAATTCTGATCCAATTACCGATTCTGATTCTTTGTAAATTTCTTAATATTTTATTAGACAAAATTACAATCAAAACGTTTTGTAAATAACACCTTTTTTAATTAGGTAATGTTTTGTTTATAATTAAACCGGAAGTAAAGAAACCGGTGTCAAGCCAAAATGTGTCCTTTTGGTTGTTGTAGATTTTGGGGTGATTCAAGTATAATTGATCCTAACATGATATCAGTTAGATTCTTGTTTTTTTTAAACAATTTCATCTAACTAGAAACTTATAAGCATAATAACTGTGCCCATAATAATCATCGTCATCATTGTCCTCATCATATTCGGTTTAATGTTCGTCTCCTATTCTTCACACATGTCCTTATTAAGTCCATATTTAATTATCCTCTGAGGTTTTTTTTATCTAAGCGTATCCCTAAGACTCCGTACACACCCATCGTATGATTCCCATATCAATTTTCTCTATGCAACGCATTTCTTCAAACCTCACTGGCCAGGGTTCACTTACGTACATCATCACACTGCATGCCTGATAGACTTTTCCCTTGGTCGACAGGGGTAAGACTCTGCTTGCTAGTAATTGCAGAGTTCTCTGAACTTACTCCATCCACTTCTAATTCTTGCAATCACACTAGCACCTGCTCCATCCTGTGTTTCAATAATACCACGAAGGTTACAAAACTTCCTCAATTGCTTTTCCATCCATATATACTTTATTCACATCTGAGTTCTTATCCGCCTTCTTGTCTTACACTCTTGCGCATGAATTGGTTATCCTCTTTTAATCTACCAGTTATTCCACTAGACTGCTTGCGTACTTAATACTTGAGGTACCACAAAAAATGAATTGCATCTGACTCCCTTTTCACAAACTGAGTAGAGAGTCATTCCTCTTTTGGTGAGCTTTCCAACACTACAACCACCGATCATCACTTTGGTCTTGGTAACATTCACTTTCACACATTTACTTTCCATAGCATTTCTTAAGTCTTGAACTTAACAAATAGGTATTTTTATTATTTCACAGGTAAGTACTAAATCATCAGTATACAGCATCTCTTCCGGACAACCCATATGAAACTCTCTGAACAATGCACTCAGTACAAAACCCTGGTGTACTCCTACTTTAACATTAAAGATTTCACAAAATGTGCTTTTTATTCTAACACGACTTTAAGAATTTCTGTACATTGCTTGAACAACATTCATCAACCGCTCATTTGCTCTTAGTTTATATAAAGCCTACCAGACAAGCTCTCTTAGCACTCTGTCAAAGGATTTTTCCAGATTCACAAAGGCAAGATACAGGTTCTTATTACCAAAGTACTTCTCTTGCATTTGTCACGGGATAAATATAGCACCAGCAATATATTGTTCAGGCATAAAACCAAACTGCATTTCATCTATTCTTATCTGACTTTTTATTTACTGCTCAATTATTCTCTTAATCTTTTTCAGGATCTAGTTCATAAATTTTAAGCTTATGTAATTACCTCTATCTAGTGCTTCTCCTTTACCCTTGTAACAATTCACAATTGTATTAAGTTCCCAGTCTTTTAGGATACCCTCTTCTTTTATGATCTGATTTGCCAAGTCTGTGATCATCTCAAAGCCCGTTTCACCCGCAGCCTGAACATTTCTTCAACAACATCTTAGGGTCCTTCAGTTTTACTTGTCTTTATCTTACAGCTTCTCATACGATTTCCTTCTTAATTCTTAGAACTGGACCACATACGGTTTCAACAACTAGATTTTCACAGTTCAATCAAAGCTCAGTATTCAACAATTTCTCATAGTGGCATTTCCACACACCCCTCGTGTCCTGTTAATTTGTTGCTAATACTCCATTAACATTTCTAATGCACTTCTCTCCAACAATATCCATATTTGTATTTGTTTAGCTATCTTAAATAGTTCATTCTTTTTGTCATCTCTGGCTTTCTCAGCTTCCTTCTTGATATTGTATATTGCTCTTCTTGCTTCCGTCTTTGTCTCCAGATGCACATCCTTATTTACTACACCATTGACTCGTACACTTTTCTTTGATACATTTCTCAACTTCTTCATTTTACCAGCATGTCATACTATGCTTTGGTCTGTTACCTCCAACTTCTTCTGCATCTTCCACTATTCTTCCATATTATCTGTAGTGGATCTGGTAGCCGAACGTCTTATCACTTTGTCTCTTAACTCACGTTTTACATGTTCTTCATTCAACCTACACAGTTTTCTTCAGCATTAAATTGCAAATAAGCAGTGTGTCATGATTTCCTTATACATGCATCAAGTACAGTTTTGAGTCGCTGCTAGTTTCAAAATAGGTGTACTAAGAAACTAATTTTTAGTAACATGAAGCAGTGATAAAGCCTTTTGTTTCTTTAGTACGATTGACCTCAGCAACCACTTTCTAGCATCTACAAGTTACAGAGAGGAGCAGTGTCTAATAAAAAAAAAAGATCATGTTTAATAGTACCACCGGGATTAGCTATTTCTTTTGCTAGGGGATGTTGTGACTAGCCACTTGGTCGGATTTAGCCTTTCTAACCTCCCGTCTTACACAAGTAAAAGCCAAAATGAAGTGTTGCAAACCATTAAGGCAACCATAACACTAATTGATCAACGACCTACTACTAAATAGCGATCACCAACAAGTTTTTCATTACCTCAACTCTACGACTAGTCTAAAAAAATGTTGATTCGTTTACTTACCTTGACAGTAAAGTGGCAAAGCAAAATTGCACAGAGAGTGAATTAATGTACGAATTAGCAAGACTTGAGTTAAACTAGGCACGATGAAAGCAATCTGGAAGTAAAATCTTCCTACCAAGATTAAACGTGTAACATTAGTTCTGGTATATTAGAGTATTGATTTACTCCTCTCCAGGAGTTAGGCACAAGGCCAATTTTTATCTTACTCCCACAAGTATGATGTGACCCAAGGTCGGGTCGAGAAAGTGGGGTTTGAAAAGCCAGCGCCCGAGAGATGAGCACTCTGGCCATTAAAAATTGCCTGGGCAGCCCCGTCGGCATTCCCTGGTAGGGGCGCCCCTCAGACAGTAAGCAATAAACTAACCCATCCCCAAAGAGGGGAGGCGAAGCCTGGGAGAGTGGACCTCCTAGAACTGCACAGGACCGACCCATTGACCGGCGAAAATCAAGCCTTAAAGTACAAGACAATACCAGTATGGGGTGCAGTATCCATCGGAACAGATACTACATTTTGATCTCAGCCAAAAGGCCAAGAAGTTATATAGGCAGGTATATTAGAGTAGCACCTGGACTTTGACCAAAAGATTGGAGAGGTAAATTGACGGTTGTACACAAGAATGCTAAGAGCTGCTATTAACATCTTCTTGGGGCGGCAGCCCACAAGAAGGCAACTCTATGATCACCTTTGGATCTCAGCTCTGATCAGAGATAGAAGAACCAGATTTGCTGGTCACTGCTTGAGCGATAAATATAGGATTATCAGCGAGGTTCTTTTGTGAATGTCGAATCAGAAACTTTGTTTAGTTGGGGAAACAGCACAGAACCTACGTCAAGCAACTAGCAGATGACTCAGTATGTACATATAAAGACTTACCTGGTGTGATGGCGGGTAAAGCAAGATGGCATCAGAGAGCTCGGAGGAACCATGACACAACCATGACTAGATGATGATAATAATGATGATAACTGATGGTATTGGTAGATTATGAGTGTATCTAAATGCTAACTATAAAATCTAACAAAATGGGTATATTTTACTGTTTGAAAACATAAATAGGCAACAAGTAAAGGCGACCTACGTCGAGAATAGATATTTTCCTACGTAGCTATGACATTTGTTTGTATTTTTACATAGTATACATGGGTTTTTATTAGATGTAAAAAAGAATTCTTGTTTTTTTTTGGCACAAAAAGAAAATGGCGCCATTTCTCATTGTCTTACATACCCCCCACCCCCACCCCACGACCGCCATCTTGGAATTGTGCGATGTTGGTGTGACGAACAATTTATTTTCTAATAAATAGCACTTCGAACGGGTTAAAAATACAAACAAATGCCACAGATAGGTTTAAAAATAACTTTAATCGCCTACAGTTTCTTTTATTTGTTGTATATTTGTTTTTTAAGCGTTTTTAGTCTGCTGAGTAAAGTAAAAGAAACCCAACAAAATATATACTAAAATTATGGTAAAAGAAGTATAAAAAATCTATCTGAAAGATAACGAAATGCAGAAGTTGATGAAGATGTAGAATCATCATTTTGTAGTCAAGTTGTTGTGTCGATATCCATCGTTCGGGCTTTTTTTTGTATGAAAAAAGGGTCACCATGTTTTATCTGAAAGGACAAACTTCTCTACAATTAACATCAATTTCATTCGCCAGTTTCATCAACACAAAAGAGTTACGAAAATAGGAATATAAGACATGTTAATTTAGCTAACATGTATATAACATGTATATAACATGTATATAACATGTATATAGAAATGAAATTAAGTTCGTTAGTTTCATCTCGTCTAAAAGAACCATTGTTGCATACTTTTAAATTTCTTGTATCTTCCTTTCCTCCTCGTCGCGTGGAGGGGTGTGTCGTCTCGACGTCGTCTGCTGTGTCTGCAACAAAAACCTTCATGACCGATTCAGGATGCAACAATTTTTTTAATTTTGGTTTGTTTATTTTAGGCGTCAGTTACTGTCGCCGCTGGAGATGTTTCACTAACGTTCAGGACAGAGACCAAATTACTACTTTATCCTAGTTAATTCCTAGCTTAAGTCCTTAGCCATTCGAGGAGGGAGGAAGAAGGAACGTCATGCCTGTATTCTCTAAGGGAATTTAATTCCCCTAATCATTTGAAGACTACATAGAGAAATCGTCTGTTTGGCTTGCTTCCAAAACACAGACTCACAAAACTCCGTTTCCCACACAAAAGCCCATGACGTCAAAGAACCCTATGCACATGTGCACCTTGACCCTTGACCTGAGATCTCGTCAACGTAGTCGCCGTGGTATTGTTTAGTCTATAGATTTAATTGCTGTGGATGTCTCATCAGCCACTGAACGGCTGTCATTTACTTCTCAACAGCAGTAAGGTTCAAAAGGTGGGGTTAAAAAGCCAGTGTCATCAAAGGGGAACCTTAACTCTACAAAAATAGTGATGAATAGAATCATCGGTATACACTCTGGTTAAGGTGCCTCAGAAAATCAGAAATAAACTAACCATTCCTCTAAGAAAGTAGACAATTCCTGCATGGATGCACCTCTTAGGACATGAGCAGGACAATACCTCACCTCTGACAGGAGAGGGTCTGGTGCTGCTGTTGCAGTCCTTCGTCTGCTGGATTGATTACCAAGGTAAACCTTTGCATGTATGATAAAAGCTCTTGGTGGCAGTTGTTATTTACTTTCTTATCACAAGATGATGTGGCACAAGGCCAGAAAGTCGAGAGAATATCATGTATTCTGTGTTGCTATAAAAATAGCCATGAACAAACCCATCAGCATTCCCTGATAGAAGTTCCTCAGACAATAAAATAATCCTTACATAAAGAGAGGGGGTACTTCCTGGGAGGGTTCACATGGTAGAACTTGACCGAGTCATACCTCTCCTTAACAGAAGAAAACAGCCTGAATCAACCACAGCAGACCCCAGTCTGTCAGATTTTGAGCCGAAGTGATCTATCGTCATCATCATCATAATAATAATAATGTTTGCTTGAACGTCTGTTTTACATGATGGCATGCATTGGACGGCTTTAAGAATGTTACAATGTAACGTATCTCTAATCAGGTTTATTCATCTATCTCTCAGGTCCATTTTATCACTTTCTCCCATATTTTTCTTGGCCTTCCCCTGTGAAGTGAACCTGATACCTTAACTGTTCTACATCTTCTAGCCCAAGAACTCTCATCCATTCTTTCATTGTAGCCATGCTATCGAAGTCTCCTGTGCTGCACACATCTTTCTATACTGGCCAGATGTTCCTTTGCTATCATCAGAATTGAGCCTGCTTTTAAACTCACATTACATATCCATTGTATCACTCTCATGTCATTTCTATCCATGCAACGCATGTACTCAACCCCCGCTAGTAAGGTTTCACTTCCATACATCATCATACTGCTTACACATACCTGATAGACTCTTTCCTTGGTCGACAGAGGTAACGTTTTGTTGGTTAGTAAATCAACTCCTAATTCTTGCAATCCCACTAGCACCTGCTCCACCCTGTGCTACAATTGTATCACCAAGGTAACAAAACTTCTTGACAACCTCAATAGCTTTGCTATCCAGATATACTTTATCCACATCTGAGTTCTCATCCCTCATCATTGTCTTACACTTCTTGCACACAAAATGCTTATCCTCTCTCAACTTAGCAGTAATTCCACTGCAAATCTTATGTACTCAATGCTTACAGGTACCACAAAAAATGTAATTGTACCTGATTCCTTTTCTACAAACTGGGAAGTTTCCTAATTTTGATTAGTATAAAAAAAGTTATGGAGCAATTTTTATTTATTTTATTCCCATTATAGGAAGTTGCTGCACAAGCGATAATATGGGAAAAAAAAGCAAATGATATGAAATTAACCAAACACTCTTCAAAGAGAGAAGGTAATGCCTGAGAGTGTACAACTCGTAGGACTGAACTTGACCATACCTCATCCACAGAGACGAGGGCCTGGAATTATAGAAGCCTATCAGAGAATGGTATGTAAGACAAACTCCTATAATATTTTGTAACAACACGGACATCAAACGAAAAGAAAACAAAGTCCGTTCATAAACCAAATATATTTATTTGCTTGACTTTCACCGTTGGGTGTAGGTTGCTGAGATTTAAGACAGTAACATATTGAAAAAAAGAATTAAGTAAGAAATTTCGTTGGCTGTCGCTTTTTACTAAGTTGATTTCTTCTAGTTGATAATGTCCTTGCTCGGCTGTCCAGTGGACAAAAGCATGAAAGAGGAGAGCGACGTCTTTCTTAATTAGCTCCAGGAAACTTGTTGCCTGCTGTCCGCAATTTCCAAAGAGGCTGAAAGTAGTCCTTAAAGGGTTAATTCAAATAGGTACGTCCTGGAAGCTGATAGTTTATCGTGTGACCAAACAACTTCACTTCTCTCCGCAAGAAGAAAGAGATGTAAATATTTATGACTGCTACAGAACTGTTATGGCAACCCCGGTTCTGTTGGATTAAGTGCCGAGAACCGATCATCGGGGGGGGGGGGGGTATCACAACTGCTAGGGAAGCTTTTTATTTATTTTATTTATTTCCGTATCACTGTAGAAAGAGGTAACATAAGGTCAAAAGTTGAGGCAAAATAGCCAACACTCCAGAAGGCTCTACAAAAATATTAATAAACAGACCTGTAGTCATTTCTTTGTAAGCATGTTATCGGGATTAAACCAAACCCTACCCACAACTGAAGAGGGTGCACCTCCGAAGTCTGAACCAGAACATAACTCACCCTGAAAAAAAGTGCCCAGGTTCTGCCATGCCAGTCCCTGGTATCAGGTTCATTGCTGCAGACGGCTCCTCAGCTATGAAAAACCCGTGGAACAGAAGGTGAAAGAAAAAGCCACACTGAAGAAGCTGTAGCAGCCACAACAGACCTTGGTATGTCGAATTGATTGAAGGGGAGAACCTCGGGGGGGGGGGGGGGGACTTTCTTTCCTCCATGGGAAAGATGTGGCACAAGGCTGGAAAATAGGGATAAAAAACACAGTGCCATTGAGGGAGCACTATGGTTCTACAAAAATAGCTATAAACTGACCTGTTAGCATTTCCTGGGAGGAGTGATTCAGGCAATAGGCAATAAAACAAGCTCTCCCCAAAGAGAGGAGGTAATGCCAGAGACAGTGGATGCACCTTGTACAATTGAATCTGATCATACCTTATCCCAACAGAAGAGGGCCTTAATCTGCCATCGCACATCCTGGTCAGTAAAATTGAGTTCCACAGATATGTACTAGCCTTTTGCTAAGAAAGATGTTGCACAAAGCCGGAATACGAAGAAAGCCAGCTACCCCTATAGCATACTCTGGCTAGGTATAAAAATTGCCAATAAATGACTCGTAGGCATTCTCTGGTGTGAGATGCTTTAGCAATAACCTCCTCCACAGATTAATTTCAGGTATATCAGCTTTAATCAATAATTTTCGCCATAGTTGCATTCGTTAAAAGAAATAATAATCCCACACTTTCCATGTGGACAGAGTGATAAGTAATAATCAGTTCTAAGTGACAGTCTTCAGGAGGTTGAAGGTTCAATCCTCAGTACGGGCGACACTAAGAATACAATTAAAAATTGCTGAAAACTTCTACCCGGCCATTGCTGACAGAACGAGAACAAACTACCCCGTGGATTAAATCCATTCTAAATTCGGTCTAGATTCCCGAATGCTAGATAAAGATTCCTGATTTCTAAAAGACACGCCTGAAGAATGTCAGAGGTTACATTGGACGAAACGTTGTAAGAAAATAGGGTAAAAATATGTTTTAACACTTTTTTTCGTCTAGTTCAATACAAAAAGGCATGGCTCCATGAGCATAATACACTGTTTTTGATTCTAGTACGACGCCATTTTATAAAAATCTTGATTATTTTAGCATATTTACACATTTCAAACGTGTTTTTCTTAAGATTACATGTGTAATACAAAATAGATGTTGGTACTTCTGCAGTTTACAGACTGTGCTATTTTTTTTATATAGGATTTATAAGTTAAATTCAATTAACTCAAAATCGTTCCTCATGTAATAAATTTTTTTAAAAAAACATATAATAACTGTATCATCTATACACACTTTTTTTTTATCGCATTCTGTTTAGGCAGGCGATCTCAACATTTACCTTTTTTGTTTGGTAATCTTCTCAGTGTTTCATTCCATCAATAATTTCCAATATTTTATATTAAAAAAACACACAATTACATTGCATAAATAACATGAAAATGAAACAAATAGTGAATAAGGGAAGAATAAAAAATGCAAGCCACTTGTATATATCGGGTACAAGTTTATTTTAGAAGATTTCCAATGGTGTAAGGGGCAGATAACTCTCTTTTTTAGTACGCAATTTCTCCGAAAATGGAAATCAGTTTTGGTTTAAAACATTTTTGATTTTTTTTTTATACTTTAAAAAATAAATTTTTCTGTTTATTTTTTCTCTTCATTTTGATTTTTAAACGGGATGGAATTAAAAAATTTGTTCAAAAAGACTCTGTACCCCTACAGAGTCTTTTTTGTGGAAAATTTCTGCCGCCACATAAATTCTGATAAATAGGATAAGCCACCACTTTTTGTTGAGTACTTGTTAAATATAATAATTCGTGCATATTCAAAGCAGAAGCTAGACATTATGTACTTAAAAAAGAGAGTTGTCTGCCCCTTCTTACACCATTGGAACTCTTCTAAAATCCATTTCGGCTCGTGTACCCGATAAATACAAGTGCCAAATGCAATTCCAACTGTCCCGGTCAATTCAAGATGGCATTTTGTTATTGTTTGTTTTATTTTAATATCAATTCAACCCCTGTTAAAATATTGAGGCCATGTTCAAGTTTCATTGTTTAAATTACGTTCCGGTTGCTACTTCGTAGACGGGGAGACGGTGACAAGGCAGAAAGTGTTCCCCATTATAATTCACATAAGAAAGTCAAACATTTTTAATTGAATTTTTACGTTATCTTTTGTTTTTCGTAGGTGAAAGTACAGAATAGTTAGCAACTCCCTCTTCCATGTTAAGAATGGCTTTTTAAATAATGATGTTATTATTTCAGCACTGCCCGTAAACTAAGAACCGTTTTTTTTTGTTTTTACAAATGTTCAAATTAATTATAAATGCTCAAATTAATTGGAAATGTAGTTTTTTTTCTTTTACAAATACTTTTATTTTAGAAAAAAAATAGTCTGGTAATCCCACAAATGGTGTTCCCATGAAGAATGTGAGAAAATACGTGGGCACTTCTGCAGTCTTTATGAAGCAGCAGATTTTCTGTCCTTCTACTGAAAAGTAGGGAAGTAATTCAACCGGAAGTGACTTATTTACAACCTAAAAAAAAAAATGCAAAACTGGTTTGTTTTGGGGTAACAATTAACAATTTCTTTTTTTATTATATGAAGTAAAAAGATTTTAAATAAAAAACCCTAAACCCTAACCCTAACCCTAAACCCTAACCCTAACATTAAGAAATCAGGCGGTGTGCCTGTAAAAAATCTATTGTTTTTTGCGGCTGGTTCCTCCGTGAGCATTTCCAAATAAATCCATCACTTCCATTGTGGCTTGCCATCTGCATCTGTCTTTGACATGACGGAAATGTCCGACTGCAAGAAATCAGGCGATGTGCCTGTAAAAAATCTATTGTTTTTTGCGTCTGGTTCATTAAATTACCAATGTCGCAAAGATTCAACTCATTTAACTCCATTTTCTAAAAACTAAATTCTACTTCAACTCCCGGTAAATTCAACTTCCGGTGAATTCTGAATGAATGGTACTTGGAGAGAAAAAAAACGGAACTCTTCAATTTCGATTTGTTAATCGGCAGCTGCTTCATAAAGACTGCAGAAGTGCCAATACGTGTATAAGCCTTAAAGATGGTATTATGTTGTTGCTTTTGTTAAATATTATTAACTGAAGAATCATTTCGAGTTAAAATCCAGTTAGTATTACGCATGTAAACTTAGAAAAAAAACTTTTGAAATCTGCCAACTAGCTAAGAAAATTTGAAAATAAGCCAACAAGGACAACACGTCACGTATATCTCTTGGCGCTATTGTATAAGCAGTAACCGATCTGAGGGAGATAACTATTTTATAATAGAAAATTTTATTATCTATAAAAATAGAGTTATCTCCCTCAGATCGGTTACTGCTTATACAAGAGCGCCTTTTACTAATTAATATTACATTGATTTTACTCCAAACCGTTCCTACTATCATAATATGAAAATAAAAATAAAATATAGATACATACACTTATTTTACTAACATTTTTGAATATGCTGTGTGGGAACATAAATCTAAGGATTACCAAAACTTTATAATGAATTATATTAAAAATAGTTCACGAATTTCACTATGACTCCACGTTATAATCAGAAGGAACATGTTCTGCATTGTCACCGTCTTCCCGTCTGCGAAGCAGCAACCGGAAATGAATTTAAGCAACGAAACTTGAACATTACCAATATTGAAATGAATAAAATTTAATTAATTCGAGCTTTGATTCAAAAAGAGATCGGCATATTTTAATTCTCATTTTTATTTTATTTTCTGCGGAGTGCTTTTCTGGTCGCCATCTTGAATTTTGATGTGAAAGAAAAGACTAAAAACTAAATCGTTTTTTAATTATCATTATTGTTTCTATTCTTATTTCTGTAAAGCAGATAAGAAAGAATATTGGATAAAAGTAAGTATGATGTTTCTTGAATTTCTTTATTCTATGATTTCGTGAATAGTTTCATTGCAGAAGAACAAGTACAGAGTGGTCCGGAAGTCTTGTCACCTTGACGAAAAAGTAACAACAATGGAGGAAGAAGCACCGCTTCGAAAAATATCACACAGATTATGACGCCGCATTCGTTTTGTAGAACACGAAAATAATAGTGTTCACACAGGCCTTTTCGATGTGTGACAATGTCAATGAAAGTGAATAAACTGAATCGATTATATGCAGTTGCGTGCAGATGTCTTGTGATGTCCTCGTGTTGCCCGAGTCCAACTCCTTGATTGTATGCCTCAAAGACTCAAGTATAAGTCCGCGTACTAAGAAAGGGAGATAGTTTCAATATGATTTGATCCCCCCTCTATTTTGGATACTCGTGCCCCCCCCCCCTGCTTCTCACCAATTATGTTATTTTCTATTACCGTATAAAATGTCATTTATCCACTCTATGCTGATTCATCCTCCCCACTGCCATAAAAATGAGATTCTACGTGTTTTCAGTCGATTACATGCAAACAGCCTAAAAACTTTGACAGTAAAACGAAATCAGTAATTAAAAAAAAGTATGGTAAATTTTTAGATGAAAACACTCAAATAAATCTCCCCCCCCCCCCCCCGTCTCCTTAAAAATGACATTCTACTTTTTTAGGCGGTTACATGTGAACACCTTGAAAAACTTTGGGAAAAAAAGAATTATTATTTTGGAATTGGGTGTCGATTTTGCATGTAAATTTATGATTTCTCCCATTTCCGGACCATTCTAGCGTTTTAGGATGCTTAACAATTTTTTGTTGTGGGAGATAAATATCTCACGTGTAATTCCAAGCGTCATACCTCAATACACTGCTTCAGCTAGTGGTCCAAATCATAAGTTCCATGACAAAACCACCGACTGAAACCTCTGTTCTAGAACTTGAAGGCGATCTGCATCTTAATCTGTGACAATCAGTCTGCAACTTAACCGGAGACTTTTCCATTTACAGTCTCCTTCCTAAATGTTAGTTGTTTGACTTCAGGCTAGTTACCTGTCCCTGTAAAATATTCTTGTTATGAAAACAGTCAAAAGTATGCCAAATTAAAATTCAAGTCAGTTAAATTTGCAAGCAATGGGGAGAAGCTGGAGGGATGCTGCGGGTCTTGCTACAAAGCGAATGATGGATCAATTTGACTGTCGCAGGACATAGAAGTTCCTAAGTCTAATTAAGAGATAAATTGTGTTTTGGGGGATGGAGTTATTTTTTGCTGAAAAGTTAGAAATAAAAATTTGAAAAAAAGTTCCTAACTCTAATTAAGAGATAAATTGTATTTTTTTTTGGGGGGGGGGTGGGGGTTATTTTTTGCTGAAAAGTTAGAAATAAAAATTTGAAAAATTACTTTTCCTCATTTAAAAATGAGTTATTATTTAGAAAAGATTATTTTATGAAGAAAAAACTAGAAAAGAAAAATTTTAAATAAACTAGAAAAATCGGATCAAGAGAAGAATAGGGACCCCAGATCATTAACACAAGACGCGGGACATATTTTGGAAGTCACCGGTTGACCTCGCAATACACGTGGTCTCTATTTACAAAACACTTGTAAATAGATCTTTTATTTATGTTATATATTTATGCAGTATATTTCGGAATTTTTTTTTATTTACTAAATAAAAAACAAATTTTAAACGCAATTCTATATTTCGTGTTGTGTATTTTAAGAAAAAGTGGATACTTTTTTTTCTTTTCGTAGGGAGGCGAGTAACTAGCGAAGTTTTATTTATTTGTTTATAATTGTTGCTTACAGAAAAAAAAAGAAAAAACTTCATAAATTTTAAATTGCTTCCGTTTAGAAACTGATTTTTGAAGTCTAACTCCGCCCTCGTGGGGAGGCAAAACGAAAGATTACAAGTCAGCCGATTTTTTAAAAAGCGTATATATTTCGTTTATTTATTAAAATAACTTGCGTAATCATCCGTTTTGCCTCCTCAGGCTAGGAGCAATGTGTAGTATGGAAAAATCCTTCTAAACTGAGGTAAGATCCAGAGTGCCCCTTTTTGGGAAGCTTGATTTTTCCCTACAAAACGAAAGATTACTTAAGTACGGTGATAAATATTTCATACCCCCCCCCCCATTTCTGCCCTCGTGAAGTTTTTTCCTTTTTTTCTTTAAGCAACAATTATAAACAAATAAATAAAACTTCGCTAGTTACTCGCCTCCCTACGAAAAGAAAAAAAAGTATCCACTTTTTCTTAAAATACACAACACGAAATATAGAATTGCGTTTAAAATTTGTTTTTTATTTAGTAAATAAAAAAAAATTCCGAAATATACTGCATAAATATATAACATAAATAAAAGATCTATTTACAAGTGTTTTGTAAATAGAGACCACGTGTATTGCGAGGTAAACCGGTGACTTCCAAAATATGTCCCGCGTATTGTGTTAATGATCTGGGGTCCCTATTCTTCTCTTGATCCGAAAAATCAATTTAGAAAAGAAACATTTAAAAACTTAGTTATTATTGAGAAAAGTCTGAAAAACTGTTAAATAGTATTGTTAGTATTCCTTCTGGTGGTTTTTTATTCACAGGGCAACTTGAAACTTACACAGCATATGTACTCAGATTTTACCTCAGTCTCCTATAGCGAGAAGCGGACATGACATCACATGACCAGAAGAAAGAGGGTGCGAGATAAGTAAGCAGTTCGATTGAAAGCTTTTGGATGTGAACACATGCATTGAGAAATGTCCTGTTAAAATGTAATTAACCAGTAATTATCTCACTCTCTCTCTATCTCTCTCTGTCTCCTGCCCCACTATTCTGTTATTTAGAAGAGACAAAGCAAATAAACCTCTTCTTGTCTTCAACTGTTCGTCTCAACTTAGTTCTTTTTCGGGGTGTGAACTCACTTGTTTGCAGACAGCATTTCCTTAGTCAGGCTAACAAGTTATGGTTATGAACATCTATGTATTTTATTTGATTGTGACTTATGAGACATTATACCTCCCCTAAGAGAGGGATATATGTAACACCACTTACTTTAAGTTCAAATGGCATCGTCCTCTGCTCTAAAAAAACCCTCTTTAATCCAACCACTTACCATAAATCCTAGTGTTAACAGTTCCCCCCCAAAAAAAAAAACAAGAATATGGTAACATCTAAGATTTAACTAAAATGGTTACATATTGTTCAAATGTTATCTAGTTGGAAAATGGGTTATTATTTTACATTAAATTTATATGGAAAACTGATTCCCTAGACTAAATTCTAAAATATATTTTTCCTACGTTTTTCAGGGTGTTTACATGTGATCGGCTAAAAAAGTTAAATCTTTTCTTTTTTGTAGGTTGGTCATCTTTTACAATAATACCAACAACATTTTAGACTTTAAAGTGAGGGATCACTTTCACATAAATTTTACATAAAATGATCAACTTCTGGACTTGATAACGATTTTACAAACGTGTAACGATTGTTTTATAAATCTTCATTTTTTTTCTTAATTTCTTGGAGATCAATTTTATGAGAGAGAGTAACTAATATTTTTATATCAAAAAAATATAAATACAATATTTTTTGTGTTTTTCTTACATGAAATCAAACTAAACTGTCAGGAAAAGAAGACAAAACTAATTGATAAAAAGCTAAAAAACTAACCAATAAAAATAAAGACATAACTGTATTTCCCTTTGTTCTCTTTTAATAATAAGGGAATATTTTTGTGTCTATAAAAACGTTAAAAAAATCTTTTCTTTTTGTTTCATTATTATCAGATATTATTGCGATTAAGCTTTTTCTTTTGCTCATAAAATTTTAATTTTCATAAGTGATTATTCTCGCCTTTCTTTTTTATTATTATCAGTTATTAAGATTAAGCTTTTCTTTTGCTAATAAAATTCACATATGTGATTATTAAAGTGAACCGGACACACATATTCACTTTTATGACATAGATGAATAATAGCCATAGATGAATAATAGCCATGCCTCTTTTAAATGCTCTGCTAGAATTACTGTCCGTCCAACCAAAATTGAATGGGTTGGATCATCTATTCATTTGTTGTCTTCCACATAGGAGGATCACTCTGCTAGCCTCTATATGCTATGCCATTTGTTTTTCTAATTAATTTTCAATCATATCCTGGATCAATGGTAGCCATGTATTTATCTCTTTTTTTTAAAAACTACTTTATTATATATCCATGAAACACTATCTGGTCTGAATGTGGATGCCTGTTAGTCCAGAAATGGGCAATCGTTTTATATTAAATTTATATGCAAAAGTTATCCCTTAATTTTTTGTGTTATATTTCTTTTTACCACAAACCTTTTGGGGTTGTTTACATGTAATCTCCTAAGAAAATAGAATTTTCTTTTCTTGTGGATGATCAACTAGCATAAATAGATAGTAACATTTAATGCTAGTAAGACAAAGCTCCTTTCCTTTAAAAATGATAAGAAACCTTAATAACCACTGATTGCCACGGCTAATATCACCCTACCTGAGAGTCCAACATTCAAATACCTCAGCCTAAAATGTACAGGTAACATGAATTGGAACAAATACATAAAAGATACTGCCAAGGCTGCTACAAGGAATGGTGGGCTCCCTCTACCATGCTAGAAAACTTCTCACACCTGCCAGTATCTTATATCTCTACAAAGCCACCTTTCGTCTATATATAGAGTAGTGTTGTCATGTCTGGACTGAATACCAACCACTAGTCTCTACGTCTTAGACATAGTCCAAAAAAGCCTCTAATCTAATAGGTCCCACACTGTGCTTGTTTTACAAGTACTTCAATTGAATGTGCTCCGATGAACTTGCTGCATTGGTGCTCCCGTCGACAAAATTACCACTCAATACCACGATAATCAGCCGGTTGGAATTCATCTTCCTTTAAACTTTTTTTTGCTATTGGCTACAATTCCAAGTCCTGATTAATTCAAGATGGCGTTTTGTTGTTGTCTGCTTTAAATTAATACCAAGTCAATTTAAGATGATTCCCTTTACACCACTCCTTATGAAAATATTGAAATAAATTTAAATAATTCTTGCTTTAATTCCCAAAGAGATTGTCCTTTTGTTATACCCATCTTTTATCTTAAATTCCTACAGAGTTGTTTTTCTTGTCATTATCGTAAATTTTGACAATAACTTAAAGATGCACAGCTAAACCATATTTTCATCATCATTGTTTCTATTATTATTATTTCTGTACTAGCAAATATATGCTACCTCGGGTTGAATAGTGTTTAGTTTGCCTGGGAAGGTGGTATGCTGAACGAACATATTTTACACTGACTCCAAAGGATGAGGAGGTAATGTTTGGGGGCTTAGTTTCATGACGAACAATCCCCCAAGGAGAGGTTAATGCCTGGAAGGATGATATCATAACAATAGAACAGAAAGTACACTACCCCTTAATAAACCGAAAAGATAATCATGGAAGAATAGTATCATGAGGAACAAACTTATACTATATTGCCCAACCAAAAGAGGAGTTAATATCTGTGAGGATCACCCCCATAAAAGGAGAAGGTAATGCCTGTGAGGATGGTCTCATGGGAACAGAACAGATACTACATTACCCCTCCCCAATGAAGGAAATAATTCCTGGGAAGACGGTCTTATGACAAAAGAACCGTTTCTACAATACCCACTCCCATTAAAAATAATACAATAATGGATTTAATCTTTTTTTATTCATTTAAAAATACCATAGGAACCATAAAAACATTACTTTTATGGTCCCTTGGCATTTTGGCTTAAGTGTAGTATCTGTTCTCACCATCCCAGCGATATCAGTCGTTTTAAAAACAACAAAAATATTGCTTATATATAAGAAAATATGACAATGGAAAATTACAAATGTATATTACAAAATATTAATTCATTAGAAGCTGTTTATGAAATAAATATGCAAATTAAGAAGACCAAACAGCAGTTGACAATATTTGCAGTATACTATATATACGGTATTACAAAATAACATGTTGAATAATAGAATTATATTTTAGTCTTAATATAGTAAGGATAGATTGAAAAATCGTTTGCATTTATTCACTTTGAAGAACATGAATCACAAAATTTTATAAACTAATGTTCCTGTCTAATTCTAGAGTTAGTTAAAAGCAAAGTAAATATAATGAACCTGAAAAATATATATATTTTCAGAATATGGAAACCACAGCAGAAACAAGAAGACGATTAGCAAGAGAACAACAACGTAGAAGAAGAGCTAACTTGACTCAGGAGAAGCAGGAAGCGATTAGAGAGTATGAAAGGCAGCATTATTGGAATCAGTCTATTGGCATAATGGAAAGCAGGAGATCTCAAACCGGAATGAGAGATGTTCAAAGACTGTTAAGTTCAACAGAAGAACAGGATACTCTTCATAGAGAAATGATGCGGCAGAGGAAACCACAGATTCTACAAAATGAAACAGCGGAAGAAGCAGCAGCAAGAGCCGATCTACTAGAAACAGCAATACAGATTCTACAAAATGAAACTGAGAAAGATGCAGCAGTGAAGAGAGCAGATATACGAGAAAAGGCAGCACGGAGGCTACAATATGTAAAAGAGGAAGAAGCTGCACCAAGAAGAGTAGATCTACAAGAGAAAGCAGCATTGAGGGTACAGAATGAAACCGAGGAAGCAGCAGCAGTGAAAAGAGCTGGTCTACGAGAAAGAGAAGCACAGTTTCCACATGAAACTGAGGAAGCAGCAGCACTTAGAAGAACAGATCTACACGAAAGAGCAGCACAGAGGCTTCAAAATGTAACAAAGGGGGAAGTAGCAGTGGGAAGTGGGGATCTGCAAGAAAGAGCGGCACAGATTCTACAAATCAAAACAGAGGAAGGCGTAGCAGTGGGAAGAGTGGATCTACGAGAAAGCGAAGCACAAATTCTACAAAATGAAACAGACGAAGAAATAGCTGTGAAAAGAGCAGATGTACCAAAAAGAGCAGCACAGATTCTACAAATCAAAACAGAGGAAGGCGTAGCAGTGGGAAGAGTGGATCTGCGAGAAAGCGAAGCACAAATTCTACAAAATGAAACAGACGAAGAAATAGCTGTGAAAAGAGCAGATGTACAAAAAAGAGCGGCACAGATTCTACAAATTAAAACAGAAGTAGAAGTAGTAGGACAAGCTGATCTACAAGAAAGGGGAGCACAGTTTCTACAAAATGAAACAGACGAAGAAATAGATGTGAAAAGAGCAGATGTACAAAAAAGAGCAGCACAGATTCTACAAATCAAAACAGAGGAAGCCGTAGTAGTGGGAAGAGTGGATCTACGAAAAAGAGGAGCACAGATTCTACAAAATGAAACAGAGGACGAAATAGCAGTGAAAAGGGCAGATGTACGCGAAAGAGCAGCAGAGAGAGTACAAAATGAAATTGAACATAAAGCTGTTGGGAAAAGAACAGAGAAAAGGATGCGAACAGCTGAAACATTAATACATGAAACAGAGGAGCAAACTTATCACAGAATGGAAAACATGCAATTGACAATGCAACAAAAATATCAGGAAAGTCAAAGGTGGGTGTTTCTTTCTTAATCTAATCAGAAATAATTATAATTTACATGTGAAAAATTAAATTACTGATATATTTCTATGATTTTAGTTAAATATTTTACTAATATCCACCACTTCTTTTCTTCTATAATAAAAAATAAATGTGTATCTATGTATATATATATATATATATACAGGGTGGTGCAAAAGTCGCGCATTGGTTTGTTTAGGTGATAGAAACTACAACATTTCAAGTAATTTACTAGGCTTTTCTGATAAATAATACATTTACTTTGTAATTTTGTTGCAGTAGGTTTTAAAAATAATATCCTTTAAATGGGCACCATTTTCGGCCTCACAAAGACGGGCTCTAGTTAGGGCATTTTCCATTACAGTCCTTAGAATAACTGGCTCTAGTTCTTGGATTTCATGTCTGATATTGTTTTTAAGCTCTTGAATCGTTGTAGGCGTGTTCACATATACCCTTTCCTTGAGATAACCACAAAGGAAAAAGTCAGGGGCTGTTAAATCCGGTGAACGTGAAGGCCAGTTAAAATCAGAAAATCTGCTAATTAAGCGTTCGCCAAACAATCCCCTTAAGAGCGCCATACTTTGTCGGGCAGTGTGGGCAGTAGCTCCATCTTGTTGGAACCACATTTCTGGGTTGTCCTGAACAGCTGGCCTTAAAAAAATTTTCAATCATTTGTTGATATCGCTGTGCAGTTATCGTCACCGCGACACCTTCGTTTTCAAAGAAATATGGACCGATCACTCTTTCTGAGGTAACACCACACCATACGGTACATTTTAGTGGATGTAATTCACGCTGATGAACGGTTCTTGGATTTTCAATGACCCATATTCTGCAGTTTTACTTATTTATGAACCCGTTCAGGTGAAAATGGGATTCTTCGCTTATTATCAGCTTATGGATGAACTCATTTTGTTCTCTGGCTAATTGCTGAATGTGAACAGCATAAGCTACGCGTGATTGCAAATCTGTGGGTTGTAATGCCTGTACCAATTGAATTTTGTACGGAAACAGATGCAATTCACGCAAAATTCTTTGAAGTGACCTTCTGGACATCCCAATCTGAGTGGCTCGTCTTTGAGTTAAGGTGTCTGGATTTTCAGCAATGCTATCCTCAATGAGTGCTACATTTTCCGCTGTCCGTACTGAACGGGGTCTGCCAGATCGTGGAAGATCACTGACTGAACCCTGCTGCCGAAATCGGGCCACAAGACGATCAATTGTGGTCTGACTGGGAGATTTTCTGACATTATAATGCCGACGATAGGCTCTTTGGATTAAGGATATTGAACGATGGTTTCTGAAGTAAAGTTCAATAATTTTGGTTCGGTGTTCAGTGCTATATTTTTCCATGATAAATTATCAATGTTTATATCTGTAATATTCTGAAAAATAAGGAGAAAATTTGATAAAATGTGAAAGTTGTTACTGATTCAAACTAATGTGTGACTTTTGTGCCAACCTGTATATGCTGTGAAAACCTAGAAATGATAATTAAGGCACACAATAACAAAATACTAAAAGAAAATAACGGAGAGGAAAAACATAACAACTTGCATAAAAATGTGGAAAACATAACAAAAATAACACTACAAAGAACAAAAATATAAACAATACTAATAGAAATAAACAAAACACTAATAATAACCACCCGAATAGAAACGAAAAAGTTAGCAATGAAGAGAAAAGATGTAACTGCATGAATCGTAAACTTTGTCCACTACAAAATAAATGCCTAACCAAAAGTTTTGTATACCAAGCAACAATATTTGCCAAGGAAAGACCAAATAACAAGAAATACTATGTGGGTATGACATCCCTAGATTTTAAGACCAGATACTATGACCACAAAAGCACATTTAAAAACATAGAACGTCGAACTAAAACAGCACTAGCAAACCATTATTGGGAGCTCAAAGAAAATGGACACTCACCAATAATTGAATGGAAAATAGTAAGACAGGCCAGTACATGTAGAAATTTGGACGACCCGTGTAGATTATGCCTGAATGAAAAATCTGAAATCCTAAATTTTAAAGATTCCCGAAATCTATTAAATTCTAGAAGTGAGATAGCAAACAGCTGCTTACACCCATTATATTGACACAACAAAGGAAACAGGATATAGGAAAACCCATTGATAACAAAACAATAAAACAGGATATAGGGAGTAACACCAACAAAGGCTTTGTTCACGGGAAGCCCAATGATTGGCTGAGATAACAACAAAGAATCTGATTGGTTAACTAGCAAGTCGTGTATATAAAAACACCTGGCAAAAATAACTCCATGCTGGAGATTACCCCCGGGGATGAAACGCAGGAGCCTCTGTGTAGCTCAATTGCCATAAATACATTTTCATAGCTTACTACCTTGCTCTACTTACGTATCGAGCACTGTTGAAGTAAATACTAAAAATTGATACATAAAAAATTATATCTCCTTCTAAAATTGTATGTGGATACATGAATTACTAATATATATATATTTATATATGTATATGTATATATCTGTATATATATATATATGTATATATCTGTATATATATATATGTATATATCTGTATATATATATGTATATATCTGTATATATATATATATATATGTATATATCTGTATATATATATATATATGTATATATCTGTATATATATATATATATGTATATATATATGTATATATATATATATGTATATATATATATGTATATATATATATATGTGTATATGTGTATATGTATATATATGTGTATATATATGTATATGTATATATGTATATATATATGTATATGTATATATGTATATATATATGTATATATATATATATGTATATATATATGTATATATATATATATGTATATATATATATATGTATATATATATATATGTATATGTATATATATATGTATATGTATATATATATATATGTATATGTATATATATATATATGTATATGTATATATATATATATATATATATATCTAATATATAAAGTAGAGACGACTTTTCCCCTGTACCTTCTCGGAGTATAGGAAAATAACCACATGCATCACAGGCTACTAAACTCACCATTATACTACACTTATTCACTCGAGCGTGTTTTAGTAAATTTGTTATTACTTTTTTCTACCTAACACTAAATATTACATTTGCCCCACCATCAACGTCTCTCCGAAAAACCAACTCTATATAGGTGGTAGCAAAAACTTTTCCCCCTAACAATTGTGTACTGTGACTACACTCATCGACACCGGGAAGTAATAAACACAGTTTAATTTTCATAAAACACCGGTTGTCATTCATTATTTGCCTGGTATTAATTTAACACACATGCCAATAATGAAAGTTAGGTTAATTGGCCTATTTACACATGTATTTGTGAGCCGAAGATAGTTTTCATTATCGCGAATTTTAGCTTCGATCCCAGTCTACTCTACAACTTTTTTCATTTTTTTTAAATTTAAAACATTCGCCAACACAGTAGATGGAGGGGGTGGAAAAAAACAATAGGCCATTTCTTTTTTTATTCGACGTCATGCAATAGGTAGTACTTTCTCCAGTGCAACGCCTGGCAACGGGTTCCGCTACTATGTATATATATTTATATATGTATATATATATATATATATATATATATATATATATATATATATATATGTATGTATGTATATGTATATGCATGCATGTGTATATATATGTATGTATATATATATGTATGTATATGTATATGAATGTATGTGTATATATATGTATGTATATATGTATATGTATATGAATGTATGTGTATATATGTATGTATATATATATATATATATATATATATGTATGTATATGAATGTATGTGTATGTATATGAATGTATGTGTATATATATATATGTATATGTATATATTTATATGTATATGTATATATATACAGGGTGTTTCAAAAGTCTTGGGAACATTACAAATGCGTATATCTCATGAACTATTCCAGGTAGAAAAATGAAACTGGTGCCATTTTAAAGCTTGCTTAATCAAGTTTTTGGTCATACTAATGATTTTCTTGTTATCTTTCCAGGTGCAGTAATGGCGTTCTCTAAACAAGACAAGGCATTTTGCATCCTCCAATTCGCAAAGACTGAATCGTGGACATGTGTTCAGCGTGCATTTCACAGGAAATTTAAAAAAGAAGCCCCTGTCAGATGGCATGCTAAATTTGTGAAAGATGGGTGTTTGTGCCCAAGTAAGCGAACAGGTCGCCCTTCAACTTCAGGAGATGCAGTTGAGCAAGTTCGGACAGCCTTTCAGCGGAACCCCCGTAAATCAGTGAGAAGAGCCAGCAGGGAACTTCAGCTTGCTCCAGCAACTGTCTGGCGTGTCTTAAGGAAACAACTGCAAATGGTACCTTACAAGCTCAAGTTGGTCCAAAAGTTGAAGGAAACTGATAAGCCACTTCGCCGTGACTTTTGCATTGCAATGCAAGAGAAGTTGGAAGATAACGGCTTTGATGACCGGCTTGTTTTTAGCGATGAGGCGACCTTCCATCTGAATGGCAAAGTTAACAAGCATAACACTCGCATATGGGGTACTGAGAATTCTCATGAACTTCTTGAGCACGAGCGAGATTCACCAAAAGTGAACGTGTTTTGTGCAATTTCCAAGAAAAGTTGTCTATGGACCGTTCTTCTTTGAAGAGGCAACTATCACTGGTGAATCCTATCTCAACATGCTGGAAGACTGGTTAATGGCTCAGTTGGAACAAGCAGAATCTGATGACTTCATTTTTCAACAAGATGGTGCACCACCACACTGGAGTCTTAGAGTAAGGCAGTTTCTTAACACAAGGCTGCCTGGTAGATGGATTGGGAGATCTGGGCGAAGTGATGACGTTCTCATGCCCTGGCCTCCTAGGTCTCCAGATCTTACCCCGTGTGACTTTTTCCTTTGGGGCTTTGTCAAGCAACAAGTCTATGTGCCGCCCCTTCCAAGAGATATTGACGGACTAAAGGCTCGAGTAACGGCAGTTGTGGGAACCATTGACGTCAAGATGCTGGAACGCGTTTGGCATGAAAATGGACTATCGACTAGATGTCTGCCGTGTGACGAATGGTGCTCATATTGAGCAACTTTGAAGATTCCCCACAAAACTTGAAACTTTAACCTTTCCAACGGTACCAATTTCATTTTTCAACTCCTAATAGTTTTTGAGTTATTAAAAATCGTTATGTTCCCAAGACTTTTGAAACACCCTGTATATATATATATATGTATATGTATATATTTATATGTATATGTATATATATATATTTATGTATATATGTATATTATATATATATGTATGTATATATGTATATTATATATGTATGTATATATATATATATGTATATATACATGTATATTATATATATATATGTATGTATATATGTATATTATATATATATATATGTATGTATATATGTATATTATATATATATATGTATATATACATGTATATTATATATATATGTATATATACATGTATATTATATACATATGTATATATACATGTATATTATATATATATATCTATATATACATATATATTATATATATATGTATATATACATGTATATTATATACATATGTATATATATATATATTATATATATATGTATATATATATATTATATATATATGTATATATACATTTATATTATATATATATGTATATATACATGTATATTATATATATATGTATATATACATGTATATTATATATATATGTATATATACATGTATATTATATATATATGTATATATACATGTATATTATATATATATGTATATATACATGTATATTATATATATATGTATATATACATGTATATTATATATATATGTATATATACATGTATATTATATATATATATGTATATATACATGTATATTATATATATATATGTGTATATATACATGTATATTATATATATATATGCATATATATATACATGTATATTATATATATGTATATATATACATGTATATTATATATATATATGTATATATATACATGTATATTGTATATATATATACATGTATATTATATATATATCTATATATATATACATGTATATTATATATATATCTATATATATATACATGTATATTATATATATCTATATATATATACATGTATATTATATATATATGTATATATAGATGTATATTATATATATATGTATATATAGATGTATATTATATATATATGTATATATAGATGTATATTAAATATATGTATATATACATGTATATTATATATATGTATATATAGATGTATATTAAATATATGTATATTATATATATGTATATATAGATGTATATTATATATATATGTATATATACATGTATATTATATATATGTATATATACATGTATATTATATATATGTATATATATACATGTATATTATATATGTGTATGTATATGTATATTATATATATGTATGTATATGTATATTATCTATATGTATGTATATGTATATTATATATATGTATGTATATTATATATATATGTATGTATATGTACATTATATATATGTATGTATATTATGTATGTATATGTATATTATATATATGTATGTATATGTGTATATTGTATATATGTTGTATATGTGTATATTATATATATATGTATATGTATATTATATGTGTATATTATATATGTGTATATAATATATATATGTATGTATATGTGTATATTATATATGTGTATATTATATATATATGTATGTATATGTGTATATTATATATGTGTATATTATATATATATGTATGTATATGTGTATATTATATATGTATGTATATGTGTATATTATATATATGTATATTGTATATGTGTATATTATATATGTATGTATATGTGTATATTATATATATGTGTATATTATATATGTGTATATTATATATATATATGTATGTATATGTGTATATTATATATACATGTATGTATATGTGTATATGATATATGTGTATATTATATATTTGTATGTATATGAGTATATTATATATGTGTATATTATATATTTGTATGTATATGTGTATATTATATATATGTATGTATATGTGTATATTATATATGTATGTATATGTATATTATATATATGTATATATTATATATATGTATATGATATATATGTATATTATGTATATGTATATATATATATGTGTATATGATATATATGTATATATATGTATATTGTATATATATGTGTATATTGTATATATGTGTATATTATATATATATGTATATATGTGTATATTATATATATATGTATATATGTGTATATTATATATATATGTATATATGTGTATATTATATATATATATGTATATATGTGTATATTATATATATATGTATATATGTGTATATTATATATATATGTATATTATATATATATATGTATATATGTGTATATTATATGTATATGTATATACTATATATATATGTATGTTTATATTATATATATGTATATATGTGTATATTATATATATATATGTATATTATATGTGTATATTATATATATGTATATATATGTGTATATTATATATGTATATATGTGTATATTATATATATATGTATATATATGTGTATATTATATATATATGCATATATGTGTATATTATATATATGTATATATTATATATATGTATATATTATATATATGTATATTTGTGTATATTATATATATGTGTATATTATATACATATGTGTATATGTGTATATTATATATATATGTGTATATGTGTATATTATGTATATGTGTATATGTATATTATGTATATGTATATATGTATATGATATGTATATGTATATATATGTATATTATATATATGTATATGATATGTATATGTATATATATATGTATATATATATGTATATTTTATATATATGTATATATATATGATATGTATATGTATATTATATATATATGTATATGTATACATATATATGTATATGTATATATACATATGTATGTATATGTATATATATATGTATATATACATATATATGTATATGTTTATATATTCATATGTACATATATATGTATATGTACATATATATGTATATGTATATATATGTATATGTACATATATATGTATATATATATGTATATGTACGTATATATGTATATATATATGTATATGTACGTATATATGTATATGTATATATGTATATGTACATATATATGTATATATATGTATATGTACATATATATGTATATGTACATGTATATGTATGTATATGTACATATATATGTATATGTATGTATATGTACATATATATGTATATGTATGTATATGTACATGTATATGTATGTATATGTACATATATAGATATATGTATGTATATGTACATATATATGTAGATGTATGTATATGTACATGTATATGTATATATGTATGTGTATGTATATATATGTATATGTATATATACATATATATGTATATGTATATGTATATATATATGTATATATATATCAATGTATATATATATGGATAAATAAACAAGATTCTGTTACATTTTAAAGGATAAGGATTAATTTATCTTCTGAAATAGTTTTGGTACAATTTACAGTTATCTTTTGTTCAACAGAAGACCAACTGACATTTGTTTGTCCATAGCAGATCTCTCCTCTCTGAACTCATCAGAAAGACAAACACGTTCTCTATTAGAAAAAATATACATTGCTATGCAACAAAATATAAAAGTCTGAAAAACAAACAATTCATATTGAATACCCTTACATATACAGCGGATTTTAAATCACCACCTGAAGATGATAGCTATACTGTTATTTAAAGCAGAGCAAAGAGAAATACGCACAACAATTTACCGAAAATCTGTTACGGAAAGCTAACTTAAGGATAACCATAATTTTTTCTACAAAAATACCTTAATCAACCTGCAAATAAAACTCATTCTATAAGTTATGTAATTTAAATTTGGAGTGTTAGTTTAAAATATCGATTTATAAAATAAAAAGATAGCATCTTAAATTGAATGATTATTTTTTTAATTCATATTAAATTTATTTCGACACCAATCTCTCAATATTTTTCCTGCTAGTTAACTCATATGCTCAGCGAATGAAAACAGGTAAAATACTATTACCACCATTTGTTCATTATTCGAATTTGTAACTATATAAGAATACATTTAATAATCACTTTGTCTCGGAAAATTAATTCAATTATTTTATATTTCATATTAGGGGAAAAGAAAATATGTCGGTCAACCTATTTTATTTATCTTCGTCCCACAAGGTAAGATATGACATAAGGTCGAGAAAGTGGGATTTGAAAGCCAGCGCCCGAGAAGGTGAGCACTCTGGCCTACAAAAAATGCCTTTGCAGCCCCGTCGACATTCCCCGGTAGGGGTGCCTCAGGCAGTAAGCGATAAACTTACTCCACCCCAAAGAGGGGTGGCAAAGCCTGGGAGGGTGAACCTAGAACTGCACAGGATAGACCCACAGACTGGCGTAAATCAAGCCCCAAAGGCCAAGACAATATCCCTCTACCTATTGTTAAAATTCTATTTCTAAGCATAGAGAAGACTATTGGTGAAAGCTACTGAAAGCAAACAATGAACGGTCGTTTAATGATGTGTTCAATACTAGTGGACAATGGTGTTGTGTTGTTTTGTATGCAGAATATCTTACAGGTTCCTGAACCTAAAAAAAAATTAGATAGCCACTCTGAATAAATTACCGGATCTCAGACAGTCTAAATTCATCTAATATTTTATATTAATACATACTACCATTGGTAAGCGTTTTATCAGTTTTTGTGGTTAGGACTTTGATTTAAAGAACTAAAATAATTAAAAGAGTAAACCCCTCTACTCATGATCAGAGTAGGTTACCCCCCCCCCCCCAGAGTATTTATTTACTCCTCTCCAAGGCCAGTTTTATCTTACTCCGACAAGTAAGCTGTGACCCAGGGTCAGGTCGGGAAAGTGGAGTTTGAAAAGCCAGCACCCAAGAGGTGAGCACTCTGTCCATTAAAAATTGCCTAGGCAGCCCTGTCGGCATTCCCTGGTAGGGGCGCTTCAGGCAATAAGCAATAAACTTACTCCTCCCCAAAGAGGGAAGGCGAAGCCTGGGAGGGTGGACCTCCTAGAACTGCACAGGACAGACCCATAGACCGGCGTAAATCAAGCCCCGAAGGCCAAGACAATACCAGTCTATGGGGTGCAGTATCCATTGGAACAGATACTACACTTTGATCTCAGCCAAAAGGCCCCAGAGTAGCTGAGAGAGTACCTACAATATTATTCGTCTTATATGAAAATTAATCCTATTCATCTGATCATTAAGGCTGAGAATTAGGAGAGGAAACCTTATACCATCTTATCCTACCCCTGTTTCAATAACCCCACTAATGTATATATATATATGTATATATATATATATATATATATATATATGTATATGTATATTGCGACTGCTTGCAAATTTTATGCTGACTATTCTAACCAGATTTGCATTTCCCGACTATCTGAAATTGTTACTTTCCTGAACTGATGATAGAAATTAGCTTGAAACGCTAGCACCTGTAGGCATAAATAATTTAATACTTACTTATAAAATATTATAATAAGAAATTATTTTAAGAAATTAAAGTAGAGCACTCACGGGGATGTAAAAAAAGCTCAAATGCAACGTTCCAGATACGTTCGTCGAACACTCTCTCAGCTAATCTTCTATCTGTCTAGGTACATATAGATCTTAATTTTCCTTAATCACGTGATAGTTTCCGGTGGCCGAGTGGATGTTGTAACTGCTTGCAGATTCTAAGCTGACTCTGTGAACCAGGTTCGTGCCTCCCGACTGTCTGAAATTGTTACTTTCCTGCACTGATGAGAGCAATAAACTTGAAATGCTAGCGTTTGTAGGTATAAATATATATGTTAATTATACTCAATTTTCTAATACATAGGTTACCCATAGTTTATGATATTTGTACTATGATTCTTAATAAGTCTCTATTGTTACATGTTGACAATCATCGAGCTTTCAATTTGAAGTGGTTGGTATGCATAAAGAGTAGAAGGTATATGCTGAAACATATTTTCGCACTCCTATATATATATATAGAAATAAATATTAATTATTTATTACCAACAGACATCGATGTTTCATGCTAACGCAATCTTCAGTGCAGGAAGTTAATTCCCGACAGTCGGCGGGCTCGAACTCCGATCACAAATCGCCACTGATTCGCAGTCAAGAGCATTCCCTTGTTGGCCACCGCAAATTAGCTTATAATTAAGGAGGAATTTAACTTTGTAAATACCGAGTCGGCGGGTATTATATATATATATATATATATATATATATATATATGTGTGTGTGTGTGTGTGTGTGTAAAAAAGACAAACGGAAAAAAACAAATTTAAATACAGGAATAAATTCTCTAAAAACGAGAGATTTTACCGATTTCGTTCGGATCAAGGAACATCTTCAGAGGAAGTGGAGATTTTAGATTTATTAGATAACGATAAAAACACCTATGAGTGATTAATGGGGACAGAATCCTCTTTAAACTTCAAATACATATATTCAATTTTAATGAAATTTAAACCATATCTATAAGACACTAAGTCCAAGAGTTTTCCAACATTTCAGCTTATTCTGACTATAGGGGGTGGAATGGGGGAAGGGGGGCTGTAAAAACAGAAAGTAATATGGCGTTACGAAAAAAAGTACATTGTAGTGATCCTCATTCTTCTGAGTTGTGTCTTCTGACGAATATATAAACTATGAAATTTCATTAAAATTAGATTGATCAATTAAAGCGAGTTGTTTTGTTAATTTTTTTTATTGAGTTTTCACATAAACTCTGAAATCTTATATAAATAGAGATTTTATCTGTAAGTTACAATTTTTAAAACAAATAAATTGCAAAATTTCTCTAATTTCGAAATATAAGAGATCTCATCAACTTTTAGAAATGGAAAATATTGCACGAATAATGAATTTCCAACAAATAAAGCAGAGGCCATGGCCAGAAATCGAAACCTAAACCTTGAGATCTTCAGCCAGACGTTCTACCAACTGTGCTATTTACACTTTCTTATAAATAGATCTTAAAACATTCCCTTAATAAAATTATAATAACTTAGCTTTGACATAACGTTATAGATTCATGATTTCAGTCATGTTTCAAAACCTGAATTCAAACATTAGCAATAATACAAAATAAGTTAATAAATGGGTAAACTTAAACTTAAATTATTTTAATAACCAAAACTATTTATTTAGCTTTAATTATGTGTTGTGTGTAGATTTTTGACAATTATATAATTCTAGACAGATAAATAGGAACTCCCTCTTGCACAGAGCATAAGAGAAGGAAGCAACCGGAGATAGCATATGTTTGTTAGTTTCATTAAGATTAGATTTAACAATTAAATCCATGTTGTTTTGTTAGTTTTTTTAATTGAGTTTTTATATTAAATACATAAACTCTGAAATTTCATTAGAATTGGATTTAGCAATTAAATTTATCTTGTTTTGTTAGTTTTTTTAATTGAGTTTTTATAATATGATATAATGTAAAAATTTTCTTTGATATTTAAAACATGATCATAAATCACAAAATTTGATGTGAACAATAGCCTACTCCAAATTAATTATGCCTAATTCTTGATAAGTTAGTGTCCATTGTTCCTTAAAAACAAATGAATATTATGAACCTAAAAATATATCTTTTATTTCAGAATATCCAGTAGCACGGAAATAGAAACAGCAGCAGAAAAAAGAAGACGATTAGCAAGAGAACGCCAACGTAGAAGAAGAGCTAACTTCAATCAAGAACAACGGGAAGCAATTAGAGAGTATGACAGACAGCGTTATTGGAATCAACCTCTTGACACATTGGAAGCCAGGAGATCTCGAACCAGGATAAGAGATGCTCAAAGACTCTTAAATGAAACGGAAGAACAAGCCACTCTTCGTAGAGAAAGGGTGCGACAGAGGTCAAAAGAGATACTACAGAATGAAACGGAGGAAGAAGCAGCAGCAAGAAGAGCAGTTCTACGAGAAAGGGCAGCAGAGAGGCTGCAAAATGAAACAGTGGAAGAAGCGGCAGCGAGAAAAGCCGATCTACGAGAAAGAGCAGCACAGAGGCGACAAAATGAAACAGAGGAGGAAGCAGAAATGCGGAAAGCAGATCAACGAAATAGAGCAGCGCAGAGGCGGCAATATGAAGCGGCAGCACGAATAGCCGATTTAGTCGAAACCGCGATAGAGATTGTACAAAATGAAACTAAGGAGAAAACAGCTGCAAGAAAAGCAGATCTACTAGAAACAGCAATAGAGATTCTACAAAAGGAAACAGAAGAAGCAGCAGTCGCAAGAAGAGGAGATTTACAAGAAAGAACAACACAGATTCTACAAAAGGAAACCAAGGAAAAGGCAGCTGTGAGAAGAGCAGTTCTAGGAGAACCAGCAGCACAGAGGATGCAAAATGAAACTGCGGAACAAGCAAGTGCGAGAATAGTAGATCTACAAGAAAGAGCAGCAGAGATTCTAAAACATGAAACTGTTGGGAAACGGCAGCGAGCACCTGAAACATCAACAAATGAAACAACGGAACAAGCTACCGACAGAAGGGAAGAAACAGCGGCAAGAAGAGCAGTTCTAGGAGAAACAGCAGCACAGATGCTGCAAAATGAAACGGTGAAAGCAGCAGCAGCACGAATAGCAGATCTACAAGAAAGAGCGGAAAAGAGACAACAAAGTGAAACTGAAGAAGAAGCAGCTGCAGGAATAGTAGATCTACGAGAAAGAGCAGTGCAGATTCTGCAACATGTAAGTAAACATGAAGCTGTTGGGAAAAGAGCGCGCAAAAGGCAGCGAGTAGCTGAAACATTTACATATGAAAGAGAGGAGCAAGCTGCCGACAGTAGGGAAAACGTACAATTGAGTAGGAAACAACAAAATACCAACATGGAAGAGATACGGAAAGATGCCAAAATGGACACAGATTGAAAGACACCAAAATGGACGCAGGTTGAAAACTGTCAGAAATGAACAAACTCTTCAAAACAGAGTTCAGACATGTAGAAGAAACTGTGCAAAAGATACATAAATATCAAAGGTCAGTTTTGTTCAGCAAAGCATTTTCTGAAAGACCATCAGATGGAAAATTTAACTGCTGCAACAAAGGCAAAAAGAATTCCCTCTGTATTTAAGGCCAGTAATGGCTATTCCTCAGCATTTGCATTACATAAATGTTAAACATAATATAACATCTTCCAAATGGTGATGGTCCATACTGCTTCAGAGTGCATGGACAAATAAACCATAGAACTTTACACTAAAATGTACCTAATACCCTATGTGACATTAACACTGGTCGGATTGTTAATTCTTCCTCAAAAGGGGAATTCAATCCACAAAAAAATCACCAGTCACATGCATATTCCAGTCGGGGGATAATGACATTGGATGTTTGCATGATGGTGTCACCGTCTTCCCACATGCAGTGCCTGGTCTTCTCAAATGCTGCAACAAAGACAAATTGTTACCTCTTAGAAAAGAATTCCCTCCATATTTAAGGTAATAGTTTATGGCCTTAGCATCTGCATTACATAAATGTTAAACAAAATATAACATCTTTCAAATGGTGATGGTTCATACTGCTTCAGAGTGCATGGACAAATAAACCATAGAACTTTACACTAAAATGTACCTAATAACCTATGTGACATTCACACTGGTCGGATTGTTAATTCTTCCTCAACAGGGGGAATTAAATCCAAAATAAATCAGCAGTCGGGGGATAATGACATTGGATTTTTGCATGATGGTGTCACCGTCTTCCCACATGCAGTGCCTGATCTTCTCAAATGCTAACCCATCTTGTTCTGAACAAGCTCAATATTGCTTAACTTTGCTTAGAACAGATGTTACACTTGCATCCTAATTGAGAACAAGATGGCGGTTTGCTCAGTTCTATGTTGTAGATAGTACTGAGGCAAATACATTCAGAATAATGAATTAGGCTAATGAAGTGATGGAACATTTGAACAGAATCATTGGGGACAACAATGTCTTTGTTGCATCTTACTAGAGTCTGCAGGAAGTGGAAAAATGTGCACGTAATTACAAATCTGACATCTAATAGAGATCACAATACAGATAGAAGATGTGAATTATTTGCTTTATGGAATTTTTTTTGTTTACTTTCGTTTTCACATAGAATGAATATCTTGCGTTAATATTTGTGCTTGCCACATGTGTTCAATAAATATTCTTTTGCCAGTTACAACTTCTGTCCTCTGATTTTGAGCCCAAGTTGTTACCATTATATTATGTGAAAAGTGTTTGACAACAAATTCATAAAAGATATAATAAACAAAATAAAACATGAAAAACAGACATATACCAAACCTTTAACAATATATAAATATACAATAAACATAATTCCATGTAGAATTGTTCATTTGATAAAAATAGACAAGGATAACTTGGTACGGTCCTGCTATAGCATAAAAAGTACCATCAATAAAATTTAGTGCTTGGCCAAAAACTGACCGATCGATTGTGGTTGTGACTCCATATCGATTCCGGTGGTTTGTTTGATGGCTATTGTTACTTACTTGTGATGAATAATTTTTGACAGTGGTCAGAGATTTTGAAATGCAAAAGACTGAATATGGAAAAAGTAGTTAATTTTCTGCATGAATTATTGGCTTGATTTGGTTTTGCTGGCAAATAACTGAACTTAATTCATGTCAAAAGAATTTACAGATTTTTGCCGGATATTTGTGATCAAATACAACACTATTGCCCCACATCATCCAAGAAGTAATAGTCATGTAGAGTGTTTTGTAGAGCGCGTTAAAATACCAAAGGAATGCCCATAGACACAGCTGTACAACATTTTCTTTGCAAATCTACAAGGTTACACCAATTAAAAATTCTCCATCATTAAATAAAAAAAAAAAAATTATCCAAAACTATTATGTTCATTAATTTTCAAGGAAGGTAATTCAAGTGAAAAGTATTAGTTTTTTAAAATAACACTAGATTTATATTAATGATATGTAATGTCAGTTATACATTTAAAAAGAATACTTAGAGCTAGATTAATAGCCATGAATGGGGGTAGTTGTTTTTACTTGTTTACTATAAAAGGAAACTATCAACAATTCTTACATTCTCTCGTAAATATGACATCTAAATATATCTGATATGTTGATTTCTAGAATTAAGAAACAACTAAAAATAGACTAAAATAATTTTAAACATTGGATTACCAGATTCATTAAAAATTGTTAGTTTTCAAATTAAGTTTGAGGCTTCTCACACCGTGTTTTGGGATGAGTCAATTGTGTATTTAAATAGGGATGATACCACAAAAAAACCCTTTTCAGATTTACTCAATATTGTTTTCTATTTGGATTATTTTCCATTATTTATGTTTCTCTCCGTTTCCTTTTTGATTGTATCTTTATTTTTAGAGCTGCTTGGGGTGCCAGTACATCGAATGTGTTGAACATGGTATCCATGGGTCTGTTCTCAGGACGGTTGTTCTCTTCAACATTTTAGTATCATTTTTTAATCTGGGTTAAATGCCTTGTGTGCACAAATGTATGTCCTTTGACCAGGTACACCACATTCTTAATCCCTTATTCTTGCAATTACATCTACTTCACAGTATGATCTGTTCTGGTACATGTGGTACTTTCTTACCAACTTTACAAAGTTTATCCATTACTGTTATATTATCATATTAGTTTTTTGAACTCCAATTGTGGCTGGGCCTTTTGGCCAAGATCAAAGTGTAGTATCTGTTCTGATGGATACTACACCCCATAGACTGGTATCGTCTTGGCCTTCGGGGCTTTATTTACGCCGGTCTGTCCTTTGCAGTACTAGGAGGTCAACCTTCCCAGGCTTTGCCTCCCCTCTTTGGGGAGGAGTAAGTTTATGTCTTACTGCCGACAGGGCTGCCCAGGCATTTTTTGTAGGCCAGAGTGCTCACCTTCTCGGGTGCTGGCTTTTCAAATCCCACTTTCCGACCTTGTGTCACATCTTACCGCTGTGAGAGATAGATAAATAAATCCAATCTTGTGATGTTCAGAAATAAAGAATAAGAGCCTCCATCAAACAGAAGAAAGTCAACCTTGTGTTTACTTTAAGCAGTCTTGTAACTCTCCCTTCCTCATTAATTTGTCCTTTAGTTCTCATATTCCATGAGCAATGTTTCTGAGAAAGGGGAAGCAATTCCTGTTTTCTAAATCGGCTATTGTTTTGGGTGGGTGATATGTGAAAATTTTTAATCTTCTCATAGTATTCCTCATCATTCAATTGACAATGCATTCATCTCATTAATACTTATCCTCAAGTGGTTTTTAGTCTTGATAAATACTGACTCTTTAGTAAAAATAAAGTTAATCAATCTGCATAAACTAAGTTAAAAGCTTGAACCCCTGACATATGTGCTATTCTTCCCGTTTTTATGGCAGCAAGATATGCTTGGTAATATTAAAGATGGACACAATTTGAAACATCAAATTTGTCTAATTACTATTAGAGATGCTGCTGCAATGACATTTGCATCGCTCAGGTGGAGCTTGCTTCGTTCATGATCTGCACTACATCCAAAACCATGGCAATTTCCCTCATACAAACATTTTCTGAAAGACAATCAGATGGAAGATTTAATAACGGCTGCCACAACGGAAAATTGTTACCTCTTCTTAGAAAAGGATTCTCTTTATATTTAAGGTCAATAATGGCTAACCTGCAGAATTTTTATTGCAGAAATTTAAACAAAATATAACATCTTAGAATATTGCTGTATCATTTGTTTCAAATTGTAAATCCAAATGGCCATGAATTTTACTGCTTCAGAGTGCATGAACAAATATACTACAGAACTTCAACTGGTACATGATACCCGATGTGACATTCACCCTGGTTTGATTGTACCAGTTTCCTCCGAAGGCAGAATACACACAAGTGATCATCAGTTGCAAACATATCCAAATCAGGTGAGATAATGATGTTTTTTTTTTGCAAGGAAGTGTAACTGTCCTTCTACATACCTAGAAATATGCAGGAGCACTATCAAGAGACCATCGCCATTGTGTCTAAACATAGTCCCTTGGTATGTTGCTTACAATGACTTGCACTGCTAACTGGCCTGAGATTACAGATAATTTATATCTTGGACAAAATAATAATAAAATGTTTTTATTTAATAATTTCCAAACATAATAATATACAATTCTGCCCAACTCCCTAAATTAATTATTTTTCATAATAATAAGTACAGAAAATGAAAAAATATATACAAACATTACAAAAGACAACACTAACATAACAAAACATAGTGATTAATATACTGCAACATGTGGGAATTGTGCACTCGTCACCAAATACAATACACACTAAAGGAACATGCATATACACATCTACATATATACATATACACATCCATCCATTTATATCTATTTTGAAAATGTAAAAACAAAATATGGCTGATATGCCTGATTTAGTGGCATGTGTGGTCAATCTGAAAGCTAAAGGGCTTATAGGTGATATTACAAAGAAAGTGTTTCAGGTATAAACTGCTCTATTAAATTTCTAAAATGAAACTGCATGTTCAACTGTTCATAATTTTGCATCCTGAATCAACCTTTTCTGAGCCTTGATTAATAAACAAAGTTGTGTGTGCAGACATTCCTGGTTATCAAACAATGTGATTTTTTTGTCGTTTTCTTTCTTGATTGATCGTTGTGGGGGATTATTTGGATTAATGTTCTCATTCAAGACTTCTCATTCATTCTTTTTCTTTCTATACAAATTGATCGTTGTGGGGGATTACCGTTCTCATCTTGAATGAGAAGAGTAGTTTGAGTAATCTATATAATAAAAACTATCAATCCTCATCTAAAAAAATTCTGAAATTTTTCATTTTGCCTTTTTAAAATTTTCCAGTTTAAGACGTTTTCTTTCTTATTCTTTTTTAAACTTTATTTTAGCATTATTTAACTTTATAGACGTTATTTTATATGCATATTAGTGCAGACAATCAAAGTATACATATAATCGTTTTCACTCCATATCTACACTTGTTAAAACCATATTCATATTTCAAAAATGCATGATCCATGAAGAGTTTAACCCAAACGCTCCATGTATGGATAAAAATGTTTGGCAAAAAATTCCTGAAAAAACTAAAAGATGAAACTATTGTGAATGTTAATGGCTGTGAATCGTACAATAGTGTAAGTTTGTGCTTTTACAGTAGATAACAGTTTTATAGTACCTTGCAATAAATATCTCTGTAGCACATTCTACTGTGGAAATTTGTTGCATTGTTAAAGCTGTAAAGTACATATGCAGATATTTTTTTAAAACTTTTATTCATCCCAAACAAGGGGTTACTGAGAATTAAGAGCCACATCTTTAGCGAACACCCTAAATGGGGAATTGAGCAGCGAGAAGGTTTTTCATATTACATTTAAATTACTGCATGTTGGTACAGTCAAGGAATGTGAAGGGAATTCCAAAGGTTAGCAGTTCGAGAAAAGAAGCTATTAAAGTAGAAAGCTGTACAGCATTTTGCGACCTCCACAGTGAACGGATGGGATTTAGCTGATTGTTTGGTTAGTCGGGTGTATTTACGTTGAGGATGCACGAGCGCTACAAATTTCTCAAATCATTCTCCATTGAAGTACTTGTGAAACAAGCACATGGATGCAACATTGCAGCGATGGGACAGAGGCTGGAGCATGATAGATAGAATTCAGTAAGATATACACCTAAAGAAGGCCGGATGTTACAGCGGCCAAAACATTTAGATGATAACACTCAAGATGAGAAATGTAGTCCGAATAACCAAAATTATACAAATTATCAATCCTCATCTAAAAAATTAAGAAATTTTAACTCAGAGTCAAAAATTAGCAAATACGAATATTCATAGTTTGGACGGACTAAATACGATTTTTCTTTTTGTTCATAAAACAGGTATTCTAATGAACAAATTAAAAGTTCTTCTCCGTTCATAAAACCGTGGTGGTTGATCAAATATGAGATCATCTATGAGACAAGACTGAAAAAATACGATAATTCAGAGATGGGACGAATTAAACGTGGAATTTTTTTTTTCATAAGACATACCTTTTATAATGTTTTCATGTGATAGTTTACACGTTGAGCAAGTAAAGAGAGCTTGCGGTAACCACTAGATTTCTGAACGGCTATGTGAAAGATATTATCACAGAATTTTAAATTCAGATGTCCATCTTTCGCAGACAGTTTTTAGTGTGGCAGGATATATGTAATTTTGTATCCAGAAAGGAAAATGTTCACTTCGTCTATTGTGGTCAACTTTGTCGGACTGGGGTTTTCCTTGTGATGTCCGATAGACAGCGGTAAGATCGTCGCTGTATATTTTTTTAGCCGATGAATCTTGAATCCTACTTGTTTGTGTGCGGGGATATATTGGTTACAATTTCTGCTTTGTGAGCAGCAAATCTTGGAAACGTCATGTTTCTCTACTACTGAAATTCGTCTCCCTGTGTTTTTGATTTACCAGTGTTTTCCCGCTAATCTCTAGTGCTTTCCGTTCGCATAGCAACAGGCTTTTCTCCAATTTGATTGGTTGCTCTACATCTGCCCCCTAAAACTGTGTGGGCTGATTTTACGGCTCTTGGCCTAGCAATATGGGTTACTTGTTTGTGATTGGCTGGCCGATCATTTTCTTTCTCTGCCTTTCTGTCTAGACTACATCCAGTCCCAATTTTTAATGTGTGTTCCCTTTTTGGCAAATTGCACCTTACTTTTTTTTTATTGTAGGTGAACAAGTGCCAACAAGTCCCCTATTCTTCTTTCCATGCTTTATGGGACAAAATATGTGGATATAACATCACCAGCAACAGTAGAACGTTATGAACAGGTTTGAAATTAAAGGTTAAGAAATCCATGACTATTTCACAAAGATCCTTTCTCTGGTGTTGTTGTTATACTAATGTTGTTGCTAAGCGATCCAGGCATGATTTTCTGGTCTGCATAAAGTCCATTTTGCTGATCATAGCTTTTCATTAAACTTGCAATATTGGAGGTTTTTACCCTGAAACCGTGAGCAGTAAGGATCAGCTGTTGCATGCAAATCAAGAAAGATGTGTTGCCGAACACAAATGAATGATGCAGAAGCAATGTTGTCAGTTTTACTAAATAAATTTGTGGTTCCGCACCTGACACATCTTTGCTTGTCACCACCATAAACTACCAGATTCTGATGTCGTATCTTTCTTGATTTTTACTAGAGCCCTGTTAGGCGAGTTATGGCCCTCATACCACTTGGTGGCAAACCTATCCGCCATGGGTGGCCTTACCAGGAACCTGAGTTCTAAACAGCATAGCTCTGAAACTCTCACGTTGTCATCGCCTCTACGATATTGAAGAATAATTAGACTTTAGAGGAGTTACTGCTGAAACAGATTCCACAAGACAGTTCCAGCTGTGGTTTTGTTAGCTGGTATTGTAGCAGTCTGAAATAGGATTTATTTCTTATGCATCCACTGAGGCCAAGTTGGTCTTAAACTAACCAATCAGCTCACAGGGCGTATTGATTCGAGCTAGTCCCTTGCGGACTATTTGCACCCCTGTTGAACGGTTAAAGGATCGTCAGAGAGACCCTGGTCGTCAACCTAGAAGGAACTCTTCTTCACCTCTCTGCTGCCCCCTCATCCACTGGATTTCCGAGCACCGCTCCCCGGGCAGTAAACGAACTTTGTTTCCTTCCACCAGACACCAGTCCTACCTTTTTCTATGCTATACTCCAACGGTATAGGAAACCCAATAAATATGTGTTTAATGTTAAAAGAAGCGTTGAGTTTTTCCTCGTATGACTACCGTCTATCGCGCTTATACTTATAGTGAGACAACTAGCCTTAACTATTATAATGGTGACCCGACGTGATTAATTAATCACACGCAACACGGCTAGACCGTTTTGTTAAAAAAAAACACGAGGTGGATTCGGCTATGCACGCAGAAAACTTTAACAAAAACAAATTTTTAAAAAAGACACACATGTGCTAACAAACAACAAAAAAAAGTTGACACGGAAAACAAACGAACAACGGAGAAACAAGAACGTTAACTACTAGAGAACACAGCTTCGTGTCTAAAACTGTTACGACGAATATTGGACTCAAATGAGAAAGAAAAATAATATTTTCCAACCCGGACTTTCATGATATTATTTATTTGCTTTTTTTCTTAAAACCAAAAGAAAACAAAAAAAAACAAAGTAAAAAAAAACTGTCATCTTTCTTCTCATTGTTAACGCTCGTCTCACGCACGCAATAACTTTTTGCTTCTTGAAGTTATCTTTCTATCTTCCGCTATTTTTGTGAGTGAGAAAGGGTTTCAAATACTCTAACAGACAAAATATTGAAAAAGAAAATTCTTTTTTTTTTCAAATTTAATACCTTTTTTCTATCAAAAAGTTGGCCAGACATTCCGACGCCACTTAGTTCGTCCCGAGAACACAACTTCTATGAAGAAAAGCAGAACTCTTGCCTTAAAAAAAAACCTTTTTTTTATGAATAATAATTTTTTTTAAAGGCCCCTTAAAAATACGTGAGTACACGAGTTTTCCATTTACAAACACACTCACACATTTTTTTCTGTCTGCCATATATATATATATATATATATATATATATATATATATTACACACACTCATACATGCACTCGCACACTTTTTCTGTCCGCTAATATATATATATTTGTACACTTCATTCTTTTTCATTTTTTCTGTCTTCAACGCACATATATTTTTCCTTTTCTTTTCATTGAAATTTATTTCCTTGATGAGTGCCCTTTACGTCCCCATTTTTTTTTCGTCTGGAGATATTTTTTTTTTGTTGCCCCCCCCCCCCCCCTACACTAAAAAATGAGCAGTATTTTACCTGCTTTCACCGGCGACGTCACTAACGCCAGTTGTCAAAGATTTGATAACGGATACCCGCCTTGCTCTACTAATGACAGCATCAAGCGGGAGGTTCTACGCCGAACATCGCTCTCAGCGGAAAAGCGTTTTCAAACGCTGGTTCATGACGAGCACTTTGGTGACTGCAAGCCACCTGAACCGCTACGCAGAATGAGTGAGCTGGCGGAGGGAGAGGCCTCAGCTGAAAGTACCCTCATAAAGCAGCTTTTCTTCTCAAGGCTGCCGACTGAGGTGAAGGCATTTCTGGCGCCTATGATAGAGACGAACTCCGTCGACGTAGTGGTTTTGTCGGCGGACAAAGTAATGGATTGTGCCAACAGGCCTACCCCCATTCCTCACCGTCAGCCACAGACTGAAGTATTTTCTTTCTCGGCTACCATCGGAGACGCAAGTCAACAGGCCACACTGGCCATACTTAACGCTATAGAGCGACTAGAGAGAAACATAAAAAATATAAGTATGTCTAGGTCACAATTGCCTAGACGTTGTTTCCGAAATCGTTCGCTGTCCCCACACCACCGCCACTCAAACAAGCCAGGATTGTGTTTCTATCACAGTCGTTTCGGTGCTGAAGCACAGAGGTGCAAAAACCCCTGTTCATATTCGAACCAGGGAAACTAAAACCTGGGGACGGTCTCAACTTGGTTTACATAACAACCGTGCTTATTTTATTACGGACTCCATTTCCCAGACACGTTGCTTGGTTGATACCGGAGCCGCGTGCAGTATATGGCCACTGAAACTCCTCACAGTGTCGCCCATTTCACTGCAAGTTGTAAATCACTCCCCCCATTCCCACATACGGTCAAATTTCTCGTCCTTTAGACCTGGAATTGCGCAGAGACTTTATGTGGATCTTTACGGTAACTGATTTACCCTACCCCATTCTGGGCTCGGACTTTCTGCACCACTTCAACCTGTTAGTGGACATGCGAAAACGACACTGATAGACGCTAATACGGAACTTTCCGTGGCGGGTTTAAAGCCTAACACCCCATCTATCAGCCCAGTATTTTTTATTGCCGCAACCGATGACACATACCAGACTTTGCTATACTCCTACCCGGAGTTAACAAACTTGAATTTTGTTGTAAGTAAACCAACTCACTCAACAAAACATTTCATTGAGATCACAGGAGCTACTGTGTTCTCACGCCCTCGTCGCTTACCTGCAGAGAAACTAAAAGCGGCAAAGGCGGAATTTAATCATATGCTGCAGCTGGGAATTATACGCCCTTCGTCCAGCCCATGCCCCCCCCCCCTGCATATGGTTTCGAAGCGCTCCGGTGATTGGCGTCCGACTGGGGACTATCGACGACCCAATGCCATGACGGTACCTGATCATGACCCAATCCCACACATACAAGACTTCGCTTCATCTCTGCACGGCTGTAAGTAAAAGAACTTCGTTTCCTTCCACCGGACACCAGTATAGGATACCCAATAAGGATTTGTTTAATGTTAAAAGAAGCGTTGAGTGTTTCCTCCTATGACTACCGTCTACCGTGCTTATATTTATAGTGAGGCTACGACTACTAGCCATAGCTATTATAGTATATCTGGACTACTTTTGTGGACCAGACAGACTAATAAGTCTTTCTTAAACATCTGTAAGAAGAAGGGGTCATCAAAATCTTTTTATGTATATATCTTTTTACTTTACTTTAAGTTGATTAAAATGCATAACGCTAAAATCCATTTGAAGATAAATCCTGGGGGAACACTTAATTATCTCCACCCCCCCCCTGTTATTTGACTCTTCAAAATTAAAGATCTTTTTCTTTTCGACCCTATAATACAGAAGCACCAAAATATTCCCCCTAATATATTTTACGAAAATAGCATATTAAAATAAATAGCATATTAAAATAAATTAGTCCAATAATAAATAAGTACCGAAAAATTTCATGAAAATCTGACTGTTATAAACGTGATACCATGACACCAATGTGATAAAGGTGTAAATTAGCCACGAATGTTAATTAATGTGTAAGGTTGGAAACCCCCGTTCCTTTCACACCACACATCCTCTATTCTTTATGTTTTAATAGGGCCCGCGGGTCACATATTAGACTCGCAGTAGTGAAACTACTTTTATTTATTTATATATATTTTTTTCATTAAAACGATGAAAGGGAGAGAAGCAAATAATCATAGTAGAGAAAGAACGGGACACATTTGAATCACAGTTTATAAACATAAAATAAGAAATAAAACACTTGTAAGAATTAACAACAGGTGATATAGCAAACATAACAAATATTTATTAAATCAAAATGTCAAAGTAAAAGTTCTGCTCCGCTCTGGGGATTTTATGATAGAGGGGCCGGTTTAGTTAAGACCGAGATTGGCTGATCACTCAGGATGTATACAAATTGGCAAATAAAAGTTCAAATTAGGACAAATTAAAAATATGTGGCTTGTGAATATTAAGCCGAGAGGATTGAAAGTTGGACTCACGGGAAATGAGCTGACCCCCTCTCTTGCCTTGTATAGTTCCTGGTCGCTCTTGATGCCGCGTCTCTTAAAATAACAGGATGGTGTCTTACTCCTTGGAGAGAAGGCCATATTTGGCCTTTGTTTGAGCGTGATTGTGGCACGATAAAAAACACTGGTTTTTGGTTAGCCATGTGACCATTTTACGGGTAGACTTTTTTGTCAGCCAGCCTAATAACCCCTTTCTTTCCTTATTGGGCTCTTGAAGGTTTTATTTTTTAGCTAGCCTTTTTGAGTCAAGGTGATTGAATGCTAGTGTCTGGGTCTCTTTCAGGCTTAATGTGTAATATGTAATTTGCTTTTCTTTTTTTGTGTGTTCGTTGACACGCTGAGTGGAAGATATTTTCACAGGATTTTAGATCCTGAAGTCCGTTCTTTCTCGGATATTTTTAGTGTTGAGTTGTCGACTGATAACGGATATTATTATAGGATTTTAGATCCTGAAGTTCGTTCTTTCGTGGATAGTTTTGTTAATGTGGCGAGCTTAGGTGACCTTGTAAACTTTGTTGGGTGTTTTTTTTTTAAGATGTCCGATAGACAGTTGTAAGATACTTGCTGTTTTTCTCAGCCAACAAAAATTGAGTTCCATTCTTCCTTGTATGCGGGGATATATCGTCTCGATTTGAAGTGCTGGGTGGACACAAATCTTGACACAACTCCACTCAACCGCTCCTGAAATCTGACTGTCTTGTCTTTTGCGGATAGTTTTTTGTGTGGAGTTGACGGCTATATAAAGGATATTATCACAGAATTTTAGATTCTGGGTCCGTCCTTTTTTTGCGGATAGTTTTTAGTGTGGTGAGATATATGTAATCTCGTATTCAGAAAGGAAACTGTCGACTTTGTCTATGTGGTAAACTTTGTCGGATTGGGTTTTTCTTTGTGAACCCCCTTTATTATTTCGATTTCTGCTTGGTGGGCAGCAAATCTTGGAAACGTCATCTTACTTCCACAATTGAAATTCGTCCCTTGTGATTAATTTTTATACGCTAACACCCATGTGTTTAATAAATCTAGCAAATATCAAGTAATGGTAATGTTATATCCGCACATTTTGCTCCATAAAGCATAAAAAGGAGAGTAGAGGACTTGTTGGTACATGTTCCAATACATAAAAAAAGGCGTAAGTAAAGTATACACATTTTTAATTTCTTATTTTTCGTACGCTGAAAATTTTGTTTAAAATTCAGCAGCAGTTTATTTTATGTTTCTCTTGAATTGTAAAAAAGTTATGATGATAATATAAACATATATTAAACTTACACCGTGTTACATATTGGGGGGGGGGGTAAATTCTATGGTTAGCGTTGGAGGTCCCTAGAGGTCAGTCACTTTCACTGATGTTTCAGATTCGTCAGGGAAAGGTTGATGCAGGCCCCAACGTTTATCTGTCACATTCAGTAAGTGTGCATGTGGGGGGGGGGGGTCTTTAAGTAAATGTTTCCTCTCATAAATGTATTGTAAATAGTAATTATTTTGGTGCTTGTGAACCGTAGGTCTGAATATAAATTTTTTATCTTTTAGTTGTGGAGAGTGAAATAAGGGGGAGAGAACTCTAGTTTCAACCACGATTTATCTGAAAATGGATTTTACTATTGTAATTATTAATAAATGAAAAATAAAATGGAAAATAAAATGATTCTGAAAAATATGATTTTGAAAAATAAAATGATTTATTAAAATAAATATTTTTGAAATAAATGACAGTTGATGATTTTGAAAAATAAAATGATTATCTTAAAATAAATTATCAAAGAAGAAGGAAAAAACATGAAACACGGCATATAAAGTTTTTTTTAAATAAATGACAGTTTTACACTGGGTAAAATTCGGCAATTGGTTGGAAAACAGTTCCCAACGCAGTGTCCTTTCGGAATTTTTGTTTACACATGAATTCGGCTAGGTACGATTCCACCATTTGCGTGTGGGTGCCACATTCAACCTTGTTTCTTTTCTTGTCTATTAGTTTGGCATTATCTCTGGTTAAATATAAAATATCTTGCAAGTTCAGAGTGTTAAACTCCATTTTCAGATAGAAACTTAAAACTAGAGTTCTCTCCCCCTTATTTGACTCTCCTCATCTAAAAGATAACAAAAAAATTTTTTCGGACCTACGGTTCACAAGCACTATTTTTTTGTATATAATTTATTTTATTTTCCTATCATTCCACTGCATACGTGATGTATGGGTATTAAGTAGGGTAGTCTCTGTATGAGTTTGTTATGGTGAATAATGTATGAGTGTGGTATTTTGGTAAATGGGTCAGTGACTGAGACTAGCTCGGTTAGACTGTTAGTTAAAGGTAGAGATGGGCAGCCGTTTCCTCCATCCCCCTTTTGACCTTGTGCTACATTTTACATTCTGTGACTTGTCATCTTATGTTAATAAATATTGAAAAAGGAGAACAGAGAAAAGTGAGAGACAACGTTGGGTTATTTTGTGAGCCGCATTATTTTTTTATTGAATCATCAGAGTAGAGAGATCGTTGGAACACTTGTATAGATCGGGTACACAAGTCGAAATTTATTTTAGAAGAGTTCCAATGGTGTAAGGGGCAGATAGCTCTCTTTTTGTTAGTACGCAATTTCTCCGAAAATGGAAAATATACATTTTTTAAATAAGAAGTCATGCAAATTCAATATTTGAGAAAATCAACAGTATATTGATCGAACATTTATTGAAGAAAATAGAATTTTGGAAAATCAACAGTATATTTTTTTCATTTCAAAACGAATAGCCATCGGTTTTCGTTTAAAATATTTTTGATTTTTTCTTTATAGTTTAAAAAATAAATGTTTCTGTTTTTTTTTTCTTCTTCTCTTGATTTTGTTTTTTTAAACGGGATAGAATTGAGAAATTTGTTCAAAAACACTCTGTAGGGGTGTTGCGGAAATTTCTGCCGCCACATAAATTCTGATAAATAGGATAAGCCACCACTTTTTGTTGAGTACTTGTTAAATATAATAATTCGCGCATATTCAAGGCATTCACGTCAATTACGTCTATTTTCGGAGAAGCTAGAAATTATGTACTTAAAAAAAGAGAGTTGTCTGCCCCTTCTTACACCATTGGAACTCTTCAAAAATAAATTTCTATTCGTGTACCCGATCTATACAAGTGCCAAAATATCTTAAAGAACGTGAAAATGAAACGTAAAACCAAACAATAGTAAATAGGAGAATTAAAAACAAAACAATTACAAGTCCCGATCAATTCAAGGTGGCGTTTTCGTGTTGTCTGCTTTACGTTAATAGCAATTAAATCCAAGAGATGTCCTTCAACCCACTACTCATTAAAATATTAAAATAAATAAAATTTAAATAATTTGAACTTAATTCCCAACGATATCGGCATATTTTATTTCCCATCTTTTTTTATTTTTTAAAATTTTTATTTTCTGCGAACCTGCTTTTCTGATCACCATTTTGAATTTTGACGAAACACAAAAGCCCACAATTCAACCATTCAGGCGTTTTATTTTGTCATTATTGGTTCTATTCTTATTTCTGTAAAGCAGATACGAAAGAAGATTGAATAAAAGTAAGTATAATGTTTCTTGAATTTTTTATTTTATAGTTTTGTAAATAGTTTCTTGTCGAAAGAACCTGTTCCTAAAATATTTGAATCCACCACTGCACACAGGTAATGGCGTCGCATGATTTTGTGCAACACGAAAACGATGGTATTCATACATATCCTCTTGGCGCGTGACTTTGTCAATGAAAGTGACTATTGGAGTAAACATGGATCTTTTAAAGAAGATCCCCGCCACTAGTGCTAAAGTTAGTCGGACTCTAAGAATAACCCCGCTGCCAAGGGAGACAACTTTTCGTCTTGTTAAATTCTTTTCACACGTGTTTGAGTGCACCTTTCTTTAAAGTTTTCTTTGCTCATGAATTTTCTAAGACTCACAACCCTGGTCCACGACAAGGAGTCTGCTGTAGTTTTTTTGAAAAACCACGGATGATATGATGGGTATGGCCTACACGCACCAAACAGTTAACCACACAACGAATTTTGTTAATCCTGTCTCCGGAGCGCACACTCAGACAATTGAGTCGTGTTGGAACACATATAAAATGCAAAATAAGCGGCAATGTGGCACCCATCGCACGCTTGTTAACAGCTACCTCTGCGAGTTCATGTATAGGTAACGGTACTGGAGGGCTGACCTATTCGTGCAAATCATAACTGATTTAACACAATTTTATCCCCCTCAATAAACAAAAAAAAAATGCCTTATACATTCTTATTTTGTTATTTTTTTTAAGCAAAAGTGTCTGAAAAGTAGTTTCCCTTAAATAGCGGGGCTATATTTAGTGGCGGGGATCTTCTTAAAAAGATCCGTAAACATGTTAAAGATTGGACTATTTAAAAAAAAAAAGAAGCTGGTTTCATGGCGGGGTTATTTTAAAAAAGACTGCCATACCTAAAAACATGTCTCCAGTACACAACCGCATGACAATTTGGACAAATCTATGTAAAGCCAAAAATAGTGTATGCTATTTAGAAGCAGTTGACTCCCAAAAAGGCTGCCACATTTTATCGATTAGTTTTGTCTGATTTACCAACCGGTGACAGCACAAATAAGTCAACCGTATAAATTTCTTGTATAATTTTTTCCATTTTTTTTTTTACTTAGCAAATACTAATGAGGGCACTTGTGCATTTTTAAGGATTCGAGCGTCAAGGGAATGCAATCACGGAAGTTGTTGAAGTAAATCATACATAAAACATTACGAATACGTTAAAGTAACACAGCATAATTAATTAATTAATAGAACATTTGGTACTTATATCGATCTTGACCCAGTTTCCGTGAGTTTCTTGTTGGAAGCGTTCGGCTATCCTACGCAAACGCCTGAGAGATGACGAGCCGATTTGTACCAGACGACAATTTTGATACGGTGCTGTGTCCTATGATTTTAATTTTTTGCTTGTTTTGTTTTTTTTGTTGTTAGGGTTAAAAATATTGATTTGATAACAGTAATTTCGCTCTGTTTTGCTTGTTTTATTTGTTTTGTTGTTTAAAAAATTTCTTGCAAATATAACTAAAAATTATAGGACACAGCAACGTATCAAAATAACAAAAAATATTTATTTGATAATAGTAACTTCGCTATGTTTTGCTTGTTTTTTTTGTTGTTTCTTTTAGAAAATTTCTTGAAAATATTACTTAATTAATTATGCTGTGTTACTGTAACGTATAAAACCAGAAATTTGTAATAACAAGTCAACATTTACTGATATTAATACTTGGGCTTTGTAATAAATACTGTTTGATTTTATTATTTGTTAGTTAATTAATATTTGAAAAAAAAATCCCCAAAAATCAGAAAACTAAATATTTGCAAAATAAAAAAAGGAATTCTCAAAAATTATACAACAAATTAAAATGGTGAATTAATCTTTCTGTCACTAGTTGGCAAGTCAGACATAATTGAGAAACTTTAGCAGCCAATTTGTGATGTAACTGCTTCAATAAACCTAAAGTTGTTTTTTTATCACGTCAATGTTCTAATTATTTTTTAGAGAACAAACTTTCATTCATAAGCATTATTATTGAATGATTCGAAATATTCTAAGATATGAACAAAAACATTCAATTTGAATAATTTATTTGACAAATAGACAGGTCAATATACTGATTGATTCCCCAAAATTGTAAATTTTGGTTTTTAGTGTTTTTTGGCTAGGTTTGGTCTAGTCTACAACATACTAAAAGTTAGAACAGATCTGAGTATGGGAAAGTGTCAAATTTCGAACATGATATTTTTTGGTTTACAAGGCATGTTCCATTTACATGTGAATCACTATCTCGGTCAGTTTTCATGATAAATCAATACATCTTGGATTTTTACCCAGCTTTTTAAGGTAAATCTTTCACATGAAAGGGTTTCCAGTTATGCCAAATAAATCCTTATGCAATATCAAAATGTACACCTACACCCTTACCTTTGTTGTATTCATGTATATTCACTTACATTACTACTATTTCAAAACTTTTCCCTCATTTTCCACTGTATCATTTTTCATATTGTCACAATTTTCATCTTGGCAATTTCCACATGCACTGGTACATTCTAATTCATGCTTCCTTCAGGTACATCTTAGGGTATTGAATCCTTCCAAACAGTTGCAATAAATTATCTAAATCAGTGTATTTTGAGCAAGACTTGTTTGTCATCACTCGAACAATTTTGTCTCCTTCCACCATCCCACACCTACTCAGATGACACCATTTCATCATTACATCCCATCCACCTCATAAACTCGTAGTAAGTCTGCAAAGAATTAAATTTACAGGCAGAGGGTGTTGGTGGGAGTCGGTCTAGCGTGACAAACGTTTTAGCTCTCACAACTTTCTTGCAGAGCATATTGTATCGAATAGATGCCAGGGAGTCTGTTTGATCTGCATTGAACAAATCTACTATAGCCTTACAACACTTGGTTTCTACAACATCCTGGATTTGCTTTCGTAGAGATAATGCTTTTGAACAGTCTTTCATTGTATTTTCTCTCTCGGCAATCCATTGGAACCCCTATGTTTTTTCTTATTCTGAATATCCTGGACATCAAATCACATCCCATAAAGGCATGCAGGAACAACATATCATTACAAACTGCTTTACCAAGCACCTGTAGACGTAGGATTTCAACTTGTCAGACTATAAATAAAGTGCAGTAAATTTGGAAACATGCATGGAACAGCAAGAGAAGATCTGTGCCTTAAATGAGGGTGGTTGATTTGAAAGCAGACATATTGATAGCTGCCATTGCAATCTCAATGTCGGCATCTCCTGCTTGAATAACGTCAGCCTTTCTGTTGCATTTGTTCCATGATTACCGTGATCAGCGCCTGATTATAGGTTACATGATAGTTGCATAATACAGTTGATGCTTTCTGAAACTTATAACTATCAGGTTGCTACTTTTAACAGTTACTAATGGGAGGGATTGTTCAGATTTCCAAAGTGTTCATGACAGTAAATATTTACACAAATTGTATTTCAACACCAATATAAATTATTTCCAGAATCAAATTCTATGAGAGTTGTGTAGACCACTGAAGAGGGGAAGTATCAACTTATCTTTCCTCCCACTTATGTATGAAATCCTTGGGTAACTAGCTAAAATAATACCAGTCCTTGAATATAGAGGAGCAACTGTTTTTATGAAAAAGACTACTTGATACAGAAACTGCAATTACATGACTGCTGATCTGTACTCCTGCAGTTTTTAAAAACTTTTTTTCATACTAAAAACCTTTTTGTTAACTGCTGATGGTTAAGACAATTTGGGCTACTCTGAAGCATTGATGTTGGTTGATAGCTGATGTGTAGTTGAACTTTATAATTTGTCACTTATCTAACATGACACTGGAGTGATGGACGAATCATATAGGTTGTTGGACTACATATGTCCTTGATAATATAAGAACTAACTCTGGGTTTAAATATTAAAGATAATATTTTCTATCGAAAATAATTCAAGCAGAAACACCTATATATATGATAATCATATTGTCACCTCAGTTCTCGTTAGATCATTGAAGTTAAGCAATGTTGAGCCTGGTCAGTACCAGATGGGTGACCATTTGGGAATACCAGGTACTGTATGTAGGAGGACGTCCAGCCATTCGTGCAAAAACTGCAAAAATCCAATGTTGTTATCTCTCCTGACCAGGATATACCTGTGACTGGGGTCCACTTGTGAATTTGATATTCCCTTTGGAGAAAGCTTGTTCAATATGTCTAGGGTGAATTCTACTTCGTTCGTTTAGTGTTGTTTTTTTTCATGGCATATCAACCCTTTTCAGGGTATTTAATGCCGAATCAGATCATTTTGGTAAAAGATTTTAGGCTTCAAGTTCTTCATAAATTTAAATAGTTATTCATATTTATTTTGTAGAGGATAATATTGTTTTTGTTTTTAGCTTTGCAGAACATGATTCATTAAGTTTTGTAAAGGAAAAGGGGGGGACAAACAACATAAATGGTGTATTTTAAGTTAGGAAGCCAGTATCTTCAGACAACCTGATGTGGTAGCAACTGCACTTCGTTTATTAATAAACCCCTTCCTGTTCTTGACAGAGTGACACTGGGTGCCAAAGTGACATTTGGTTTGCCTTACATAGTTCTTTGATTGGGAGTGTGACACAAGTTCTGACTGTAAAATAAACAGATTTGTAAGAATTCTATAATTTAATTTGAATGTCATCATATTCTAGATTTGTAAGTATTGTTTTCAGTCCAATTCATACTTAATTTTTTATGCAACTTGTAAGTGAAGAAGAAGGATTGTAAATTGTAGGAGGAAAGAGTTATTGTATAGATATCTATCCCTGTAGGCCTTGGTTAGTAGGAAGAAAATGGGTTACTGTAGTTAAGTCATAAGGACATACTTTTGCGTAACAATTGAAATCAATTTTATTCATACAGTTTCATCACCAAAAAAGGCCGAGGCTTGAAAGAGTTATATAGACAAGAATACAAATATATGTTAAATAAGTAGATGCCCGTGTACTTGAAACATGGGTTGGGTATGGCTCATTCATCTCACGCTAGTCCAAATTGTGGTTTAGGAGTGACACAGGAACATGTCGCCTTTTCACCTTGAAAGTTAAAAAGTGACTGAAAAAATTGTGGGAAAATGGAATAAAATTTTGACAGAAGTCTTCTGATTGAATAATGTATTAATCACTCCGTGAGTGGGAATAAACTAAGGCAAAAAATAGCTCGTAATTATATAATTGCTTCAATAATTACAAATGTAGAGTTAAGCCGTTGAAGACAGCAACAGACAATCAATCTGAATAACAGAATTAGGAGTTTTTATACAAAATCTTTTTTTCTTCTTTTCTTTTTTTGTATATAAAGTAGAGAGGATTTTTCTCTTGTACATAATATCTTAATAAGAAAATAACCCCATCCATCACAGGCTACTAAACTCACCAATTCATTACGCTTATTCACTCGAGCGTGTTATAGTAAATTTTCATTATTTTTCACTAACAAACACTAAATATTACATTTGGTCCACCATCTACGACTCTCTGCCAAACATACTCCATATAGGTGGTAGCAAAGTATATATTAGTGTATCATATCTATGAATTTATATTGAATTATTTTAAATAACATTGTTTATCAAGTCAAAAGATGATATCGATTAAATCTAAAAATTAAGTAAATAAATTAATCTTTATGCATGTCTGAGTTAATTTTGTGAAGTAAGATTTGTTTAATAATATATCTTGTTTTTTTTCACAGATAACAGTTATATCGGAATATAAATATCATTTACGTCTGAGAAATCTTAATCAACACACAGGAGTGGACCAGCATTTTTACATTGTCTCCATTAAGAATATAAGAATGTCAACTCTCGCAAAGTTGAAGCTTTATGTTTGTGAAGTATGTAAATTATCATTTAGAAGCAATTCTAATTTAAAAAAACATGTGCGAACACATACCGGAGAAAAAACATATCCTTGTAAAATATGTAAATCTGTATTTTCGCAATATTCTTCCCTTAAAAACCACATGCGAACACACACTGGCGAGAAATCATTTTCTTGTAAAGTGTGTAAATCTGCATTTTCACGCAATTCTTTTTTAAAGGAACACGTACGAACACACACTGGAGAGAGACCTTATTCTTGTAAAGTGTGTGAAGCTGCATTTTCACAAGATTCCTCTTTAAAAAAACACATGCGGACACATACTGGAGAAAAACCTTATTGCTGTAAAGTATGTGGATCGACATTTTCACAAGATTCTTCGTTAAAAAGACACATGCGAATGCATACTGGCGAAAAACCTTATTCTTGTGAAGAATGTGGGTCTGCATTTTCAAGCAGTTCAAATTTAGAAAGACATATTCGACTACACACTGGAGGGGAGTTTGAATTACCTACTAGACACTATCCTCGAGTGTCTTCGGTCTCTCTGTACAAGGGTTTGTCAGGACAACCTGACATGAGGATACTTACCCCTACAAGTAAACCCTGACCAAATATTCAAAATTACATAGTATCCGCAGCACAAATAAGATCCCCTCATACGAGGAATAGTGCATCTTCTCCTAGTGATGTTACCTCAAGTAACACCACGTGCTGGATACTCCACCAGACTAGATGAATTCTTGTCCTGGAATCCGGTAAGACCAACAGACAACAAGAAAGATATACTATGACATACTTTACTGGTCAGTTGGGGAGAGAAGAAATTATTCTTAACTTTTTTACTAACTCAATGCTTGAGAAATAAAGGAGAATTTTAATAGAATACTCGGGTATCTATGTATCTCATATAGAGATCAAGTGTTAGTCCCAGGAAGGGGCCCCTTGATTTCTGAGAACTTCGACTGAAGTAAAATTAAACATTAAGAGAGAAACCTTACCCATGTAAAGTATGTGTGGCTTCATTTTCAGATAATTCTTCCTTAACAATACACATGCGAACACATACTGGCGAGAAACCTTATGCCTGTGTAATATGTGCATCTGAATTTTCACACAATTCTTCATTAAAAATACACATGCAAACACATACTGGTGACAAACCTTATTCTTGCAAAATATGTGAATCTTCATTTTATGAGAATTATAAGTTAAAGAAACATATGCAAAGACACACTGGAGAAAAACCTTATTCTTGTATAGTGTGTGAAGCTGCATTTTCAGATAATTCTAATTTAAAGAAACACATGCAAAGACATGCTGGAGAGAACTGTGGGGAATGAGACATATACCATCCATTATGAAATCCCCACAGCTACCTATCTGGAAAATGCAGCTGTCAAACCTGACATTGTCATATGGAACAAGAGATAGAGAGTGGTAACTTTGGTTGAGGTCAGTGTCCCTAATGATGGGGACCTAAACAGAGCTAATATGGACAAAATAACAAAATATCAAGGTCTAATGCATGATATGAAAAGAAACTGGAACCTCAAAGAGATCTCCATCATTCCAGTTATCATAGGAGCCACTGGACTCATGAAGAAGAACTTGAAAAAGTATTTAGAAAGTATACCTGGTGAACCAAGTGTAAGAGAAATCCAAACAACTGCACTCAAGGGAACAGCCAGTATCCTGAAAAGAGCTCTCGGTTGGAGTCTGTAAAAAGCTAGTGATTGTATAGCATTTGGAAGAATGCCCCGTCCCCAGCAAATGAATGAAAAGAAAAATTTAAAAAAAGAGAAACCTATTCCTGTAAAGTATGTGGATCTTCATTTTCAGATGATTCCTCCTTAAAAATACTTGCAAAGACACATTGAAAAAAAAAGCCTTATGAAGTATAAAATGGATAAGCCTGTCCAAGCTTTCTTAATTTAAGCAATTTCAATTTTGTAGTTTGTATTTCTAGATACAAACATCTAAAAAAAGTAACTTTTATATTCAGGCAATTGATATGTAAAGCTCATATCTATTCTCATGCATTACACTTATTTAACTACCATATCATTTTAAAGCATGTATTGAATTGCAGTAAGAATAAGCAAACTTTTTACCAAACTGTCATCAAATGTTTGATATGGAATAGAATACATTGTAAGAATTTTCTAAAATAGAAATAAACAAACAGTCTATTTAGACTCACCTATTTTTACCTGTTTACTGTATTAGCCTTTTAGCTCATGCACTGTTTTGATTTTAATCATGAAATAACTTTATTATTTCACAGTACTTTATGGTTTCATGCTGATTGGTCAAGCCTCTTTTTTCATCATTTTGCAGACAAATGAAATTAAAAATATGAATAATCACTAATACCTCTCACATATCCGAACATACATTTGCATTTTATATTTATATATATATATATAAGATGATTTAATGAATTAGAACATTCCAATTGTTCAAAGAATTAGAACATCAAGTCTAGTATGGCATACGGTCGTTTCCAAAACATTCTGGAAATACTTTATTTTTTTATTTTTTTTTAAATTGACTAAGCCACTCTAAAACGTCTCTTCATCAGTGCCTTTAGCATCACATCTTACAGAAATTCAAGGAAAAAATAACAAGTTCGCCGTAGTGGAAGATCTATTGACAGGAGGGGACACAGAGACAAATATAAGAGAAAAGAATAAGTTACAAATATAAAATAAAAATATAAAGATAAACTGATAATAATAATAATAAAACATTTTAAATATAAAAATTATAAGGATAAAATGAAAATAAAAATAAGAACAAAAAATAAAGAATAAAATAGAATATAAAATATAAAAAATAATAATAGAATATATAAAGGAAAAATAAAATAAAGAGATAAGAAATAAAAATAAAATAGAAAATAAAAATAAACAATAAAAAATATGAAAAATAAAAATTATGAAAAATAATATAAAATAAAAAAATGAAGTATAATAGAGTAAAATAAAATAAATAAAAAATAAAATTAAGTATAATAATAGAAATATAAAGGAATAAGAATATATATATATATATATATATAAATATATTAAAAAATTAATTAAATTATAAATAAGTAAATAAATATAAAGAATAAAGTAGTTAACTAATAATATTGAATAAAGGTATAATTTGAAATAAAAATAAAAGTAAAAATAAAGATTAAAACAGAGGTACCAATAAGGAGATGATAATAAAAATTAGAAATACAAAATGAAAATATAGGATAAATATAAAAGAAATAATTGATAATAATAGTATGAATTAATAAGAACTTAGAACTATAAATAAAAATAAGATAGAAGCATAAATAAGTTTAGAACCCAAAGGTTGAATATTGTCAAGGCTCCTTTTCTAAAGGTTTTTTAAGAAAAAATCCTGCAAGAAGATGAGTAGGGGAGGAGGGAGAGCAGATGGGAAGGTATAGACAACGGTAATTTTTAGGGGGAGAAAAACACCTTATACAAAATTATTATAGGAGAAGGGTCAAGGGTGACTAGGGAATAAGGGATGTAATAGAATAGGAGTATAGTTGGGACTATACTAACATCCGTGCACAGACAAGTGCATGAGTACATGTGAGATATGAGTGAGGAAAACCTTAGACCTGATATTTTAGTTGGATAAATAAGAAGTATAAATACTGAATTTTATCAGTACGGAAAAGTGTCTCTTAAGAGGATTCACTCTGCGGTTTACAGAGGGCACAACCTTTGCATTACAACTGTCAATCGAAACAATTATTTTCAACAGAGTGCCCTCCTTTTAAGTAGACTGATTATTATAATGTAATAATTAAATAATTTATATCCACTGATAAGCACTCGTTTCATCTTATCAAGACTAATCAGTGTTGCTATATACAACGGACCCATTGACCACACAGTTCGAACCTTAGACCTCAGGTCTGATAATATCATATGCCAAATGATATATCTACATCAGTAGAAATATATTTACTTTGACCTAAGAATGCATTTTTATATTTCACAATATTTAAATGTTTTCATATAATTAGTGATCCATCTTTTTGCTTTTTAATCACTAATTATACAGGATATTTATTAGTTGATTGTTTAGGTAAACTTGCAGAAACTTATTCAGTCATATATATTTAATTGAATTTCTATCTGTCTTCAATTGTCACATTTCTATTTTTAATATGTCTTGTTCACCATGAAATGTTCTATTGAGAGAAATCAACAGTTTCTGAAAAACTTAAGTAACAAAAAATATGGGGAATTTTCTTCACAACTTTGTCAATAAATTTACTGAATTTCCCTTAAAATATTATGTCTGTAAAAGAATATCTTAAGATCTTAAAGATGGCTATTACCTGATATGAAAAAAAGTTGTTGCCACTGATAGCATTTCTTCTATCAGGTGTGCTTAGATGTGTATGACTATTTTTTATAAATATACCATGTGGATAAAACTCTGGACATTCTTAAAAATGTCAAATTGACTCTTAATATGAAATCCATTTTCATATTTGCATATCTGCATTGAGGTTGCACATTCTTTTTAGTGGAAATTTGATGGAGATAATGATATCAATAATGAAAATTACATAATTATATTGTAAAACAATTAAAAATATTTTAGAGTTCCAGAAAACTTTGGTAGTATTTTTTTTCCTTTGGATTTTTCATTATCTTTCTTTTCAATAAAATATATGTAATTATAACTATACTGTCTTGGTTTTCTTTTTTTTAAGATTAAATAGAAAAGCATCAGTGTATTTAAGTTTCTCTCAACTAAAAAAAAACCTTCAGCTTGTTTACTAACCTCATATATAACATAAAGTCAGACCGAACATCCTTAATATGTATAATTTTCCCTATTTACTTACATCAAGGGTAAAGTTAAACACAGTTTTTAATGTGGGGAACTCTAGTTGTTCAAAAAGGTGCACTATCTCATCATCATCATCATCATAATCATCATCATCGTCATCGGTTTAATGGCCATTTTCCATGCTGGCATATGTTGGATAGCTTTTAGAAATTTACTTCAAAATTAATCAATCTCTGTCCAGGTCTTTATTCCTCTTTCTCTCAAATCCATCCTTATCACTTCCATGTTTTCATTGCCCTTCCCTTTCCAACTGATCTTGCTATCTCAACTGTTCTACATCTAATAACCCAATCAATCTGACCCATTCTTTCAATTTGACCATATTAACAAAGTCTCTTGTTCTGCACACATCTTATATTGTCTAGATTTAATCTTCCTTTGTGATTATCAGACCTAAACTTGTCTTTAAGATTCACATTGCACATCTATCATATCATTTCTCTTCATGCAATGCATGTCCTTAATCCTTACTGGTCAAGTTTCACTCTCATAAATGATCACACATAATATACATGCTTGATTGATTCTTCTCCTGATTGACTCTTCTCTTGATTGACTCTTCTCTTGATTGACTCTTCTCCTGATTGACTCTTCTCTTGATTGACTCTTCTCCTGATTGACTCTTCGCTTGATTGACTCTTCTCTTGATTGACTCTTCTCCTGATTAACTCTTCTCTTGATTGACTCTTCTCCTGATTGACTCTTCTCTTGATTGACTCTTCTCTTGATTGACTCTTCTCCTGATTAACTCTTCTCCTGATTGACTCTTCTCTTGATTGACTCTTCTCTTGATTGACTCTTCTCCTGATTGACTCTTCGCTTGATTGACTCTTCTCTTGATTGACTCTTCTCCTGATTGACTCTTCTCTTGATTGACTCTTCTCTTGATTGACTCTTCTCTTGATTGACTCTTCTCCTGATTAACTCTTCTCCTGATTGACTCTTCTCTTGATTGACTCTTCTCTTGATTGACTCTTCTCCTGATTGACTCTTCTCTTGATTGACTCTTCTCTTGATTGACTCTTCTCTTGATTGACTCTTCTCTTGATTGACTCTTCTCCTGATTAACTCTTCTCCTAATTGACTCTTCTCTTGATTGACTCTTCTCTTGATTGACTGCTAGTTAGTAATGGTAGACTTTCTCTGAAAAACTTTTTATTTAAGTAAAAAATGCATTCTAGATATGGACGAAATAATTATTGCCTCAGTCCGAAAGGATTTCTTCAGTGACTGAGTACTGGAAAGATATTGACAAAGCAATGCAGAAATCCGCCCTCATGGGACTACAAGTAAATAGGGACAGTATTTTTGCAGTGTTTTTTTTATATATATGGGGCATATATATATATTTTCTTAAAATAAATACGAAATAAAAACCAAACAACATGGAATAGTTTTACTTATAAAAGGGAATCAAGTAGATTTAAATTTTCAACTGATTTTTTGTTTACTTTTCGATTTATAAGTTGTTTTACAACATCGAGTTTTCACTTTGAGTAAAATCCGGCGCCATCTTGAATACGTCGGGTTTACAATGAATAATCATTATCATTAGCGACATGTATTATTTGAAAGAGAATAACGTTGGAAAATTAGTCCAAATCAATTTATTTTGCTTTACTTAATCATTTGTGATTTAATATTATTGCTTTACCTTATAATTTGTGATTCAAATTCAATTCTTTTTATGGAAATAATTCTGTTAAAAAACATTTTAAAAAGAAGTTTTAAGAAATTTAATTTGCCGTAAGGGTCTATGAGTAAAATAATCCGGTTATGTATTTTGCTTCTGTAGCAGCCACATAATTGACCGAAAGGACACACTGTACGAGATTCATGCAAGAGATCGTAATTTGGTGCAAAATGCAAATCATGTGATCAGTGTTGTTAACCTGTTCGAGCCAGGATTCTGAAGAGATATGTATTTTTTTGCACTCTCTATCAAGCCTACTGTAGAGTAGTCGACAAACTCCAGGAAACAGTCTACATCTTGTCTGCCATATTCAACCCCATGTATAAAAAATGTGCTATTCCTTTGTTCCGGTGAATAAATCAATATATATATATATATATATATATATATATATATATATATATATATATATAAAGGGAGGCGCGAGAGCGCCCTATCCCTTAATAGACTTCAAAAAACGGCTTATGCTGGAAATCTCATTTCTTTGATCAATTATAACTCAAAAACCAATAAACCAAATTAGTTAAAACTGTGCACAAATTTTTTATTTGATAGGTTCTATAAGTGTGTAGAATTTCAGCATCATTAGTCAAGGCAACCCAGAGATCCAGAAAGTTCAATCATGAAATCATGTTATCCGTGTGTACGTACGTATGTGCCACCCTGTATCTCATCAACTATTTGATGGATTCAGCTGAGTTTTGGCAGAGATAGAGGTTCTAGGGTCTAGTTGATGGCATTTTAATTTCAGTTTACCATATACCTTAGTTTTCCAGAAAATTCCAAAAAACCTTAAAAATGACCATTGTATGAGGAATAGCCTTTACAAAAGTAATGACATTCCATTAAGGGTATGACTACATATCAACCAAACCATTTCATTATCACATCACTACAGTCTAAATCTCTATGCATGAGTGGATGAAGTGTGTGAGGTGCGCTGAAGAAAAATTCCTACCAGTAAAATACATAGCCCTGTTGTGCTGCACACCCTTAATGACAATAAAAGTGTAAAAATTTGGGAATTTCCTTGCTTTTGTACATTTAGTGTATATGAATTTTCATCTAAACCCTATTAAGGGCATATGATTTCAATATACTGGCATTTATCATGGAATATATATATATATATATATATATTCATTTAGTTGATGTGTCTCATTTAATCCATCGACATTCATCATCTAAAATTTGCGACCCCGCCCATGTTACAATTTCAAAGGTTTACGTCGGAACATTACAGTAAATGCATTTTAGCATGAGTTTTACTCATTCCTTCCATGTCATTTTCATTGCAATTCGTTCATATTTTTTGTCGGAGAAAGCTAGCATTTTAACGTTTTGATTCAGACAGACTAATAGGGAATATCAATTAAATCTTGTTTATTTTGTTATAAAATACATTTTCCATTGCTAATAAATGGCGATTGAATTAACATCTGTTTCGATTTTCAGAATTGTAATGTATTTTCCTTTTCTCATGCGTTCCTGCCAAATTTTAAAATATGCTTCCATGGAATTCATTTTGCCTTGTGTGGATGACTCCTAATGGCTAACTCACATCTAAGTTAACCACTTTTGCTATAATTCTAGGTCATCCTGTGTGCTATAGACTTCTGTTGTAAGGGTTATAGGTTTGCATTAGAGTTTTTTCACATATTTTTACCAAATATGTGCTATGTTTAAACGCCTATTTTCTGTAATGCATATAATACTGTATTTTTCTTATACTAGTGCTTGCCTTGTCTCAACACATCATATTTTCCATTCACGTAAATTTTTGGCCGCCTTTTTTCATAAATATTTTCCAAGATTCATCCCTAATTTCATTCCTTTGTAGAAAGAACCTTATATCAGTGTTTTAATAGTCAAGTTCTAATCAGGCGCCTAAATAGGATACCCACCTGTTTCATTCTCTTGCGATTCCTTCTTAGTAACTCAATTATATCTTCTCCTGTTTTATGATGAGATCCCATTCGCTCCCACTTACTCAAGGGATGTGCGTATTGTGTTTGCACAAACTGAGGCATACCAAAATAACTGAATTTGTTAATCATTGCAATTCCCACTTCACTTGCTCCTACAGTTACGGATCCCCAACCTGGCACATCTTACAGGAATGTTAGGCAGGACATACTTTGGCGTACTACGGTTTCTGCCAAGCGTCGATTTCAAACTCTGGTAAATGACAGGTTGCTGGGGAGATCAGTTGCCAACACAATTATTGAGACGCATGCGGGAGTTGGTGGAAGAAGCCTCGGCAGACAGTAATTTGGTGAGGCAGCTCTTTGTGCCCTGTTTGCCATCTGCAGTACAGCGACAGTGATGGAGACCAGGACAGTAGAACAACCGACTTACTTGGCTGACAAGATAATAGGGTTTGCTCAGTTGTGGACGTCTCAGCAGTGTCTGTGAAGCCAACGCCTGACCCTGCTTATGCAGCCATTCAAAAGTCGATCGACAATCGGTCTTGGGAAGTTGAGGCTCTAAAGTTTTCTCGGTATGTGGCGCCTGGGCGTCGACACCATCGTAGTGATACTAGCGGTTATTGCGTTTACCACATACACTTTGGCTATTCGGCCTACCAGTGTCTCATGGATTTTTATCATCGCTGACGTCCCCAACCCATCTTAGATGCTGATTTTTTGCACGACTTTGACTTGATGGTTGATATGCATAGATGCAGACTGAGGGATTCATGCATTCAACATCAGGGACTACATTTCCCAGTATAATTTGTTGCATATAGCATATGGCCTCTAAGTTTTTCAAAGAAAAGCCCCCCACTTCAATAGTTTTTCTTCAGTTCGTAAACCGTTCTCCTATACCCACGTTTGGTCAAGCTGCACTATCCTTGGACTTGCACTTGTGCCGAGATTTCTTGTGCATTTTTATCATCGCTGACGTCCCATCTTAGGTGTTGATTTCTTGCACCACTTTGACTTGATGGTTGATATGCGTAGACACAAACTGAGGGATTCTAGTACCAACCTGTCATTATTGGGTGGGAAAGCTAATGAACAGTTTATTAGCCGTGTATTTTTTATTCCTTCTGCTAGCAATCCTTATGATTTATTGTTGAATTCATTTCCTGACCTAACGAACTTGAACTTTCACATCAAGAAACTTGCTCATTCTACTATGCATTTCACTGAAACAATCATGACTCCCATTTTTGCTCGTCCTAGGCGCTTTTTTCCAGGAGAAGTTAAAGGCAGCCAGGCACAAAGTTAATCACATGTTCCAGCTAGGGATTATTCGACCCTCATCAAGTCCTTGGGAATCCCTTTTACATATGGTTTCAAAGCATTCTGGGGACTGGCATCCTACAGGAGATTTCTGTCGGTTGAACTCTATTATAGTTCCTGATCGTTACCCTATCCTCCATATTCAGGATTTTGCTTCATCCTTACACGGATGTAAGATATTTTCAAAGTTGGATCTTGTTAAGGCTTACCACTTAATACCGGTTAATCCTGCTGATATTCCTAAGACTGCTGTCGTTACTTCTTTTGGTGCTTTTGAATTTTTGACTATGATATTTGGCTTATGTAATGCAGCTAGGACTTTTCAGCGTTTTATGGACGAGCTGGTCCATGACTTAGATTTCGTGTATAACTATATAGTCGACATTCTTATAGCTAGCACCTCATCAGAGGAGCATTTAAAACATCTCTGCATTCTTTTTAAGCATTTGCAGCATTATCATGTTATAATAAACCCTGTTAAGTGTACTTTTGGTGTCACAAGTCAACAGTTTCTTCTACGTCAGAGACTTTATTTTCCAGTATAATTTGTTAGTAGAGACTGCGGCGGCATCCAGACTGTGGCCTCTAAGTTTTTTCAAAGAAAACTGTGACGGTTGTTCTTCAAGCTGTAATCTGTTCTCCTATGTCCACGTTTGGTCAAGTTACACGATCCTTGGACTTGCTGCTACATAGAGAATTCTCGTGGATTTTTATCATCGCTGACGTCCCCAACTCCATCTTCGGTACTGATTTCTTGCACCACTTTGACCTGATGCTTGAGATATGTAGACACAGACGAAGGGATTTAAGCACACACCTGTCGTTATCGGGTAGGGAAGCATATGAACAGCTTATAAGCCTTGTATTTTTTGTTGTTTCTGCTGCCCATCCTTATGATTTATTGTTGAATTCATTTCCTGACCTAACGAAATTGAACTTTAACATAAAGAAACCTGCTCATTCCACTATGCATTTCATTGAAACAATTGCGGCTCCTGTTTTTTTGCCTGTCCTAGCCGCTTTTCCCCGGAGAAGTTAACGGCAGCCATACATGAATTTAATCACCAGTTCCAGCTAGGGATTTTTCGACCCCCATCTTGTTGTTAGGTATCCCTTAGCTTAGTTCTGAGAGTTCTGGTGACTGGCGTCCTACAAAAGATTTCCGTCGTCTGAGCTCTACTACAATTTTCGATGGTTACCTTATCCCCTATAATCAGGATTTCGCTTCATCCTTACACGGCTGTAAGATATTTGCTAAATTGGATCAGGTTAACAGTTACCACCAAATATCGGTTAATCTAGATTATATTCCTAACACTGTGGTTACTACTCCTTTCAGTTCTTTTGAATTTTTGAGTATGCCATTCAGCTCCCGTAAGGCAGCTAGCACTTTTCAGCGTTTTATGGATGAGGTGATCCGTGACTTAGATTTTGTGTATAACGATATAGACGACATTCTTATAGCTCACTAGAGGAGCATTTAAAACATCTCTGCATTCTTTTTTATCATTTACAGCATTATAATGTTGGGATAAACCTTGTTAAATGTACTTTTGGTGTCACAAGTCTTGTTTTCCTGAGACATGTACTAAACTCAGAAGGTATTTCAACCCTTCCTGAACAAATCAAAGCTCTGCTGGATCTACATCGTCCAACTTCACTACGTCAATTGCGACATTTTCTTTGGACAATTGAATTATTACAGACGTTTCATTCCACATTGTGCTGACATACTCACTCCTCTGACAGATCTGTTGAAGAATAGAAAAAAAGAAGGATGAACCAATTTCACTTGATAGCTGCCAGCTTAAGCCTTTTCAGGGGGCAAAGAAACAGCTTGCAGATAGATCATTGCTATCACATCCCATGCTGAATTTTCTATGCCCGTGGATGCATCTAGTTCAGCTGTTGGTGCTGTCTTGCAGCAACTGCACCGGCAAAATATTTTTCTCGAAGATTGACTCCTACAGAAATTCGTTACAGTATTTTCAGATGTGAACTATTGGCTATTTACTTAGCTATGTAACATTTTCGCCACACATTTAATAAGTCGGCAATTTGCCATTTACATTTGATCAATGTTTACGCAATGTGCTAAGTCGGACAAGTATTCTTCTTCATGAATCTAGACATTCGGACTTCATTTCCCAGTTCTCTAACGACACACGACATATATCCGGTTCACAGAGCACTGCTGCAAAAGCTGTATCTCGTCTACCCATTAGTGCTATCTCTTCACCAGAAGATATTGACCTCCATGAAATGGCTCTAGATCAGCCAGCTTTAGAAGATCTGAATCTTTCATTTCCACAGTTTGTGAAATGTAAATTTCAATACATATCCATTCCTATAGCAGATGAGCAAATTTTATGTGATACTTCTACCAATTCATCTCACCCACTTGTTTCTGACAATCATCGCAGAACTGTGTTCTCATCTTTGCACGGATTGCCCCACAATGGCGTCTCTGCCTTGGTGAATCTCATTTCGGCCCGGTTTTTATGGCCTAACATTAGAAGTGAAATCACTACTTGGACCCGTTCCTGCCTACCCTGTCAGAAATCAAAGGTACACTAACATGTACGAGCTCTCCTTGGCACTTTCAGCACCTCTGATGCTAGATTCAAACACATACACATTGATTTGGTTGAACCCTGACCTGTCAGCCAGGGCTATTCTTAGTTACTGACCTGTATTGATCGTTTTTCACGGTGGTCTGAATCTATCCCACAAAGCGATATACCTGATGAAACTGTAGCGCGTGCGCTGGTGGCGGGCTGGATTTTGCATTATGGTGGCCCAGCAACAATTACCATTGATCGAGATAGAAAGTTTCAATCCTGCCTATTTCAAGAGCTAGCAAAGATACTTGCTGTTAAATGTACAGGGACTACTAGTTATCACTTAGTTTGCAATGGAATGATGGAACGCTTTCATCAGCAATTTAAAGCCTCGTTATGTGCAGACCCTGACCCACAGCATAAGATGGAATACGTTCCCATCGTTCTCCACTCTGTTTTGAAAGAAGACTTGGGATATTCCTAAGCCGAACTGCTTTACAGTACATCATTGACATTACCTGGGCATATATCCACTCCTCCATAATCACCAGTAATGGATTTGGAACTCTATGTAAATAGACTTAGATGCTATTTCAGCAGTTTACTACTCATAAACACTCGTAACCAAATCATTAGATCAGCTTTACCTGAATACATTTAATCACGGACACACGTTTTTGTTCGTAGTGACTCGGTTAAACCACCGCTAGCACCACCTTATTCGGTCCTTATTGGATGCTCGATCGTAATAGAAAGTATTTTACTCTGGATATTAGAAGAACTAAAGAGACAGTGTCTGTTGACAGACTTAAGCGAGCATATACAGACAACGACACCCTGGAACCCTTACGTTCAACCCACCATAGCATTACCTGAATTGACTGATGTTGTATCTTCGGATACATCCCATCCATGCCTACAAACTCACATTACCACTACATGTTCTGGTGAACTAAAACGCTTTGTAAAACCCTGTATATCTGAACGTTTACATTTTCTGAAACAATTAACTACAACTTCGACAATTTTGCACCTGAATGTGTAAAATTCTCTTTTTGAATGAACCTTGTTCTAATTTTGATAACATTTATATTTCTTTCATTTTTCAGCAAATCAACATTTGCATTTTTATGCAATTATAGAACATTTTTCACCTTTGAACAAATAAACAGTTTTCTCTTTGCACTTCAGATTATTATATGTTTGCTTGTCTTTCTTTTTTTCAGCAAAAGAGACATTTTGTCTTTGGCAGCATTACTAAGACAGTGCTGTTCAATTTTTTCCACCATATAATCTTTTTTTTTTTTTCATTTTCATGTTCTTTCAATTGTATCCTCATGTGCTACTATTAATAAAGTTTATCTGTTTTATCGGCTAAAAGCCTAAGCAGGGGGTATGGTAGCAGTCACATGATTGACCGGAAGTGCACTCTTCAATGCACGAGATTCACACGAGAGATTGTAATTTGCCGCAAAAACTAAATCACGTGATCAGAGTGGTTAACCACTTAGAGCCAGGATTCTGAAGAGATAATATGTACTTTCCTGCACTCTCTATCAAGCCTATTGTAGAGTAGTTGACGAACTCCAGAAAACAGTCTACTACACCTTGTCTGCCATATTCAACCCAATCTATAAAGAATGTGCTATTCCTTTGTTCAGGCGAATAAATCTCTCTCTCTCTCTCTCTCTCTCTCTCTCTATATATATATATATATATATATATATATATATATATATATATATGTATTCCTTTAGTTGATGTGTCTCATTTAATCCGTCGACATTTAAAATTCCTTTAATGGCTTAATAAACTCAGTCACACTCTAGGGCAAATTAAATTGCTTTAACATTCTTTTTGGTGCCTTTTTTACTTTCACGGCAACATGTTAGGCCTCTCTTTAAAATGTAAAATAGCTAAAGGAATGTATAAACTTTGTTATCTACTTATGTGGTAGCTGAAAAGAAGACTGTCCATTAAAAATTACGCAAATTCATCCAGTATTTCTTAAATAAATGACGATTTTATCTATCGGTCGCCATTTTGAGTTTTCCCGAAAGCAAATTTGAGTTATCTCCCTTGCGTAATAAGTAAGTATACATGTCTACAGATACGTAAGATCGTTTTTTTTTCTTTCTTTTTCTGATAATTTAATAAATACTGGATGAATGTGCATAATTTTTTCGGCTCTTGTATAGATCGAGTACACAGCCGAAATTTATTTTAGAAGAGTTCCAATGGTGTAAGAAGGGGCAGACAACTCTCTTTTTTAAGTACATGATTTCACGCTGTAAATACAATACCGGCCGTATTCCACAACTTAGGGTTTTTGGTGGCTATGAAAAGGACACTAAATCGGATTTTTTTAGTGACGATCCCGTCCAGAGATGCCGTCACATTAATCCCAATAATAATAAAAAATATCTGCGATAATTTAATATTTTAAACTATAAAAAAAAAAAAAAATCTGTTAATCCAAACAAGAATACTGTTCGTTTTGCTGGTTTTGAAATGAAAAAAAATACTGTTGATTTTCCCAAATTCTATTTTCTTAAATAAATGTTCCATCAATATATTTTCTTAAATTGTTATTTCTTCCAAAAATGTTCTATTAATTGAATTTGCATGACTTCTTATTTAAGAAATGGATATTTTCTATTTTCGGAGACATTGCGTACTAAAAAAGAGAGTTATCTGCCCCTTACACCATTGGAACTCTTCTAAAATAAATTTCGGCTGTGTACTCGATCTATACAAGAGCCTTTCTTCTGTACAATCTTATTTTCAGCTAACACATAAGTACATAACAAAGTTTATACATTTCTTTAAATATTTTCATGTCGTCGTGAACGTAAAGAAGCACTTTCTTTTTTTATTAAATATAAAAAGATTACGCAAATATGTCACAAATAAATCGGTAAAGAACAATTAAATTGTTTTTTATTATTATTAATTTCCTAACTTTTCATTAAAATAATCGGCACTTGTGCAGTTTAGTAAACAGGGGCAGATAACCCACAGAAAGTAACGACCAATAGATTCAAACATTTTAATATATTTATTTATTTAATAAAATATAGTTTCAGAAAGAAAAAAAACATTGTAATAAAATAAAGTTTATTTTCAATAAAGTAACATTTTGGCCAAAACATTTTAATAAAATATAGTTTTATTATTACTATGTTCGTTTTATAACATTTTCAATTATTTAAAAAAGTCACTGTCAATTTCAGAAACTATATTTTATTACAATGTTTTGGCCAAAATGCCATTGAAATTGAAATTGAATTATTGAAAATAAACTTTATTTTATTACAATGCTTTTCTTTCAGAAACTATATTTTATTTTATTAAATAAATAAATTTATTAAAATGTTTAAATCTAGTGGTTGTTACTTGATGGGGGTTATCTCCCCCTGGTTACTAAACTGCACAAGTGCCAAATAATCTATGTCGGTAACAGTAACGGTTACCAGGAAATTAAAGATTTCCAATAATAGCCATTTGGTGAACTAGAAAGTATCCACTTAATCATGGCTGCCGTATATGAAATCGGAAATTTAGAACGGTGTTAAAAAAAATCAATAAATTATTTTCGGTTTCATAGCTTTTGGCGGACGTTTTATTTTGGGCAGATGCGAAGAACACGGAGGAACGCTGGCTTCCGGTGAAAAAAAGATTGAAGAAAGTGTCTACGGATGCCTGAAAGTGATACAATTTTTTAAAAATTTTTATTCAGATTTTTTTATTCAGATTTTCTTTATTTCAGATTTTCTTTTTTTCATATTAATTTCAGACAAAAGTCTGAAATTTCATCATATTCTAATAATTAACATAATATAGACTATTTGAAAAATAATTTATTTGATTGCTTTCAAAACTTAAAAAAAAATTAATTGAAGAAAATAAACAAAATAGAATAATCTTCTTTTTTTTTCAAGAAATAATGTTTTTGAGCAACGGGATGTGTTTTTTTTATTTAATTTTTTTTTTTAAATATTTAGTGAAAATAATGTTTTTTTTGTAGAGTTAGGGGTTAGGGCATTTCCATTTCTAAGAAAAAAGTTTTATTCCGGAAGTTACTCCATTTCCAAGAAAAAAAGGTTTTCACTATTATTTAAAAAAATGTTTTGAAAACAATCAAATAAAAACAAATAAATTATTTTCAAATAGTCTGTATTATGTTAATTATTAGATTATGATGAAAGAAAAGTCTGAAAAGAAAAGTCTGAAATTAATATGAATAAAAAAATTTTTTGTATCATTTTCAGGCATCCATAGCCATTTTCTTCTTTTACGAGACTCAGCAGAGTAAAAACGCTAAAAAAACAAATTTACAACAAATAAAAGTAACTGTAAGCTGTAAAAGTTAGTTTCAAACTTGCATGTGCTATTTGTTTGTATTTTAAACCCGTTTGAAGTGCTATTTATTAGAAATCAATAGTTTTGTCACCGCAAGTTGGGAAAAAACATGGCCGAATTGGGGGGGGGGGGATTACTAACGAATGCACTAGGAGCGACCATATTGATTTTTGTGAAAACGGTGGGAAAAAAAACAAGAAATTTTTTTTTTACATCTAATGAAAACCCATTTATAATACGTAAAAATAAAAACAAATTACATAGGTAAGTAGGAAAATATCTATTCTCGTCGTAGGTCAACTTCACTTGTGGCAAATTTATGTTTTTAAACCCCTTCTCGTTCTTTTTTTGGACCCCGTTCGCGCCTCTGCTGAGCGTCGTAACATATACCCAAAGTTTGAATCTATTATTTATTAATAATTGTTTATTACTTTGAAATATAATTATAATTGGTTAATGATTCATGATTAAACTATTTAAAAAACATTTTCAAAATAAAAATTAACGTCCCAATTATATAAAAAAAAGTTTGATTTTATTATTTGTTAATAATTAAACAAATTGTTAAAAACAAATGATTATTTGCAAAAAAAAAAAATCCGGCCTAAAATATAATTGGGGATATTTAGGGCATTAATACCAAATGACCAATTTCAGATATGATGGCCATGATAAAGTGAACACTTTCTATTTCACCAGTCAGTCAATATATATTACAAATGACCGATAAAGATCATAATTATCGCAAATCAAATTATGATAATTTAGAGATATTTTTCTTAGATTTAAGTCAACCTCTTTGTGGGTTATCTCCCTTTGTTTTGGATCTTTTCCATTCAATCGTATTCGAAATCTGAGAATTCTGCACTTTTCGCATTACTCAAAGGAAGAAGAAGGGATAGCAAAAAACAAAAACAATGTAAGTATTAATTTATTTAAATGAATGAAAGTAGCCCAAAAAATAAAATCAGAAATAACGATGGACTATAAATGTTCAAATGTAAAATAATTCTAAAAATTACGTCGTTAAAAACCTAGAAATACAGATTAAAATTCGCTAATTAGAAATAAGTTTTTCGTTAATATTTTTTCTTCATTGTCTAGATTAGAGCAGGGTATATTAAAACGATGGAATGGCTTCTTTTTTTTCTTTTCTTTTAGATTAGTTAGACCCCCCCCCCCCACCCCACCCCCGAGAGCAACTTTGGTTTGCGAGAACAAATGAACAATAATACTCGACCTTGGCCTTTAAACTTTAATTGAAGCTAGAAATTACTTTCTATCTGACAATTCAAAGATTTGAAAATCGCTTTCGCCTATTGTGCAGTATAGCTAACAAGAAAAAAAGGGGTGAAACAACAAGAACAAAAACAAACAACACAAAATAGACAACAAATAACTGTTACCAAACGTAAGAAAACTTATTTTTCTACTTATGTATATAATTTTCACGTGTGTTTAGTGATTGTAAGATTTATTATCTATGGCTTTGTTAACATCACTTTAACTTAGCAAAACCAGCATGCTTTTCAATATGGCCGACAATTTTGCTGGTACTTGGTCGTGAATTTTAGGCTTAAAAGGTAGTAAAAAAAAAAAAAAATTAAAAGGGCGAGAGGATAATGGGTAGTAGCATAAGTCCGAGGGTGATTGCCAATCGATCTGGGGGAGCTTTCTTTTATTATTATCTTTTAAGCCTGAAATTTGAAACCAAGTCCCCTCCCTGAATTGTCGTGCATCTTGAAAAGTATGCTGGCTTGGCTTAAGTAAAAAAAATTTTAAAAAGTGGCGCTAACACATGCACATAATAAATCTTACAATTAGTAAAGAGAAATGAAAATTATACAGGTAGGTAGAAAAGTAAATTTTCTTGCATTTGGTTACAGTTATTTGTTGTCTTTTTTGTTTTGTTTTTCAACCTTTTTTTTGTTAACTATACTGCACAAATTTAAAAAATCAGTGGCACTGTCATTTGTATAAAAAAATGGGTAAATCTAAAATATGAAATAAAATTTAAGACAGATTCACGACTGAAATATCGTGTCTGTGTTATTATTTTAACTAGTCTGTTTATATGCTTATCCACGAATTTCATATACTAACCATTCCATATATAATAATGAACACAAGAAATTCGAATGTGATTTTGTAGCTTTAGGATTACAATTCGAAACTAATAATTACATTCAAATTAAGCTAAGAATTGGCTAGAATTAAAATTTATAGGCAAAGATCGAGTGTCATGGTTCAGTTGTGCAATAAACAAACAAACGGTGCGCCACTGCCGAAGAATATGCACCATTCTCCAAATCCAATATTTTTTTGTCAAATCGAAGTCAAATTTATCATTATGTTAGTCTGTGCACAGCCTAGTGTCGACATTGCTTGACCAATCGTCACCAAACTTGGTCAACGTTTCTGTCATGGGCTAACATAAAACTGATTTAATTTGGGGATATCTAAGTGAAAAGTTAATGTCATGTGAAAGATGAAATCACACTTTTGACGATGACTTTGGTTCTGTTCATCATAAACACTCACTAGTTGGCCCATATTGTAGCCAATGAAGTTTTTTTTTTATCTTATAAGGTTTTAACCTTAACCAGGAAAAGTACGATCATGTTCGAAATTTTGACGTAATTTTAACTTCCGATCTAATGCTCTTTGATAACAGTGACCCCCATGCAACATTTCAACCTGATCAGATAAATAGTTATTGAATTATCAACAGTTCCAGGGCATAACAGAATACTTCATATAATATGGAGAAGTGAAACACAGGGAAGAATTTGGACCATATGTTATCAAGCGGAGGTATGCTGCCTCACAGCTTACTTGTTGTTTATATAGTAATAACACTGCTATATTATTCCATCTGAAAGAAAATGTTTTTTCTTTTTCTGTTAGGAAAGTTCATTAATAAAAAAATTTAAAGAATCAAGGGAGGCATGAGAGCGCTCTATCCCTTAATAGACTTTAAGAATAGTCTATGCTGGAAATCTCATTTCTTTTATCAATCATAACTCAAAAACCAATAAACCAAATTAGTTAAAACTTTGCACAATTTTTTTATTTGATAGGTTCTATAAATTTGTCGAATTTCAGCATCATTAGTCAAGGCAACCCAGAGATCAAGAAAGTTCAATCATGAAATCATGTTATCTGTGTGTACATACATACATATGTGCCACCATGTATCTCATCAACTATTTGATGGATTCAGCTGATTTTTGGCAGAGATAGAGGTTCTAGGGTCTAGTTGATAATTTCAGTTTACCATATACCTTAGTTTTCCAGAAAATTCGAAAAAACTTAAAAATGACCATTGTATTGAGGCATAGCCTTTACAAAAGTAGTGGCATTCTATGATAAATGCCAGTATACTGAAATCATATGCCCTTAATAGGGTTAAGATGAAAATTCATATACACTAAATGTACAAAAGCAAGGAAATTCCCAAATTTTTACACTTTTATTGTCATTAAGAGTATGCGAGCACAACAGGGCTATGTATTTTACTGGTAGGAATTTTTCTTCAGCGCACCTCACACACTTCATCAACTCATGCATAGAGATTTATACTGTAGTGATGTGATAATGAAATGGTTTGGTTGATATGTAGTCATACCCTTAATGGAATGTCACTACTTTTGTAAAGGATATGCCTCAATACAATGGTCATTTTAAAGTTTTTTTTGGAATTTTCTGTAAAAATAAGGTATATGGTAAACTGAAATCAAAATTATTTTGGTAGATACACTATCCTGTGTGCAGCAAAAAATGCCTCAGTTTGTGCAAACAAAATACACACATCCCTTGAGTAAGACAGTAAAACAGAAGATATAACTGAGTTACTAAGAAGGAATTGCAAGAGAATGAAACAGGAAAATGGCTGGTGGGTATCCTATTTAGGCGCCTGATTAGAACTTGACCATTAAAACACTAATATAAGTTCTTCCTACAAAAGAATGAAATTAGGGAAGAATCTTGGAAAATATTTATGAAAAAAGGCAGCCAAATATTCACGTAAATGGGAAATATGATGGGTTGAGACAAGACAAGCACTAGTATTAGAAAAAATACAGTATTATATGCATTACAGAAAATAGGTGTGTAAACATAGCACATATTTGGTAAAAATATATGAAAAAACTCTAATGCACACCTATAACCCTTACAACAGAAGTCTATAGCACACAGGATGACCTAGAATTATAGCTATTTAAAAGTAGTTAACTTAGAGGTGAGTTAGCCATTAGGAGTCATCCACACAAGGCAAGATGAATTCCATGGAAGCATATTTTAAAATTGCGCAGGAACGCATGAGAAAAGGAAAATACATTACAATTCTGAAAATCACAACAGATGTTAATTCAATCGCCATTTATTAGCAATGGAAAATGTATTTTATAACAATCAACAAGATTTAATTGATATTCCCTATTAGTCTGTCTGAATCAAAACGTTAAAATGCTAGCGTTCTCCGACAAAAAATCCGAACGAATTGCAATGAAAATGACATGGAAGGAATGAGTAAAACTCATCCTAAAATGCATTTACTGTAATGTTCCGACATAAACCTTTGAAATTGTAACATGGGCGGGGTCGCAAATTTTAGATGATGAATGTCGATGGATTAAATGAGACACATCAACTAAATGAATATATATATATATATATATATATATATTTATATATATATTCCATGATAAATGACAGTATATTGAAATCATATGCCCTTAATAGGGTTTAGATGAAAATTCATATACACTAAATGTACAAAAGCAAGGAAATTCCCAAATTTTTACACTTTTATTGTCATCAAGGGTATGCGAGCACAACAGGACTATGGATTTTACTGGTAGGAATTTTTCTTCAGCGCCCCTCACACACTTCATCCACTCATGCATAGAGCTTTATATTGTAGTGATGTGATAATGAAATGGTTTGGTTGATATGTAGTCATACCCTTAGTGACAATAAAAGTGTAAAAATTTTGGAATTTCCTTGCTTTTGTACATTTAGTGTATATGAATTTTCATCTTAACCCTATTAAGGGCATATGATTTCAGTATACTGGCAGTGATCATGGAATACAGGCTTAGATTTGATGATCTCAGAAGATTTGATCTTGACTGTATAGAGAGATGCATGCAGAAAAGGAGACTGCAATGGTATGGCCACATTGAAAGAATTGATGATGTTCTTGAGTTAGTAGTTGTATTATCGTTGAGGTAGCAGTTTGAGTTCAGAGGGGAATACCAAGGAAAACATTAAAGAATATGATAAGAATTGACTTGGAAGAAAGAAGAATAAATAAAAACGTGGACAGAGATAAGTTTGTTTGAAAGTTAATTTCTAAAACCCATTCAACACATGCCAGTATGTGAAACAACGTTAAATTGAATATGGTGGTGGTGGTGGTGGTGATGATGATGATGATACCAAATGAGTGTATGTATATCTGCCAGATATTTCCATATTAATAAACTAAAAGTGGAGGTAAGCTTGTGAAGTATATTTTTATTAAACTATGTGTAATATGCGATAATATTTATTATAATCTGGATTATAGAGATATGGCATATTTTATGTATTTTTTATAACTGTTTATAGCAACATGTTCAGGAAGTGGATAGTTATATAATATTCAAATAAGATAAAATGATCACCAGCCAAGAAATTTAAAGAAATAATTGTCGTCATCTTTTAAAACCATAACTTCCTTCCCATAAATGCTTGCTTATTGGGGTTGCAGAATCAAAAGGAGTCAGAGGTTTTAGAAGTGTTGGAGTCGGATGCATAAGAATGTTAGGAGTTGGAGTCTGATTTTATCATCTCCAAATAATCAAGAGAAATTCCCTATATTGGAATTCTCTAAAATAAGGAGTCAGATTCAGATATTTTGAAATTCAAAGAGTCGCAATCGAACCTAACTTTCTGACATTGCAACCCTGTTGATTTTTTTACTAGTAAGTAACCGCTTATCAAGGCCCGGGGGTCACTCAAGGATAAGTGTTTAAGAGATCTTCAGTTGAACGATACTAGCTACCACAAAAGGACCAGAAACAATGGGTGTGATTGGGCAGAATATTATTTTAGAATAATTTATTTTCAAATAAGTATTTGTTTTCATTAGACTTGAAGACGACCCTGCTCTCGTCGGTTGGGAAGCAGATTCTTGGTATTATAGAAAAGAAGATTTGTTCGTAGAAGTTTGCTTTGGTTTTGGTAACGAGAGAGAGAGAAAGGAAAGTTGTTTTCTGAGCTGGTAGCTAGTCAAATTCTTGCTGCGAAGGTTTTACATGGAGTAACTGAGGATTATGGCTCAGTCGAGCACCTACCATAGACATAACGATGCAGTAGAGATAGGGTAGTGACATCTCTTCTGTGTGAAAGAGGATGTAGGGACGAGAAGAGATCATCCTCCACACGTGACCCCAAATCCCAACTTGAATCGGTTTCAGTGCTTACGGCTTGAGACATTTGCCTCTTGCCAATATTCAATTTAGAAAAGATACACTAAAAATGTTGGGAAATCTAATGAGTTTGAGAATATCGTTATGGCAAGTAAGCTACATATTTAGAATTATCTTTCTCTAAAAAGACCCCTCCAACTTGGGTAAGGGCAGGTAAATACAACTAGTCTCACCTCCTTCTCTCTCTCTCTCTCTCTCTCTCTCTCTCTCTCTCTGACATATATATACTATTTATTGAAAATTTTTATCGCAACAGCCGTTTACAATAGATTCCACGCTAGCAACGACCGTTGGTCTTCTCTGGAATCTGAGTGACAGCAAGCCTGATCAGATCTCCAGCACTCTCGACCTCTTTCGATAACCCCTGCAGATGATATTTGCTTTATAGCAACAACCGTTTACCATTGATTTCTCGCTAGCAACAATCGTAGGTTTTCCCTTGAAAGTCTCACTAAGTATCTAGCACGTAGACGTCTGTAATAATAATGAGACTTGCTGTCACTTCATCGTATTTTGTAGTCTGTCAATACAGAAAAGACTGATCTAAGGGGCACCTCCCCAGATATGACGGCAGTAATACATCTTAGGATGTATATGGCTCTTTTACAGGTAGAAGATTGCGTCAGGGGTGAGGTAGTTTCTAGAGCGATAGAATTATCCAACTTTTTTCAGACAAATTAGCAAGATTTGATTAAATAAAAAAGCATGCACATGCTGATAAGATATTTTCTATACATAATAAACCAATGCATTTTATTTTCTTTCTCTTAGGTATCTCATTGTTGCATCCTGTAAAATGTTGTATTTCTTTCACCTTTGGATAAATATTTCTCATTTTAGATTTGCTATTTGAGAAAGATTTATATATTCTCCTCATATGTCTAATACAATTCGTATGTCTAATAATATTCATAGAATACCCGTCCCAGTATGGGTAAACTTAATTCACTCGAAGAGAACAGATTTTCATCACTTTCATGTCTCCCTATGAAGACTAAAATCAGGATATAATGATATTAAAAGTTGTTTACAATCCTTATTCTAATTTTGATCAAAATCAATTACATAATGTTCATTCTGAATAATGTATGAAATTTACAGCTTAAGCTTAAGGAGTCTTAAAAAGAAACTCAGAAATTTAGGGATCATTGCTTAATTGGTATCTAATGAATATGGATCAAATTTAATGTAAATCTGAAATATTTGAATGTTCAAATGGGTGATTGTGCTCATATTATTCTCCCTAAGAATCTTTTAAAATACTCTAAATAAACTGAAAAGTTGGGAAAATTTTATTAATTGATGTCTAGTATCTATTCTTAAAATTTTACACAAACCGGAGGTATCTGAATTCTCACAAAGGGCTTCCATGCCCTTTTTGCCCCCTTCACATGAAACGAAAACTAAATATAGCCAACATTACCCACTTTTATACTTAGCAACTGTGTTTCAAAATTCATAATGGTCGGTCATAGTTTTGAAATAAATCCTGTATGTATAAATATATAAGCATATACACATACCTAACTTTATATAGAAATATTGTTGTTTGAATAGTTCATAACTGTGTTATTGTTACATATAGATTGTTTTACCGCGTTAACATATAATTTAATATATTTAAATATTTTTGTGTAATTACTTTACTAAATGTAAATGATATAATCAACTTAATCTGGTGAAGATGAATAATTCATGATTTTCTTGGTAAAGAAATTATTGAAAATGTTTTAGAAAAATTATTATGAAACTTGTGAATGCTATTTAAAAAGAAAAAAATCTTAAAATTAATAACGAGGAACTTATATTTTCTAGCTGCAAAGTTATAAAAATGAAATTGTCTTTGATACAAATTATATATTGATTTTATTGATTTTTTCCTTTTCTTGTAGATGTTCCAGCTTCAAAATATTTCTTGCATTTGAATTTGTTGTTAAAATGAAGACAGGATATAAAGGAAGCAGACTAAGATATAAGTAAACGTATGAAAAGTAATGACATAAGAGCATGGAAAGGAATATATCGCAATAAAAAATTGTGTAGGATTTATTTTTTTACTTTGAAAGAAAATTGTTTTCTCCTTTGCAAACTTACAATATGCAAGTACACTCTACAAAGGGGACACATATTTGTGGTGTGTGTAGCTCTTCCTTTTCAAACAATTCACTCTTGAAACGACATAAACGAAGTCACACTAGAGCGAAACCATATTCCTGTGAACAATGTGGCTCTTCTTTTTCAAAGAAATCACATTTAGTTGAGCATATACGAATACACACTGGAGAGAAACCTTACCATTGTGAGGTGTGTGGCTCTTCGTTTTCACAGAAGTCATACTTGGTGCAACATTTGCGGATACACACTGGAGAAAAGCCTTATTCTTGTGATGTTTGTAGTGCTTCTTTTTCAATGAAATCCACAATGGTGACGCATTTAAAAACACACACAGGGGAGAAGCCATATTCATGTGAATCATGTGATTCTTCTTTTTTAAGAAAGTCAACATTAGTTGATCATATGCGAATACACAGTGGAGATAAACCTTACTTTTGTGAGATATGTGACTCATCCTTTTCACAAAGCTCACATTTGCTGGTACATAAAAGGATGCACACTGGGGAGAAGCCACACTCATGCGAGTTTTGTGGTTCTTCTTTTTCAAGAAAGTCAACATTAGTAGACCATATGAGAATACATACTGGAGAGAAACCTTATTCTTGTGAACAATGTGATCGTTCTTTTTCTCATAGCTCACATTTGCTGGTTCATAAGAGAATACACACTGGAGAGAAGCCATACATTTGTGAGTTATGTGGTGCTTCGTTTTCAGCTAAGTCTTCTTTGAATCGACATCTACGAGCGCATAATCAGGGTTCAAAATAAACTTCTGCAATGTGTGGCTATTCCGTCATAAAACGTCACAAGTTTGCATGTGATATAATATATTTAATGATAGACATAATTTGTAAAACAGCACTGATGTAAAACTTGTTTTGTGTTATTTGTTGCATCAAATAAAATAAAGGCCAAGTTCAATAACAATAATACTAAACTGCCTCTGCCTCTCTCCGCTTTATCTTTTCCCTTTCCTTTTCCCAATAATTATCAAGAAGGAAAACTATATATATATATATATGCAAATGCAATGCCCTCCGTTCAGTCTAGAGAGACTATGGACGCCCCTGTAAGATGTTTACATAAAACGCCTGGCAGTGCCGAATGAAAAATACATTGACTTATCTGCGTCCAAAAAAGCATAAACAGGGCAGGAATTACAAACGGGAAAAAAGCAAGCAAAAAATTACAGCAAAAAATTGTGTATGAAATAAATATTTATTTTGGCACTTCTGCAGTTTAGCTGTCACTTACACTTTATTTGCTTTCCTTTTTTGAAGGCCGGCAGACAACCAACCGGAAGTAAGAGCATTAGATGTTTTTATCCAAAATGACAATAATAACATCGAACAATAATAACAGTGGCACTGGCACTTTTGCTAGGCACCCCATAGACTTGTATTGTCTTGTCCTTCGGGGCTTGATTTACGCCGGTTTATGGGATTGTCCTGTGCAGTTCTAGGCTTTGCCTCCCCTCTTTGGGGAGGAGTAAGTTAATTGCTTACTGCTTGAGGCGCCCCTACCGGGGAATGCCGACGGGCTGCCCAGGCAATTTTTAATGGTCAGAGTGCTCACCTCTCGGGCGCTGGCTTTTCAACCCCCACTTTCCGACCCGACCTTGGGTCACATCTTACTTGTGGGAGTAGGATAAAATTGGCCTTGTGCCTAACTCCTGGAGAGGAGTAAATAATACAATAATAAAAGTGAACAATGTTTCTTTATTGAATATGAAAATATTTTATTTAATAATGTAAAAGTTCATAAAAATAAATGTTTTTTTATTATATGAATTGAAACTTTCTCAAAATAGTCTACAGTGATTTTTAAAACGAAAAAAATATCACTTAAAACGAAAATCCAACAAACAGTCAACACTGTTTTGTTTTTTTATAAAATATCTCCCATATTGAGGTCATTCAGATACATTTTGGGATAAAAAAAATTCAGTCTAACACTTCCGGTTGACTGGGTTGAATGAATGGAACTCTTTAATTACGCTTTGTGATGACAATAAGTGACAGCTAAACTGCAGAAGTGCCTTTATTTTTTTAACGAAGTAATAAGTGATTAAAATAAAAAGTTTTAACGAGGAAATAACAATGATTCGAATAAATGATTACATTAAAAAGTTAATCAAGTAAGTGTTTTTTTTTTTAATTTTACGAAAATTATTTTTTTGTTTTTTTGTTTTTACTGATTATTATTGTCTTTCGTTAAGGTTAGGGTTTGGGCAGGGTTAGGAATTAAGTTAGGGTTAGGCTCGTTTGCAGACGTTAAAAATTCAATTATCAAGTTTAGATGTCGTCTGTTTATTCATTTTAATCAGTTATTTATTTTCTTGCAGTTTCATTGACTAACCGCTTCGGGCCTTTCCGACGTTTTACGTAAAATGCAGGAAAGCACCGACGACGAGCAACTTTTAGCGTGGGTCCCAATCTAACAAAGTACCTAAATTAGTGTAAAGAAGTATTAAGAAAGTAGTAAAAAAGTATAAAGAAGTATTAAAGAAAGTTTTTTTAAATTTTTATAATCAATAATTACACAAGTATTTAAAAAGTATAATCTTATATATAAAGTAGAGACGATTTTTCCCCTGTACCTTCTCGGAGAATAGGAAAATAACCACATGCATCACAGGCTACTAAACTCACCACTATACTACACTTATTCATTCGAGCGTGTTTTAGTAAATTTGTTATTATTTTTTTCCAGCTAACACTAAATATTACATTTGACTCTCCGACAAATTAACTCATCGACACCGGGAACTAATAAACACAGTTTAATTTTCACAAAACACTCCGTTCTTATTTATTATTTGCCTGGTATTAATTTACTACATAATATAAAGCAATACGCAAAGACTTAATGACTGCTCCCGTTCACTCCGATGATTTCCCGCGAATATCAGATTACGTTATTTCTAATTCTACCTATGACTTCTGTATTTATATTCATTCCGGAATTAAGCGAATGAAATTAACGAACACAGTTCCTGCAGGATTTTATCATTCAACATGGCGGCTACAATTTCTTGATCGAATCGACTTCCTATTTAATTCAATAAGCGCCAAGATACTCGTAGACCCCGATACATTTATATTTTCAAAATCATACACCTTTAACATGCATATTATAGAAAACTTTCCCAAATCCATTTACTTCATCAACAAATGACCTAAACCGTGTCATTGTTGAACTTTACATTTGGTCGGCAGAAGCTAAATCTTAACATAACACGCATGCCAATAAACAAGCTTAGCTTAATTGGCCTATTTTCACATGTATTTTTAACTCAAAACCGTGGTGCAGTCGTTAAGAAGGGAGGTTTCATGATCGCCAGTTTTAGCGTTCGATCCCATTATACTCTGCCACTTTTTTCTCTTTTTTAAAATTTAAAACATTCGCCAACACGGTAGAGGGGGGGGGAAAGAACAATAGGCTGTTTCTTTTTTTTATTCGACATCATGACATACGTAGTACTTTCTCTCGTGCAAATAACCTTCATTTGTTTGTAAAAAAAAGATTATCTTCAATCAGAGCGTTTTCTCGATCAATCATCATCAACTTTACTATTACTGAACCAATGTTTGTGGGAATTAATCTAAAAAAAATCTATGAAAATAATTTTCTAACCCGTTTTGATGAATGTAATAAATAATACTTTTAACTTTTAAAAAGGTTTTTGTTGATTTTTCTTGGTGGTAGGAAAAAGATGAATTCATGTGATCTATGTTGATTGCATGGCATAACTACATTGAGACACTGGTTCCCATTAGATCCCCGAAGTTATGTGATGTTGAGCCATATCAATACTAAAATGGGTGACAATTTGAGAATATCACGTGCTGTATGTGATCTACGCTTATCTCAGCATTGTTCTCAGTTTTACCAGACTCTCCTTCACACTGGAATCAGGGAGTGCTGACTCAGGAGAGGAGTGGTACAGAGATTGTGCAACCCTTGCTTCTCAATTACACAGCCACCCTTAAAATGGAGCCCATAAATGTCGATGGTTAAACGGTTGTAAACACAGTTATATAGGTAAACATTAAGATTAAAGTCGGAGATAGATTGTTCGAAAACGCAATTAAAATTGTGTATAGGCGATACAAATTGTTGTATTTTTTTAAATATTATGACATGTTAAACGTTTTGGAGTTAAAATCTATTTAGTATTATGCATGAAATCGAAAGAAAAACACTTTTTTCAATGAGTAAATATGCTAGTATAATAGCCAAAATAATTTTCCAAAATTTTCAATTTTTCCTCGCCTTTTTCAACAATCTGTCTTCTATAATAACATTTTTTTTAGATTCTTGAAAAAAATCATTTGTCATAAGTTTTAGGCTTTGGAATTTGATTACAGTTTATCGGCATAAAAACTTTTTTATGCTCTCTTCGGTTGGTTTTTGTTTGGTGTTTTTATGTCTGTGTGCCTCTTTTTAGGAGCCTGGCATTTGTTACATTCTTTTTCTTAACAAAATGCTCCAGTAAAAACTGATTGTGGAGTACTGAAATATTTAGATTTGTGCCTTGATGACAATGCATGCGGACTCAGTGGTCCACCACCCTCATGCAAATATGTAATTTGTAGCCTAATACTGTAACTAACTCTAAATGAGTTCACATCTTCTGTCAATGCGGTCCACCTCTGCTGATCAGCAGCTGAGTCCTTGGCATATTTAAGCCATTCCTGGGTCCAGCGATGAACACCAGCCAAAATGACAGTTCCGGTATTGGAGCCGACAATCAAGATATCCTCGGAAAGATGTCTACTATCATCACTACCACTATCATCATCATCATCATCATCATAAAAAAATAATGTTTTACTGTGCTGTGCTTTGTATGGTGTCAACCGTTCCCCTTGATTCCAATCTGTCTTAGTCTATTTTCTAGGGGTTTCAAGACTGTTCCCAGTGCTCCAACAATTATTTGTATTACAGTAGATGTCTTCATGTTCCAGATACTCTTCCACTCTTTGACAAGCTCCATTTATTTGTTTATTTTTCGGCCTCCTTGATATTCACTCTAATAATTGCTTGGAAGGTGAAATCTTTTATTTTTCAGTTTCTTTTCTCTTCTTTTGACTATTATGATTTATGGCCTTCTTTTCTTATGGAAATCGCTCCAGACAAGACATGAAGCCACTTGAAGCTAACAAGAACCGAAGATGCTTATCGCAAAGACAGGAGATGCCTATTGAGCTTAGCCTTGTCTGTCTGTCACTGTTCTTATCCAAGTCTTCAGTTAGCCGCCTCTTCGCTTCTCCTTGTAGATGAATTCTTCCTGAGTGCATCGAAGAATGTGACCAAACTAGCAAAGTCTCTTTTTAAGGACTCTGTGATGCTGGTGGTGTTACATCCTGCATGAATGGTGCAGTTTGGAATTTAGTCAGAGAGACTGATGCATAGGATGTGCCAAAGACAATACATACTGAAAACTTCGAGTGTGTGAAGATCTTATTTTTGGCAGAGGCCAGGTATTGCAGTATTGTGCATATCACTACTTTGTATATCTTAAATTTTGTTGAGTTTTATCTCTTGTCGAGACCACAATCTAATTTTGAGATAGCTGCATGAGCGTGACTGATACAGATTGAAATATCATTCTCACCCTGTCCTGTATCTGTAAAGGTTGAGCCTTATCAGTCTTAAAGGTAAACTTAAAAAGATAAACTAATAATCCAATTTGGCTCAAATTTGTAGATGTGCCATTTGAAGGTTAGTACTTTATAGAAATAATGACTTTATTCACGAGTGGCGCCATCTATAGTTCAGTTCCGGGAGTTATTGAGTGATGTGTTTTTATTCTCTATGTGTTTAACCCTAGCAATAAATGTATTTCAGTTGTCTTTGGGACATTTACATAGAATGATCTCTAGTAATTACATCGTTGTTTCACACTCTTTTATGCATCATGTTGTGTTGTCTCCCTTTCATGTTTGTCTTGACAAACCTTCTTAGTGAGAAATGAAACATGTATACAGAAATGTAACCGTCTTTTTATTATCATCGTTTTCATCATGAGCCTAACATTTAAGACGAACAGCTATTTGTATATACAAGCTGCGGCAGAAATACCTCTAACATTTGAAACTATCAGCTATGTTGTGCATGGAGTATTGTTGCTACGTCTCTCCCTCTTTGACAAGGTCCAAAAAAGAATCGCCAACCTAATAGGTCCCTCACTGTCAACCAAGCTCCAGTCCCTGTCCCATTGTCGCAATGTAGCATCCTTGTGCTTGTTTTACAAATACTTAAATGGATTGTGCTCACTGTTGAGGTCCCCAGATGTCGGAGAGCTTTCTACTCAAATAGCTTCTTTCCTCGTGCTGCTGGCCTCTGGAACTCCCTCCCTGCCCCCTGTTTCCCCGACGGTACTGACATGCAGAAATTTAAAACTAATGTAAACAGACATCTCGCTGCGCAGATCCCAATTTAGGTTGACCCCCCCCCCAACATTCTCCCTTTTCTTTCTTCTCAGTAGCCCCTTACGTCTACAGTGGCGGCCTTCCTTGTCTGGGGTGAACTATGTTAAAAAAAATTAACTTATACAATTATCAATGATGTTTTCATCTAGCATACGACTTACTATTTCTCCTCAAATCTACTCTTCAAACAATAACCTGACAAGCAGCAAAATCCTACCCCTTCACTATAGAGGTACCCAGATGCTGGAAAGCCTTCTACTCTAATAGTTTCTTCTCTCGAACTGCTAGACTTTGAAATTCCTTTCCTGTTTCCTTTTTCTCTGACTGTACTAACAGGCAAAAATTTCAATGTAATGTGAACAGATATATCGCTGTAAAACTCCCTACTTAGAATGTGCCTGTTAGCATGGCCCCTAATTCACAGTAGTCCCTTATGTCTCAGTGGCAATGTGGCCCCTTGTTTGGGGTGAATAAGAGTAAAAAAAAATGGTTTTGTTCTCTTTCTCTGGAAACATTTTTGAAGAATGGTGAATCTGTAATTGCAACACTTTTCAATCTCTTTTTTAAATTTATTTTTCTTATCTTTCTGTTTTTGATGGAGATGGGGCATCCTACCGGATGCCATACATTCACCGGCTATTTCAGACACTCCAGCCTAGAGATCGTTTTAAGATTCTAACCGTCATTTTAAGAGCAGTTGTTTGTATTTCTCTTGCACTCGGTTCACCGGGTATACTCGCCAGATAGCTCTTGAAATTCTTCTTCATTAGTCCTGTTACTCCTATAATTACTGGTACGATGATTTATTTTTAGGCTAAGATCAAAGTGTAGTATCTGTTCCGATGGATACTGCACCCCATAGACTGGTATTGTCTTGGCCTTCAGGGCTTGATTTACGCTGGTCTATGTATCTGTCCTGTGCAGTTCTAGGAGGTCCACCCTCCCAGGCTTCGCCTCCCCTCTTTGGGGAGGAGTAACTTTATTGCTTACTGCCTGAGGCGCCCCTACCGAGGAATGCCGCCGGGGCTGCCCAGGCAATTTTTAATGGTCAGAGTGCTCACTTTCTCGGGCGCTGGCTTTTCAAACCCCACTTTCCCGACCCGACCTTGGGGCACATCTTACTTGTGGGAGTAAGATAAAACTGGCCTTGTGCCTAACCTCGTGGGGAGGTAAATAAAACCCTTGAGTGTTAACCTTTACTCTGTGATCTCATTTTGGCCTACAATCTCCTTCAGGACCTATTATTTACTACTGCATCAGAAAGGTCTTCACAGGAATTACCAAAAACTATTTCACCACTAATTCCGAGACTCCAACATTCAAACTCCTCGGCCTAACATTCACAGGTAACATCAACTATACATAGAGGATATTGCCAAGGCAGCTGCAAAGAAAGTGGGCTCCTTCTATCAGGCTAGGAAACTTCTCTCATCTGCCAGTATCCTATATCTCTACAAAGTAACCATTAACCCATTCACAAAGTGTTGTTCTCCCATCTGGGCTGGTACACCAACCACTAGTCTCTTCCTCTTAGACAGGGTGCAAAAAGAGTCTCTAATTTAATAGTTCCTTCAATGTCCATCCCGCTACAGCCCCTGTCCCATCGCTGTAATGTTACATCCCTGTGCTTGTTTTACAAGTACTTCAATGGAGTGTGCTTAGACACACTTGCTGCTCTGTCCTCAATGTAAATACACCCGACCAATAACACAATCAGTTAAATCCCATCCCTTTTAATATGGAGGTCCCCAGATGTCTGAGGGATTTCTACTCTAATAGCTTCTTTCTTCAAACTACTTGCCTTTGGAATTATCTTCCTGCTCCCTAATGCCAAGATTGTATCATGTTGCAGAAATTTAAATGTAATGTGAACAAACATCTCGCTGCACAACTTCCCACTAAGGATGCACCTATAAATCTGACCCCTTATTCTCAGCAGGCCCTTACGCCTCAGTGGCAATGTGACTTGTTTTGGTTGAATAGAAGTAAAAAAAAAATTTTTTAATCCACACGTGTCTCTAGTAATCAAAACAAAATAAATAGAAACTTTTTCTGTGGGTCCCTTTAAATTACTGCGGACCTTAGTTCGAAATCTATGGTATAGAGGATATCCATTGATATCAGAAGTATTCCATTTTGAATACTTAGAATTGGCAATGCAGGGAACATTTATGTTCAGATCCATAGTGAATACATTTTTTTTACTATTGAGTAACAAGGACAAGTACCACTTGAGGATAAGTGTTAATGAGACCGAATGATTGTCATTCGAAGGATGAGGAATGTTTGATCAATGGTATGAATTGTTTTTTTTTTTTTACATATTTCACTCCAAACAAGGCAGGCCGCCACTGTAGATGTAAGGGGTTACTGAGAATAAGGTTGTAGGTTTTGGGTGTCACCCCAAGTTGGGAGCATTGCAGCGAGATCTATGTTTACATTAGTTTTAAACCTCTGTATGTCGGTACTGTCGGGGAAACAGGAAGCATGGAGGGAGTTCCAGAGGCCGGCAGCACGAGGAAAGAAACTGTTTGATTACTTATTGCTCGGTGTATTACAAGAATTTGTTGAAATTTGATTTGAAGACAGGAAAGTTGTAATCACCATTGAAGCAGTCCCACGGTAATGTGTTCCACAGGCATGAGACTTTTTCAAGCCTTAGACACATTGGGCATAAATCATGCACGTTATCATAATTTAAGGAAGAATAGATTCTCTTACATGGTGTTCAGCACTTAGTACCTTTGTAAATATATGCATGCATAGTGAATTGTATAGTTGCAATGTATGTGGATGACAGGCTAAATGCACTCAGGATATCTTACTTCTGGTCCCTTATTATTCTGCGGGATAAACATTTAAGAAAGAAAGACCAGCCATGAAATGAGAAATATTGCTGGCTTGGAGTTTGATCACCTAAAATTTTATTTCTCACTTGTAAAAGTTATTGCATTTTTAAATGGTGCTGATGTTAAAGAATCACACAACTATAGATCCTTGAAAAAGAAATGCTTCTTCAGATATGAGTTATTACCCACTTGACGTTTTCTAAAATTAATGATTATTGCAGATGGTGGACTACTTGGTCAGTCAGTATTTTATGCCCATAAATTGGACACTGATGATATCAGATGGTCTCTCTGGTGTGGTCCAAGTGATATGTATATATATATATATATTCCCTCAGAGGAGCAGGGGAATTAGTTGAGTTTGTGTGTTTCTCAGAGGAAGATAGGCCCTTGGGCTCTAAGCTAATGGATTGTGTTCAGTTGGAAAATACATTTGTCTTGATTTGCAGCACTGTTGTTCAGTAGAAGAAAACGAGTATCATTGTAATGTCTCTCAAAATAAAACATAGTTACTTGTTTTAAACTGGAGTTGTAAGTTTGTTTAGAGGGAGAATCCTTCTGTTTCAACACTGTCTGAGACCACACAATTAACACTGTGGCCGGTGTTGGAATTGACCATCAGATTAAGACAACAAGTTGACGATTACGGCCTGTGCAATGAATGCATAGAGATGCATGTTAATATTTTATCTATTTCCACTGCGTCAGTAAATTTATCTTTATCCTTTTAAAATGATCGAAATGTAAAATTCAATTGTGTAGCAAAATGTTGCGCACATTCAAATATGTTTTACTTACAATAACTCACAAGAGAGCAGTTAATTTCAGTTTGAACACAATTGCAACTAAATCAGTGTAGCTTAATTTCTCATTTGTAAGTACAAACTGATTTATTAAAACGAATTAGAACAAATACATAGAAGACATTGCCAATGCTTCTGTAAAGGTGGGCTCTCTCTACAGCACTAGAAAACTACTCACACATGCCAGTATCATATATCTCTACAAAGCCACCATTTGCCCATGGAGTACTATTGCTACATCTACCACTATTAGACTCCATTAAGGTTTTAAAAAAGTCTCTAATCTAATAGATCAACCAAGCTCCAGCCAATGTCTCATCGCTGCAATGTTGGAACCCTGTACTTGTTTTACAAGTACTTTAATGGGATGTGCTCTGACAAACTCATAGAACTTGTGCCCCCTTGACATCAATATCGCAGACTAATCCGACAAGCATCAGAATTCCACCCCTTCACTGTATAGTACTCCAGATGCTGGAAAGCTTTCTATTCTAATAGTTTCCTCCCTTGAACTGCCACACTGTAATTTTTTCCCTGTTTCTGCTTCCTTTACTGTAGTTACATGCAAAAATTTAAATGTAATGTGAACAGACATCTCGCTGCTCAACTCCCTACTTAGAGTGCCCCTTTATGCCCGGTCTCTAATAGTAGTCCCCTATGTCCCAGTGGCAATGTGCCTTGTTTAGTGTGAATAAGAGTAAAAAAAAACATATTCAAAATGTTAACTTGGTATATTAACACGTGGACCACTCAAGTGGTGCTCTCAAGATTGCTCGATATTTTGAAGTTGCCTGTAGACAAGAGAGGTCGACCTAAGTTGCCTTGGAAAGAACTGCTGTAGAGAGATCGTGTGGAAGCTCTTTGAAATTGATCCTCATGCTAATTTCTTTAAGGTGTGGAGTGAGATGTGTGCAACTAGCCAGGTACCACTATGGATTATGCCTCTCAACCTGCATATTAATAAAAAAGACCTGATGATGATGATGATGATGATGATGATGATGATGATGATGATGATGATGATGATGATGATGATGATGAAATTCATTTTATATTTGTTCAAAATTTTTGTAATAAGCATTGGTTGATAAAGAAATTCTTATCCGTCGTATCATAGTTCGACAGTTAAAAATAATAAATCCACTCAGAATTCCTTCTTTCTAGCCTATTATTCTGTCTTCTGTTAATTCAGACACATTTGGATTCAGCTCACGCAAGGTACATGAATTTATTACAATTTAATGAAGAATAGGTTCTCTTACAGAGTCTGGGAGTTCACCACTTACTATTTTATTTATTTATTTCCACTTAGTCGGTAAATTTAAATCTTTGATTCTAAAATGATTAAAATGTGAGTATGTAGCATGCCGCATTTGTTAAATTCAATTGTGTAGTAAGATGTTTGTACACCTCCAAATTTATTTACAATATCTTCCAAGAGAGCAGCAAATTTCAGTTTGAACGCAATTGCAAACAAATCAGTGTAGCTCAATTTCCCTAAGTCTTCAGTTAACTTTAAGTAAATACAAACTGATGTATCACCTGTTCTTTATTAAAAAAAACATTGAAAGTTTATATATTTCTTGACTAGCACATTCATTACTTTTTTTCAATTGATGAACTTCCTTTGGTGCTGGTACAGCTTTTGAACAAGACAAAACCGACTTTTTTGTTCAGCATCTTTCGTCCTTTTATATAAACAGCTGAGAATTATAATGTGAAAAAATATATTCTCAAAATGACGTCACTTTCGAAAGGATGACTTTGCAATTTTAACAGTAGTTGTCATTCAAAGTATGGTTTAAGAAACACGCTGGTTTTTTGAAGAAAATGTATTTAATTAATTGTATGAATAATTTTTATTAATATCACCTTATAGGAAAACATTGTAAATACATATGTAAATTTAATAATAGCAGTTATAAGTGTATATTTGTAAATATGAATTTAATTGAAGTTTAAAAGGAATGAATTATGTAAATGACAAAACCCGTCCAGTGTCTGAGCCACTTTGTTTATATGTTATCTAATGTGATTTAATGTTATCTCATCTAAATTAATTGATTAATAGTTTCCTAATTCTAAAGGTATACAAATATTATGAACGCTGACTTGAAAAAATTAATTAATTAAATAGTAATTAGAAACTGAGAAAGTTAGAAAAGCAGAATACAACTTTACCTGTAGTAAGAAAATCTCATAAAAACGCTTTTAAATTGGACAAAAACCGAACTGTTTTTTTTTAACTCTAATATTATTTTAGGCTAGAAATAAAAAATTCTGAGTGTATTCATTATTTTTTAATTGTCGAACTATGATACGACAGATAAGAATTTCTGTATGACCTCTGTGTATTACAACATTTTTTATCCAGTTCAAAAGCTAAAAAAATCTGGAAAAAATCGTTGTGTAATTGATTATATTTTTTTAAATCTTGAAGTTATCCATAAAAAATGAAATATATCTAAAAAAAAAACTTAACTTTTAACTTTCCCATGGAAAAAAAACAAACATTTATTTCTATTAGTTTTTTTCGTCAAAAAATAAATTGTCATAAACATACGATGAGTGTTTTTCTTCGTCATAAACATACGATGAGTGTTTTTCTTTCGTTAGTTTATTCTATCAAAAAATGCCTCGTTTTGGTTTTGACATCGTTTCGTGTTTAATTTATTTACAATCTTTAAGTTATTCATAAAAAATGCAATTTATCAGAAAAAAAAACCCAAAAAACTAACTTTTAACTTTCCTTGTGAAAAAAAAAAATTATTAGTTTTTTTTTTCTTCAAAAATAAATTGCCATAAACATAAACATACGACGAGTGCTTTTCTTCCATTCTATTAATGGTTTTGGTTTTGATGCCGTTTCGTTTTTATTTTGCTTATTTCGGCTTTTTACATCAACAAAGGTGGATTTTGTCTGGTTCAAAAGTTTTACTAGTACCTTTCCTTTTCATATTGCTTCATAATTTGTTTTAATACTGCAAAGGTCAATACATAAATACTTATCATAACCCGACAGTTTATAATAAATACACTATGAGAATGATGATAGATGTGTAATGTGAGTTTTAAAGATAAGCTTAGTTCTGATGACCTCAGAGGAAGATTAATTCTAATCAGTACAGGGAGATGTGTGCAGAAGGTTAGGTTTCGATGGTATGGCCATGTTGAAAAAAATGGATGAAAGTTTTTGGGTTAGTAGATGTAGAACAGTTGAGGTAGCTGGGAGGTGACATCGCTTAAGTGGATATCGACACGGACTGAAGACCTGGGTGTTCCAAGTTCGAATCCAGTCAGTTCCACAGTACCACTTTCACTTAGGGATGTTGGCAACCTTCTTGTGGTCCTTCCCGTAAGTACCTGATGTCATCAGGGAAACTAATTCCAACACCAGAATCATCAGATTCACACAAAAGAAGAAGTTGAGGTAGCTGGTTCAGTTCACAGAGGAAGGCAAAGGAAGACATGAAAGAAAGTGATAAAACTGAACCTGAGGAAACAAGGGATAAATAAATACCTGGCCAGAGATAGGTTAGTTTTGAAGTCAATTTCTTAAAGTCGTCCAATACATGCCAATGTGTAAAATGACAGTAAAGTAAATATAATCAATTTCTTATTTTTGGTCTTCTGTTAATTCAGTTTTTTTTGCCTTCATTTTATATGCTCTGACAGCAGCTCGTATTCGATCATTTTCTCTTCTTAGAGCTCTCTGTTCTGGAGTTTCATTCCGCCTTCTTTCTTCTGCTCTTCGCCTTGCATTTTCCAGTCTCCTTTGTCGGTGTTCTTCCTTTTCATTTGTTTTTATTAAAAAATTATTAAATCTTAACGCATTCAGTCTCTGTTTTCTTTGCTCTTCAGATTCGTTCATTTTTTTAGCCGCAGCTTTTTGTCGGAGCTTTTCTAATCTTTTATTTCTTTCCTCCTCAGTTTCATTTGTTAAGCGTGCTGCAGCATGGTCCCGGAGCTTTCCCAACCTCTGAGTCCTTTGTTCTTCGGTTTCATTCAGTCTTCTGATTGCTGCGTTCCACCTCAGATTTTCCAGTCTATAATTTCTTTGCTCGTCACTTTCACCGGATAACCTTGCAGCGTTATTTCGCCTTAAATTTGCCAACCTGTGGATTCTTTGTTCTACAGTCTCGTTTTGATATCTGTTCGCCCTTCTTTGCCGTCTTATTTCTTTATGTTCATCATTTTTATTTTGAATCCGATTTGCTGCTCTCGCGCGTGCTTGTGATCTTATAACCTCCCGCTCCTCTTCTGTAGCCTCAGCTAAGCGTCTTGCCTGCCTTTCTCTCTCCTGCTGCCTCCTCCTATCACTTTCTTCAATGGATTCTTCCAATCTTCTCTTCCTGCTACTTTCAGCCTGTCGTGCACGTCTTACCGCCACCTTATCAGCACTTTGATTTGCTCGGTAGCGTCTCATATACTCTGCTCTAGCTCTGCGTCTTCTGTTTATTTCATCTTCATCTGTTGTCCCCGTTGACATGGCTAAAATAAATGACACAGGCATTAATAAATTCTTGATTACAATTTTAATAACTACAATTAATATTTAATTCTTTTTTATTATTATTATTGCTTGCTGTTTTAGTGTTTTAAGATTATATTATCACATTTATTTAAGACAACATATGTGCATTTTTAAAAAGTTTTGCATCAAAGACGGTTAGCATATATACAATCAGGTGTTTTGGGCACTGATGAAGCCCCTCTCAAGGAAAAATTGTCAGCATTTTACTATAATTAAAAATACTTGGTATATCAAGTGGCAGAAACATTTGTATCTTATATAAATCAGACAGAATTTTTCTGTCAGTTACAATTTTTTTAAAATGTAATAAATACATTGCTAAATTTGTGTCATCTTTACTTTTAGAAATGTATTAATACAGGGTGGGCCAAAATAAGGGTCCTATCTTTAAATTTGAATAACTTGAATTTGAATAACTTCCACAAAATAAAAGTTAAACTCACCAAACTTTATGTGTGTGTAGACTGACCCTTCCGAGATTTTTTGAAATAAACAAAACAAATTTTAAATGAAAAACACTTCTTAAAACTTACAAAAACTAAAGTATTGTTTTTTACACTGTTTTGAGTTTTTTAAGCAAAAATAATGTTTTCTAAATGAGGGTACGTTCCTTAGGGCTAATACGGCTCATGCTTGCTTCGGAAGGGGTCCTTTACTTATTCTAAAAAAAAAAAATAAAAAAATCAATAAATAAAAAAGTTATGAATTTTTAAAAATAGGACCCTTATTTTTGCCCACCCTGTAGTAAACAATAAACTCCCATCAAATAAAACGGATACCATGACTGAAAATCGAAATCGAAACCTTGAGTACTACAAATGGCAACAAGCAGCAACAACAACGGTCATTAGCAATGTTTGAAATTGCTTGGCTTCTAAGCTAAGCACTGATTAGAGCAAACATTTAACTTCAATTATGATTTGCCGAATGAGAAACAATCTCTCATGCGAGTAAAGCATAGGTCCCGGAGTTTATTTTAGGGAGTGCTTACCACTATTCTCTCTCTTTTACCACAATAAGGCCCCTGCTCCCTACTCATTTACATCACTTGGATCAACAACAAAACTCCTCTCTTGGCCTTCAAATAGCAAGCCATTTGTTGTGGTTTACATATTCAAAATGCAATCAGCTGCACACATGTGGACTTATACAATCTCAACACATACACACATAAAAAGAACATATGAACTCGGCCTGCCTTTATCTAATACATACACACTGACTTTCTCCCAAGAACATTTTCCTGCCTTTATCTAATACTAGCGGAACCCGTCGCCCGGGAGAAATTAGTACCTATTGCATGACGTCGAATTAAAAAAAAACGGCCTATAGTTATTTCTCCACCCCCACCCCCTATACCGTGTTGGCGAATGTTGTAAATTTAAAAAAAAAAAAGTGGCAGAGTCAAATGGGATCGAACGCCGAAACTTTCGATCATTAAACCTCCCTTCTTACCCACGTGGCCAAGCTTACGATTTAAAAATAAATGTGTAAATAAGATAATAACGCTATGGGTGTTTATTGACATGCGTGTTATGTTAACATTTACATTCTGCCGACCAAATGGAAACTTCAACAATGACGCGGTGTAGGTGATTTTTTGTAAATTCATTTGGGCAATTTTTCTATAATATGTGTGTTTAAGGTGTATGTTTTTGAAAATGTAAATGTATCCGCGTCTACCAGTATCTTAGTGCCTAATTAATTAAATAGGAAGTCGATTCGATCAAGAAATGTTATCCGCCATATTGAATCATTAAATGTTGCAGGAACTGTGTTCGTTAATTTCATTGGCTTAATTCCGGAATGAATTTAAATGTAGAAGGTAGAATTAGATAGAACGTAATCTGATATTCGCGAATAATCATCGGAGTGTAAGGGAGCGGTTGTTAAGTTTTTGCGTATTGGTTAATATTATGTAGTAAAATAATGCCAGACAAATACGAAATAACAATGGGTGCTTTATGAAAATTATACTGTGTTTATTAGTTCCCGGTGTCGATGAGTGTAGTCACAGTACAGAATTGTTAGGGAGGAAAGTTTTTACTACCACCTATATGGAGTTGGTATTTCGGAGAGTCGTGGCGGCCGGGCCGAATGTAATATTCAGTGTTAGTTTGGAAAGAAGAATAACAGATATACTAAAACACGCTCGAGTGAATAAGTGCAATGTTATTGTGAGTTCAGTAGCCCGTGATGCATGTGGTTATTTTCCTATTGTCCGAGAAGGTACAGGGGAAAAAACGTCTCTACTTTATATATTAGATATACACACTGACTTTCTCGCAAGAACATTTTCCTAATATGAAC